>JAZDUH010000443.1:4837500-5110000 GCA_036419115.1 Scarus forsteni
ATCCTGAAAAAAAGAAAAATAAATTAGAATTTGATTATTATTATTAACATCCTCACCACCACTATTATTGTTATAATAATTAATCTTATTGTTTTTATAATTATTATTATTATTATTATTATACAATGAATAAATAAATAAATAATAAATAAATAATAATGAATATATAAATAAATAATAGATGAAATAAATTAGAAAATAAAATAAAATCTTAAAACAAATAAATATATTCAATTTATTTTTAGAAGAAAAAACTATTATTAAATGAATGAATAATGAAAATAAATGTATACAATAAAAAGCAAGCAAAACATAAAACACAGAAACAATGACAAATAAAGGAATAAAATAAATCAAAACACAGCTACTTATAACAATCAAAATCCTTGATTTAACTGTTTGGGAGCAAGGAACGGTGGAAATGCCATTATGAGTTTAAAATGAAGAAAGACTGGATATACACAGTGAGAAAACAATTATTAGTAATATCAGTAATGGAAACAAAAATGAAAAAAAAAAACAGATTGAGATGAATAATAAAATAATTTTTTATAAAAACAGCTCACTCACAAGGCCCCGGTGTATCCAGGCGCACACAGGCACTCTCCGGTCTGATGGTGGCAGGTGGCGCCGTTGAGGCACTGACACTCCAGCAGGCAGTCCTTCCCATAGAGGCCAGAGTCACACGGCTCCTCGCAGCGCCAGCCCTGGAAACCATCGGTGCAGACGCAGGCTCCGGTGATGGGGTTGCATTTGGCCCCGTTCCTGCACTGACAGCGGTTACTGCAGTGAGGGCCCCAGAAGTCCGTCTCACAGCCTGCAGACGAGAGGAGGGGAGACAGAAAGATGTTTAAAGGCAGCGGCAGGTGGTGGTTTGACAGAGTGGTAAACAACCAGGCACGACCCAAATCCATAATTCTGCCAGTCAGGGTTTGAATCCAGTCTGAAGCCTGTTTGTAGTCCAGTGTTAGCTTTGACAGCACTTTTTAATTTACTTTTAGCTATGGTCATTTGCCTAAAACATCTTTCAGTTTTATTGTAGTCATCTAAAGTGTTTGAAATTTTGTCCAGTTTTAGTCGATGAAATCTGCTGTAAATTTATTTTACTAAATCTGAAGTGTAAAGTGTAAGGCATTTTTATTTGAATTTCTGAAGTCATTGCTCTTGGATAAAATCTAACATCTAATAACCCTTTATTGAATGCTAGTAAAGTTTGGATGTCTAAGTGAACAGAAACAAATGTTCCTTTTGTGTGAAATGGGGCAGAAATGGCAGAACATCTCAGTTATGATACCAGAACTGACAACAAACAGTGACCCTGCTCTACATGAATATATCAATTCATAAAGAGAGCAGCTGTGATTGGATCGCTCCACAACATATCCCACCACCAGCAAGCTAAGGCAGCTGTGATTGGATGTTCCTTTTGACCCTTACTTACCCAATCCAACCAAAGGGATCAAAATATCCCTTATTACAAACCATTTGCCCCTATCCAGAACACTGATGTAATCATTAGATTTTCACATTTCTGATGGTACCTGAATGTATCACAAGTAACGTTATGCAACGTTAAGCAACATATAAAAAATAAATTGAAAAAAAAGGGCGAATTTCATGAGATTTCATCAACATCGCTGTAATTCTCATGTCTTTTTTGAAAAATAACTGAAAATTAACCATATGCTCCGGCTAAATTCTGCAAAAAAACAAAAACAAAAAAAAAACATGTCTCTTACTGCATTCAACAGGACCTGAATGATTCACATACTTCCTGGATTCGTGGTTACAAAAATCTTTGAAACTTTTTTGTTGCGCAGGCTAATATTCCTGCTCAGAGCTGTTCAGCACACTGAGCAGCAACACTTGCTGTTGGTACTGAAGACGTGTTACAGGCACATTTTTCTGCTGTTTTTACAAAGAAAAGAGTGCTTTGCGGATTGCCTCTGCAGTGTAGACTGTACATTAATAATATTACTATAATTAATATAATTAATTATGTGATAAATATTAGATTAGATGATGATATATTTAGACATTGTTTATGCTCGTTCTTTGCAGAAAAAAAATGAGACTCTAGGATGTGAAAAGTGACAGGAGAAAAATGGCCGGGAATTCTAAATATCAAAAAAGGTCTGAGAATTTGTGGATTCACTGAATGTGGCACCAACACCACTATTTTTCCAATGATCCTGAGGCTCGAGGGTACTCGAAAATGTGTTGTGTTCTCTAATTCCTTTTTTTTTTATAAAATTGAAAAAAATCATAGTCCGTTGTTCTTTTTTGTTACACTGCATGTAGACATAGTTAAGTTACATTGGCCTATGGAGTTACATTGTCCTGAATCTATAGAGGTGCTGGACTTCATATTGCAGAGACAAATAAGACCACAGTGAGTAAAAATGTGAGAGAAGTAAACCAAAAAAATGACCAGAAACTGCTCGGCATTGGAAGGGTTAAATCATCCAACCTTTCCACACAACCAAAGTGGCTGTGATTGGATATATTCGTAACTTGTCTCTACTTTCTACATGACCAAATTAGGTCTGATTGGATTAAGTCTGTGTCAAACATTTTAGTCTAGTTTTTATATTTATAGTTGTGTTCAAAATAATAGCAGTCCCACATCACTAGCAAGATAAATCACAGTTTTTGTTAGATTTTCAACTTCTACACTGCAAGTAAGTTTCTAGAAGGTTTAGTAAAGGTATAGAAAACCTACAGAGCCAACAGGCATGACATGCATGCTGCTGATTCTGTGAAACTGTGTCATGAACTGAAAGGGGCCTGTTCAAAAAAATAGCAGTGCTGAGTTCAATTAGTGAGGTCATTGATTGTGTGAAGAAACAAGGTGTTAAACAGGTAGCCCTTATTTAAGGATCAAGGCAATTGACACTGCATGTGCTAGCTGTGCATTTGTCCTTGAAAAATAGTGTAAAATGGGTCGTTCAAGACACTGTTCAGAGGAAGAGCGTTCTTTGATTAAGAAGTTAGTAAAAGAGGGGAAAACCTATAAAGAAGTGCAGAAAATGATAGGCTGTTCAGCTAAAATGACATCAAATCCTTTGAAATGGCAGCCAAAACCAGAAAGGCGAGAAAGAAAAATAAAAACGACTGTTCAAATGGATCGGAGAATAACCAGAATGGCAAAGGCTCAGCCAATGATCAGCTCCAGGAGGATCAAAGAAGATCTAAGGTTGCCTGTGAGTACTGTAACAATCAGACGACGTCTATGTGAAGCCAAGCTACCAGCAAGACGCCCCCGCAAAGTCCCATTGTTAAAAAAAAAGACATGTGCTGAAGCGGTTACAATTTGCCAAAGAACACACTGACTGGCCTAAGAAGAAATGGCGCAATATTTTGAGGACTGATGAGAGTAAGATTATTCTTTTTGGGTCTAAGGGCCACAGACAGTTTGTCAGACGACCTGCAAACACTGAATTCAAGCCACAGTACACAGTGAAGACAGTGAAGCATGGTGGTGCAAGCATCATGATATGGGGATGTTTTTCATACTATGGTGTTGGTCCTATTCATCGCATACCAGGGATCATGGATCAGTTTGAGTACATCAGAATACTGGAAAAAGTCATGTTGCCGTATGCTGAGGAGGAAATGCCCTTGAAATGGGTATTTCAACAGGACAATGACCCCAAACACACCAGCAAGCGAGCAAGATCATGGTTCCAGACAAACAAAATTCAAGTAATGGAGTGGCCAGCACAATCCCCAGACCTTAATCCCATTGAAAACTTGTGGGCTGACATAAAAAATGCTGTTAATGAGGCAAAACCAAGAAATGCTGAGGAATTGTGGAACGTAGTTCAATTGTCCTGGGCTGCAATACCTGTTGACCGGTGCCAGAAGTTGGTAGACTCCATGCAGCACAGATGTGAAGCAGTTATCAAAAACCATGGTTATGCAACTAAATATTAGTTTATGATTCTCAGGAAAGTTGAATCTTCAAGCATTTCTTAGTTTATAAAGTACATTTTTGAGTTTGTACATAAAGATGTCAACACTGCTATGTTTTTGAACATTAGATTTCTTTAGATTCTGTGAAATATCATCAAATTCGATTACGTTTTCTGATTTTCTGGCTTTGAATAGAATGTGCAGTGTCCCCAATGCATTTGTGTGCATTAGAATAAAATTTATTTGGAGAATTTTGAGGTTTACTCGCCTTTTTAAACACACTGCTATTATTATGAACATAACTGTATATCCATGTGTTTTTATTAGTTACTGTCTAGTTTTCATCAGGGGGAGAAAGGTTGCTGATGAAAACTATGAGGAAAACAATTTATCAATAACATTGTCACTGCTGCAGTCCCCCCCCCCCCCCTCCACAAACCTATCCACTTTCTCTCTCTCCTGTCAATAAAAGCCTAAAATGCCCCCCAACATAATCTTTTTTAAAAAAGGCAGCGTCTTCATGATTTCTGAGGTCTTTGGTCGTGCTTCGCTCTGATGTGAGCAGATGCGATAACTCGTCTCGCCGTCAGACTGAAAAAACCCCGTTCTGATCTGCAGCTCTCATTAAGCAGACAGAAACTTTCTACAGTGTTTACCAGGCCAGCTGCTCTGTGATCTTTCATACCAGCACAGACTAGACGCCCTTATTTATATTTATACTGTGATTTTATGACTTAAAGCACATATACACTCCCAATCAAAATCTGAAGACCATCTGAAAAATGTCAAGAACTTTCATTTGCACAGTTGGATCTTAAAAAAGTTCAAAGAAGAACTTCAAGATGAATAAAGAAGAAATGGGACAGACAATGAGAGACAATCCGTGCTGGCAAATTAAAGAAAACTGCATTTAAAGGGACAAGCCAACATTTTCTTTGTTTTTGTGTCTTGTCTCACTCCCAAGTCCATGAAAAACAGATGGACTCCATTATTTTGACTGTGTGCAGTAACAAGGGAGAGACGGGCAAAGCTCACTAACCGCTGATTAGCTTAGCTCAAACACTGGAAGTCAATGGGTAGTGTTAGTCTGCCTCTGTCTAAACTCATCTGATAAACTCTTTAGCAACTCTAAATGGTCCTGTTGTGACTCATTTTTTATCATATGTTACATTATCTAATGTAAAACTAAGATTAGCACTTTATGTAATTTGTGAAAGAAATACAAACAAAACTAAAGCACAGGGCACACCTGCAGATGTGTTTGTAAGTAGGTCAATGAAACAAAGGCTCTGTTTATGAGTAGAAGATTGGTACAAAGGATTATGGCCGACTTTGTAAGAGAGGCTGAGGATGATGACAACAAGCCAACAGGACCATTTAGAGCTGCATAAGAGTTTATCTGATGACTGTAGGCAGAGGCAAGCTAACACTTCCCACTGACCCACAGTGTTTGGGCTAAGCTAACAAGCAGTGGGCGAGCTCTGCCTTCTGTTCCTTGTTAATGCACACGGTCCAAAGAATGGAGTCTGTCTGCTTGTCATGGACTCAGGAGTGAGGCAAGACACGGGAACAAAAAAAAAGTTGGCGTATCCTTTTCAACTCAAACATGCTTTTGTCAGATTAAAAGTTTAAGGCCATAGCCTTGATAAAAACTAGATGTGCTCTGTCATGACCTCCTAATGGCAAAGGTAAAAAAAAAAAAAATCCCCATTTGAAAGTGATCGGACTGTTGAGCTGCATAAGTAAGGCCTCTAACAACATGACATCACAGCTGAGGTTGGATGCAGTGAGAAAGTCCTTTTCTTTATTTTTTTTAAATCTTATTTTATTTAACTTTTATTTAACCAGACTGAAATCAAGATCTCTTTCACACGGGTGACCCGGCTAAGAGGTCAGCAGCATACGTTATGGTAAACATATTGGTAAGCGACAATATACAATAATTTAATAATTTAGAATATAATGCAGAATTTCTTCAAAGATCCTGAGGGTTATGGATCAAAAAAGTCAAGAGGAAAGCCCCAAAAATGTTGCTGGGCTGGCCTAGAGGAACCAATTGGTTGTCCATCAAGACACAGGCTGATCCTCGGTCATTGTTTATAAGTAAAACTCACACAGTTATACAATATAACTACTGTTCGCAACAGTAGACCTCGCAGTAGACCTGGCAGTCTCAGCTAGCTCTCTTTAAAGGTGCAGTGCTGCTGGAGCACTTGAAGCCTCTTTATTATCCACACCTCATACAAAAACACTGAACTATCCCTTTAACATTTAACATTAACATATCCCTCAAAATAACAAAAAGGGGAAGAAGAATCAGCTCCAATGGGTATAGCTGACTACAAAATAACAGTCAGACTACAGCAGGTTGCAGTGAAGTGGTCACGGTGCGTTCACTGGTGGTAACTATAATGGGTCTGAAATAAAATCCCTCTCAGTAACGGCTTTATCTATTTCATTTTAATTTAGCGATGCAGTCACTTATTAGTCCTGCTCTTATGCCTTATTTGTAACTTTTTTACAATGTAACATATCCTCAAATAAAAACTTGTCTTGAACAAACTTTTGTCTCCTCTCTCCCTCAGGCAATCTGCAAACTGCATATTAATTTTACAAATAAAAATCTTTTTTTTTATGAATTAAATGCAGGTCTCCTGCTCTCCTTGAATATTGAAGTGTGGTTTAGAGTCAAAACCAAGAGAGTGAGGGCCTATGATGACCCCGAGGGTTTATCTAGACCTTTTTGACTTTCATACTTTATCTGCTCACATTTTTTTTTAACTTATTTGAACTTATTTTAAGTTCTACTGTTCGTATCCTCATCACAATTTCTCATTGTTTCAGCCCTGATTTTACTTTCTTTTCTTGTTTTGACATACTCAGTTTTTATTAGCAGTATTTTTATTTCACTTTATTTTATGTATTGATTTATTTATTATTAGTATTTATTATTATTTCTCTTTTTACCAGTCATGTATCTGCCCTCTTCTTTTCTGTCATTCTGATGTGATGTTGTCAACCTTCAACAGTCTGAAGCTTATCTATGTATCTGTAAGCTATTATCTATCTACTGTCTTATCTCCTTGTCATTATGCATTATAGCTGCTTCAATCCTACCAGTTTATTCTGTTTTCTTTCATTTTGTTTAGTTAGAACGACCCTCTGTGCCTTCTCCTCTGACTCTCATGGTCTCTGTTGACCTGATTGTTGATTTTATTCTGCCTTTGTTCTGTCTGTTAAACCACATTGTAAACTTCTGTTTTAAAAGGTGCTATATAAATAAAGCTATTATTTTTATTTACATCAACTCATTGACACTATACAAATCCACGTATTCACTGATTTAAAGAGGAACTTCAATTTGGATAAATGATCTTACTTATATTTTATTTTACCCTCCAACTCTTATAAACTTTTTAGTCAAATTAATTTCTTTGAACATACTAAATAAGGGTGTTTCAGTTAGAGCAGCAGCTTTCAGTAAAATTAACATTTCTTCTGAAGAGTAAAATCTCTGCAGAGAATGAAGTAGAACAATATACCCACCCAGAAGGCTTTCCTGATCCAAACAGTGCTTCGGGAGATATTTAGATCCAAAATCGAGCGTCGGACATCCGTATAATGGTAGCACACGGGGCATGTTAGCGTCGCTCCTAAAACAGAATTAATCGTCCAAAAACTCATTAGTTTCACCAATATTTCATCATGGTCCGCTCGGGCCACTCTTCCATGACAGACTGTGTCACTCCAGACATGTTTTGTGGCTGTACTGACCTCTGAACTGAAGAAGAAGAGCGCTTGCTCCGCACATGCGCAGTACAGCTCATTGTTTCAGGGCAAGACCGCTGGCTGAACAACGACTTACTTCTTCCAGTTTTGTGCAAAAATGGACGAATATCTATCGGATGAAGATGTTGTGGAGGAGAAGTTTGAATATAATGAGTGTCCTTACAGTTTCGAGCCAGAGTTTACAGATAAGGAGCTCATCAAAAGGAGGACGCGGAGGCAGCTCTCCAGAGAGTACTGCGCAGGCATGGAGGCAAACATTCTTCTTCTTCAGTTCAGAGGTCAGCACAGTCACAAAGACATGTCTGGAGCGACACAGACTGTAATGGAGGAGTAGCATGAGCGGACCATGATGGAATATTGGTGAAACTAATGAGTTTTTGGATGATAAATGCAGTTTTAGGAGCGGCGCTGTATGCCCTATGTGCTACCATTATACGGATGTCCACCGCTCGATTTTGGATCTAAATATCTCCCGAAGCACTGTTTGGATCAGAAAAGCCTTCTGGGTGAGTATATTGTTCTACTTCATTCTATAAACAATGTGAAAGCTGTAGAAACCGAATTTATCCTTTAAATCTGAGGAAAACTGAGCAGAGAAAACCTGACCAACCAGTAACCATGATGTTACTGGTTTTCTCTTTTTTTTCCATTCTGTTTTTTTTTTATATTTCAGTTGTAAAGATGAATTACACCTACCTATGTTTTACATGATTTCAGTTCATCTGCTGCTGTTCCATAGTGTAACTCCTTTAACTGAGACACAGTGAAGTTTCATATTTGTTCTTACTAGTTGTTTTTGAACATAAAATTCCTCAAATATGATGTTTGTCTTCTCTCAGCTGAAAAAAAAAACTGTGGATTCTATTTGATAACTTCTGATTTTTAACTTAATGCATGATTTGGATAGTTTTCTAATCAACCAGATCCTTGAAATTTAATGTATTAAGTAAATGAAGAGTTGGTTTGTTGGTTCTCTGTATGTGGTTTTGTTTATGATTCTTATTGCTCTTTTCTGTAGAATGAAGATCGCCTCTGTGTTTGCTTTGTATGTTCCCCCACGCCTCAACATATAAACTAATGTATGGGAGGATGAAGGAGCAGTACGAAAAGTATATTGAAGATTTTTTAGGAAATACTGGACTTTATATAATTGCAACTGACTTCAATATTTTTCCTTGCGATGTAGTTAGTGTGTGATTTAGACATTCAAACTTTACTAGCTTTTAATAAAGGGTTATTAGATGTTTCATTTTATGCAAGAGTAAAATATGACTTCAGAATTTCAAGAAAACATAAAAATGCCTTATACTTTACACTTCATAAGCAACTCACAATAAGTTAAGGACATTGTGAGAAACTCAGTGGATTTCATAAATAATGCGTTTGTTTCACTTCAGTGATTTTTTGGACAGTGAGGCAATTGTATTAGAGTGATAGACACGCCTCATTTTGTATTGTCCACGTAATGGTCTCAGTGTTCAGTGCACCTTACATATTGGGGCCGATATCAAATATTACAAAAGACTACCCTTTACAATGTGGCATCAGTTTCAACATTCTGGGGGTATAAAAGCTGGTATTGTCAGCAAGTCATTCACAGTTCATCACTCAAGCAGCCATGAACACACAACATCACTTAACGAGCAGCATCACCTCGCCATAGCGCGCCTTCAGGTTGGTAGCAGGCAGTCAGATGTTGCTTGTGAACTTAGTGGGCTCTAATTTCGTAGACCAGGCGCAGTCACAGATGCACCTGCCCTGCGCTGGCCTTCGCCGCGCGGACCGGGTGTGACCAAGTTTCCTTCAGTGCCAAGAGAGGCGCACTCAAGGTGCAGAGAGGCGCATCCACGACTCCGTCCCTGCCCCTCCGCGCAAGTGGCAGAGAAGAAGGAGTAAGCCGTGAGTGGGTTTAACACAGCCGAGCGCTGTCTTCACCAATCAAATGACTGCCTCTCCTTGCCTTTAAATGCACTGCGGCTGAGGTGCAGTGTCTGATTGGTCTGAATGATCCCTGCCACCGCGGAAACAGGGTGCTGGAAAAACCCGGTAGCGGAGATGGTCAGAACTGCTGTCACTTCAGCAACTGGGACAACGGACTGCCCATCGGGGCGCGCATCGGAGGTCACGAAGCGCGTCACCATGTGGGCCAGCTCCTGGGACAGATGTAATCTGTTTCTTTGTCATTAATAGGAGTCCAAAATTAATAGACAGTTACATAGCTGCAGGCTTATCCATTTATAATGCTTGTGATCCACCTGCACTCCTGGTTTGTCATCGCCAAATAGCAGAGCCTTTAGTGGTATACTGTATACTCTCCTGGTGTCTCTGCCTCATCCTCCTTGCAGTAATGTACTCCATCTTTTTAGATAACGTTAAAAATAAAGACTAAAACAGGGAAATATGGTAAATCCTGAGTGACACATTTATTTTCTCCCTTTTTTCTTCATCTTTTTTCTCCCTCTTTTCTTTGGAAATAATGAAATGAGTGATGCCAGATATTTACTCAGTATCAGATGTTAAGGCTGTTTATTGTTGACTTGTAAGATGTGCATCAAACTTTCAGATGCTGTCAGATTAAGTTTCCATTATGACAAACGGCTTTAATCCGACATCAGATGTGACGGGACAGTTAATATAGATACACATGTATATGCTGGTTCAGACGGTTCCATTCAGTAGTGATTGCTGTGATTTTTTATTGCATTAAAATGTGCCTGACACTCTGGAAACCTGCCTCTGAGACTTTGACTCTGACGTGTGCACACATGTGCGCCTGTCACCAATTTACAGCTGCAGAGGGTGTGCTTCGCCTGCACCGAGAATAGAACAGGTTGGAGCTGGCGAGCTTTCAGCGCACCTTCCGCACAATTTTGTGGCACAAAATTGTCACTGCGCCAACATGAATCTGTCGACACCTCCCCCTGGTGCACTATCACACCCATCTCTGCTCAGACGGTCTACCAAATTGTCAAATTGGCAGCACACAGCAGTGCACCGGACAAAATTAACACTACGCGGGGTGCGCTGGCTCTGCGCCCCCAGCGCTGTGCCACAAAATTAGGGCCCAGTGTGTCTCCAAGTGTCACCAGCAGAACTACAGCAAGACACAGAACTACTGGCAGTGTTGGTGACAGACCCAGGAGTGGAGCCCCACAAGTGATGGACTGCAATGATGACCAGTACCCAAGAAACTTGGCACTCAGACACCATTATGCAACTGCCACAGCTGGAGGCCTGTCTAAGAGAAGTGAGGGGTACTAGGGTCCCCAGAAAAACCATTCACAACTGACTCCACCGCTTTGGCTTGAATTCCAAACAACTATTGCAGTTGACTCCACTGACACCAAGACACCGCTGTGACCGTTTGCGGGGGCACAGACCATGTGACCTGGACAGTGAAGTGGTGGTCAACAGTCTGTTCACTAATGAGTGACGGGTCACCCTGCACAGAAATGTTGGTCGTCAGCGTTACTGGAGAAGGTAAGGTGAGCAATATGAAGAGGTCAGCATGGTCCCCAGGGTTCACTTTGGTGGACGAGGTGCAAAAGTCTGGGCAGGCATCACCAGTCAGTGCAAAACAGATTTGGTGATTGCAGACGACTCAGTCACTGCATGTTCTTACCTCAGAGACACAACAGAACCCACCATCATCCCCCAATTCCACCAGCACACCCCCAACTTTCTGTCCATGGATGCTAATGCTCCACCGCATCGTGCCAGAATTGTCACAGCTCGACTTCAGGAAGTCAGAGTGCCTCATATGGTACGGCCAACAATGTCCCCTGACCTGAACCCCATAGAGCACATCTGGGACCAGCTGAAGCAGAGACTGGATGATCGGACCCCACCCCCATGTGACCTGCAGAACTATGTGTAGCACTTGTGGAGGAGTGGAACACATCGCCTCAGAACAACATCATGTGGTTAGTCAGGAATAAGCGATGTTGCTGTGAAGCTGTCATTGCAGCAAATGGTGGAAACGTCCGCTACTGACTTCGTCAATTTTGGTTATTTGGGGCTCTCTCTGTTATTGTCTAAATTGTTGGGGTAAAAGTGTTAAACTAATGAAAATGGTGTTTCTTCTCATTCACTAATAGTAATAATAAAAGTATCTATTTCTTATTTCCTCAAAATTTAGACCATATAGGAATAGCACTCGTGTAAATAACAATACCCCTAACTTTTTGTGAGTAGTGTATTTTAGTTAACTACATCTACAGTAGATTTTGTCGACTAAAATGTTGTGAAATTTCATCAACAAAATCTTGGGGGAAATTAAAACAGTGTAGATGACTTAATTACTAAAACTAAAAGATATTTTAGACACCATAGCTAAAACCAAATAAAAAAGTGCTGTCAACATTTAACACTGTTCCACCTCTTCCTATATTATTTACTTCCAACATGGCAACCGTCACTGCAGGCTTATAAACTCCTCTCATGACCGAAAAACATACTTTGTGAGAATTAATCATCCTCACAAAGTACGAGTCAGAACTAATGATAAAGGTGTCATCTGCATAAGAAGTAATATACCAAAACGAGGTTTACTGTAATCATCTTGAGCTTTTCAGCAGGTTTCTCGTCTCTGTTTCAGAATAATAAATCATTCCTTTGAGTCTCGTTTCTTCTTTATCTACACTGAAGAGTACATTTCACTGTATCCGAGGACAGAAATATGAGGCTGGATGCTGGAATAAATCAAATCCAGGGAAAAGATTAAAACAAACTCACATATGGAGCATTATGACATTTGTTTTATCGTCTAATGAAGAATAAATCAGAACTTTGTCATCATATAGAGCAGAGTCTGTGAGAACAAATAGACTGAAGATAAGGGAATAAAAACCTGGATGTGTTGCTGCAACAAGCTTAAGGAGCTATATCTGCTAATGTGGGAGGTTTTTCAGATATTATGGAGTTAAATGTTTCATTCAGAGCTGAGAGCAGACGGAGCATAAATCAGACTAATCCACTCTCCTCTCAAGGAGGGGGTTTCTCCTTCTTCCCTCTTAACTCGTGAGGCAGCGTGGTCAGATCCTTTATCCTCCTGCAGCCTCAATTATTCAGTAGCAAAGAGTCCAAATCAAGTGACTAATGACTTTGATCAAGAGGAGCAGAACTTTCTGCACTGAATTAAGAGCTGGATGAAGCACGCTGGCGGGAGATAACTCCGTCTGAGGAGGGTCTCCGGGTGTGACTATGCTCCGACAATAATAAAATCTGAGTTTGGACAAGAGTGTTAATGTTTAAAGTTAAAAAAAGAGAGAGAGGAACACGAACATTCCTGCACAGTCTGAATGAAAGCTTCACGAATTTCCACAGAGCAGTAAGCTGGTATTTAGGTACATTTTTACACTTTCATGCCAAAATACACTACTTGGACAAAAAAAGTCTAGCAAATAGGTACAAGCCTCCTATTGGATAATTACTGCATGGGTGATTATATTTCCGCTGGAAACAAGTTATTTAAGCCCAGCTGATGCAATGAGCAGCTTCTCATTTCTTTAACAACCATATCAAAGACACATCCTGTGGTTGTGGAAAAGATGTTAGTCTGTTTCAGAAGGGTCAAATCATTGGCATCAAACAGAGAAAACATCTAAGGAGATTGAACAAACTACTGAAACTGGGTTAAGAACTGTCCAAAACATTATTAAAAACTGGAAGGATAGTGGGGAACCATCGTCTTCAAGGAAGAAATGTGGTCAGAATAAAATCCTGAATGTTGGTGATCGGTGACCTTCAACGTTTGGCCAAATCAAATCAAAGAAGAACAACAGTAGGACTCAGGGGTGTGTTTAATAGTGAAAGTAAGAGCATTTCCACACACACACAATGTGAAGGGAACTCAAGGGATTGGGACTGAACAGCTGTGTAGCCTTAAGAAAACCACTAATCAGTAAGGCTAACCAGAAAAAAGGCTTCAGTTTGCGAGGTAGCATAAAGATTGGACTGTGGAAGACTGGAAGGAGGTCATGTGGTCTGATGAGTCCAGATTGAGCCTGTTCCAGAGTGATGGGAGCATCAGGGTAAGAAGAGAGGCAGGTGAAGTGATGCACCCATCATGCCTAGTGTCTACTGTCCAAGCCTGTGGGGGCAGTGCTGTGATCTGGGACAAATCTGTGGCATTGCAGAAGCTCATTGAAACAATGACACAGAGAATGTGACTGTAATCAAAGCTAAAGGCAGTCCAATGAAATATTACAGTGTGTGACATAATAGAGTGTTTTTTATTGGCAACTTTTTGGGCCAACTGTTTGTTTCTGCTTTGAGAAAGTCATATTGCACTCAGCGAGCCGGGAAGCATTCAAACCTTTTGTTGACTTCACTCTAGAGCAGAGGTTGGCAATTAAGTTTGGCCTCAAGCTTAATTGCAAAGTCACTTAATGGCAAGAACATAATCTAAGGTTAAAATGGAGCGATGATGATCGAAAAAGTTGCAACCCTAGTTTCCCTAAAATAAAGAGTTTTAATTGATTTTCCCCCTACAAGCATGAAACAATGCATAAAGCAGGGAGTGACGACAGAACATGCACAATAAATGATAAACATCAATGAGTCATAGATTTTTACGCTGCTTGTATTATATGTGAGAAACTTAGTGTATTAATGTATGTGTTTCAATGAATTTACTAGAATATTGAGGAATATCCATGCTGAAAGAAGCTTTTAACAGCTCTCCATAAGGAAACAAACATTCACAGTGAAGGTTCATGCAGATGTGTTGGAGCTTTTTTTTAATTAACTGATCACTGATGATCCACTTATGAACGCCTCATCTGTTTCTATGAGACAGCATCAGTCAGCGTCAGCCAGTCTGATCTGCTCTCAGATAAACTAAGAAACAGATGATTGATGATTAAATTCAGTTTTTGTCTCTTTGTTCAGCTGTTCCTCATGCTATGGCTCACTCTGAGCTGTTTTTATTCCTGTTCTGCAGCGATCATCGAGACAGAGCGTCTGCCTTTAGGTTCGTGATGACTAAAATATTCTAATAACTACTGTAACTAGAAAAGCACTCAGAGCGCAGACCCCCACCAGCGCCACAGTCCTTACCCATATTGTGATTTTCACCATAAATATGAGTCCTTCCTTTGTTTCATCTAAATATTTAGATTCCTTGACCATGAAAACATATCAAAATTGGATTCATAATGATATCTGTTTTAATTAAGTAGTTATTCACGAAAATCGCATTTTTCATCATGGCGGTTTTCCTCTGGATCTAGCTCCAAAGTTTTTGAAGATACAACAAATCCGATTGAACACTCCAGATTCCACAGTATCTTGGCTATATTTTGGCGTTTGTTCCAAGTCTATGCCTTTATTTGTTACCTTGCTATGACAAAATTTTAAGAATATCTACATTTTTCTTGTTCTGGGTCAGAGAATCTGGAACTTTGCCGTGATCCAGATCAGTCTTTGATATCTTGGAGTACCTGTTGGAAAATTGTCCTGTATTTTTTTTCCACATGCCCTGACTATTTTTGGTGGAGTAATATGCACAAATGCTGAAAATTGTCCTATCTCAAAATGTTAAAAAATTCCAGGATCCTGACGGTGATCCGGATCACTCCCAAAATCTAATCGTTTGTTCCTTGTCCCAATCCAGATATATCCTGAAAATTTCATCGAAATCCGTCCATAACTTTTTGAGCTATGTTGCTAACAGAGAAACAAACAAACAAACAATCAGGGTGAGCTGCTGTATCACCAGGTTCTGTTATGGCAACAAACTTCTCAGCATTGAGCAGCATATTATTGTTTTTTCTGTTTGTTTCGCATCATCACATCTGCCTCACAACTCTCTCACCACAGGAGCACTTTGGTTAATCAGATGATCAGACTCATCACGTAAACATCATCCTTAACCCACCACATCCGCACACTCTTCTGTACAGATGTTTCATCTATTGCTCTGCACAAGGACAGTAGTTAAAGATTGACTTTATGTCTCCTCTTCCTCCTGTTAAACATCACCTGCTCACAAACTGCTGGCTTCCATGACAAACTGTTTTTAACATTTGATCGTAAACACTAGCTTCCTCTGCTGCCATAACGTTAGCTTCCGTAAACATCGTTTTGCACACAACGTAATGTTCAAGTGAGCCTGTAGGTCACTTCTGGATCTTGAGTTGGTCACATCGTAGTCTGCAGACAGGCCTCGTTTAAACAAGCAAAAAATTGGATTTGAGCAATAAATCAGAATTGAGTATTAAGACCTACAATGTGACCAAAGTTGAAGCTTAAGTCATAATTTAGTTACATCAAGCTAAGGCAGCTGTGATTGGATATATTCCTAACTTGTCTCTACTTCGTACATGACCAAATTAGGTCTGATTGGATTAAGTCTGTCAGACATTTTAGTTTGTTGATGAAAATGTCAGTTAATTGAGATTTTGTCCATGTGCTCTTGTTTTTATTTGTTACTGTCAAGCTTTCTGTCTACCGTAATTTCTCGAATACTACTCATCCTGGTTTATAACCCCATTTTTTCATGCTCATGCACCCTCATTTTGCCCAAACCTCACTCTCTCAGACAACTCAAAAATGACCTTTATTCAAAGTTTTAAGCACTGAAATTTCATTGTTTTCTCAACTAATACCAAACACGATTTTCTCCTTCAACCGGATGCAGAAGCACTTTTTGCTTGACGCTTATGCAATAACTCAATTTCTGTCTGAGCATGCTGAGTCATAGTGCCGATGTCTTCGACCAATCACAGTGCAGCTATTCTGGTCCCCTTGCTCACAAGATGGCAGGGCGCTGTGTTTGCACGTGAGTGGTCTCGTAACACTGGAGAATTACACAATCATTACACAAAGTTAAACTAATTAAGACCCAAAATATTGGATTGTAACAGTTAAAGAGTCAGTTTAATAAGAATTACAAAGGTTTGGAGGTAGTATTTTGCAGAGAGAGAGAGAGAATATTTTGGCTTTTTGTATCAGATGTGCTGTAATCGCATACTGGGAGATGAAACATTTTACATATTTTGCTTGTGCATGTATATAACGAGCAAACAAAAATAAGAGCTTATTTAAGCTGTTCAGCCCCTTTTTAAAGCCTTCAGCTCGAAAATGACATCCTCATAAAGAAAAGAGTGAATCTCTGCAACCACAAAGTCTATTTGAATTATTTTGTTGTCATAGTAAAAGTAACACTTGAGAGATTTATCCAGATGTGGATAATCAGTATATGTGTTATTGGGACAGAGTAAATTAAGAAATAAGTCAGAATAATTAAAAAATGTCATCCTCGCCTAAAAAACAAACTTTTATTGTGAATATCTCTTGGAAAAGATGCTGGAGTGGCTGCAAAACTCTAAAAATGAACAATAAAATATTTTTGCAAATGATTATTTTTATAAAGTGTTGCAGAGCAAAATAAGAGAGTATTATAACAACATGGTCGGGCTGAGGAGGTTAAGAGCTTAAAATAGCGTGTTTTATGAGAAATTATGGTCGTTACCAAAATAATTAGACAGCAAAGTTAACACTGATGGAAAGGAGCCTGCTGAGGTAGTTTGCGTATCTTAGGATGCATCCTTGTTGCCTTCCTGTGGAGGTCTCCACAGATACAGAGGAGGATCCAGGAATTGTTGCAACAGCCTGCCTCTGTGACCCAACCTGGACAATCAGAAGACAGGTGGGTGCTTCAGGAGACTTTGGATAGAAGTGTGTCATTTAGACTGGTTTAAACTGTTGGTAGGAATACTGAAGCCCAGATGTCGATCACTGGCACATAGTTCAGGAGTCAGATATCCTAAGTCAGACCTCCACAAAATATAAATCGGCTTATTTAGCATACAAAAGAATTCAGCTCTTAATTTTTGAAAAGCTGATTTCTCTACAGCAGTGATGTTATTTCCATTTCTTGCTCGAGGCAGATTCAATTAGATTCTCCAGGCAAACCATACACGTACTTGAGGTGTCAAAATAAATCCATTCATGTCAGAATCACAATTCTCCCTTCCAGAATCCATAAAAATAATACAAAAAACGATATTTAGATATTCGTCCCTCCTTATATACCAGCAAACAAGCTGCTCCTTTCATTGGTCTGCATGGTTAAAAAAGTTTTTGTTGATAAAAAAGAAGGTGGAAGCTTTATGCTCCACCTTTGTGGTCCCCAGTGTTGGGCACGTTACTTTAAAAAAGTAATTAGTTATAGTCACTAGTTGCTTTCCCAAAAAAGGAATTGAATTACGAATGGAATTACTCCTTCCGAAATGTAATTAGTTACCAGGTAAAGTAATTGGTGTGTTACTTTTTTGAGAAATCTCTTTCTGCTTGAACTGTGTGTCTCCGTCTCTGTGTCCTTCCTTGTTGTTACCTGCTGCAGCAGCTCTGACATCATCAGCGGAGTTCTCAGTGTTTTTGGTCACTAGATTTTAGATTTACTAACAACAGACAAAAACTTTGCTTTAGGACATAATGTACACTTCACATGTGTGTTCTTGCCTTTTACTTCTTGTACTTCAATCCTGAAAACTCCAGTTTTATCTCCACAGACGCTCAGGACTCACCGTTGCTGCAGCTAGCCATGTTGCCAGATTTTGTGATTGAAATAAGCATTTTTAAAGAGAGGAACCTACATGAAGCGTGTTTTAACTTTTATCTACATTACATTTCAATTTCAAAGTCATATTTCTTCTTTTGTCTCTTTATTAACTTATTAAACATCCTTTGGTTTGGAGATGAAACATCCTTTCCTTTATACAGAAGTGGAGGGAGGGGCTGCTGTTATTTATAACTCTGTTATTGCTAAACAGTCTGTCTAACCTTGATTTTTGTAACCAAACAGACATGTCAGGGTTTATCTAAGTTTTATCTTAATCCTCTACAGCTTTATTATGGTAAAAACAGTAGTAGCTAAAAATCAATTTAATTCTGGCTATAAGGATTTCTTATAGGTGGGAACACCATTATTGCAGTAAAAATGAAATTTGTGTTAGGGTGGGATAAAATAATGTGAATAACTTCAGAATTTGGTTTAAATTGATGGTAAATCATGCACCAGAAACCTCCTGGGTCTGGGGGCACAACAAGTCCAAATGAACAACTGCACTATTAGTACAAGCCCCAAAAACTAGGGCTGCAACTATCAATTCTTTTTGCAATAGATTACTGTATCAAATGTTTTGGCGATTAATTGAGTAATCGGATAACGGTTACATTGCGCTCACTGCTATTTTTTTATTATTATTTTTTACATTGAATCACTACACATTATTATTATTATTAGTAACACACAAAACAGAAAAGCCAGGTCACTTAAATTAACAACTTATTTTTCTTATTTTGAACATTCTGAGCATAAATGGGATCTCAAAATCAAAATCTATACTTTTATTTTTACTCTGGGCCATATCTTGCTTTTTTCATTATTTTTTTTAAGTTTGGTTATTTTTATTTTATTTGTATTCATGCTTGTCTCTTTTTGCTAAATTATTGTCTTTACTACTGTACCATATTGATGATCTTATTTTGCTTACTTTATTTCTAGGACCAAATAACATCATACTTAGATACTAAGATAATTTAACTAGCTAATGTACATTTCTATAACATATGAAAACATTCCCTACACCTGCCTCCTCTACTCACTGTCAGTGTTTCCTGTTCTACTCTCTGCAATCAAATTAAATGTAAAGTTATTGGATGTGAAAAGTATGTGAACAAAATACACATGATTCTGGGCAAGTAGCCTCCGCATTGATTTACATTCTGAACCAGCCTTTACACGGAGCCATAATCAAAGTAGGTTATTTACTGGCCCATATCTCAGTTATTGATCACATTAGCTGCTTCTGTTGGTGTATCATGAGTGTCATCCTGTTGTGTCGCTCTGAGGACGCACAGACCGGATGCTTACTGTTGACGTGCTGCGGCAGTGACGATGTGCTATCACGCTAAGCTACGTGCTAAGCTAACTCCGTTTGACATCAGACACACTGCACTGTGTTTTCTTTTCGTCCCTTGTTGTAGTGACCACACACTTGGGACACTCTCTGCCATTTCTTCTGCGGACTCTCTCCTTTCTGTCCCTCTCTTTTCTCTTCCTTTATTATTTTAAAAGCCGCGCAGCAGCGGAGGTAGCAGGCACGTTGTGCCACAGAAATGACCGTCCGTGTCAAACAACGTGCACTGTATAGTAGCCCATATATATATATCTTATATGTATAACTATATCTATAAAATGAGGCTTCGAGGCACACAATTTGCCCTGAGGATATTTTGTAATCGAATAATCGGGATTATCCGAGGATCGTTTCAGCCCTACAAAAAACTTTAACCCACTACTCCCAATATACACATGCAAGTTACAAAAAGAAGAAGCCGAAAGTTACTAATAACAAGCGAACCTGGCAACTTAGGCATCAAGTTTTCTCGTCTGTCTGTCAACAGTGCAGCTTCTGTCGGTGTCTGGCTGAGTGAGGCAGGTCCAAACATCAGCTGATAGACATCGGTGCAAAGTAATGCGCCACATTACACTGCCGGTAACGGCACTGTAACACATGAAACAATAATTAATTAGATTACCCCTTACTGGGAAAAAATAACGACGTTGGTAATGCCGTTATTTCTAATGCTGTAACTCTAAACACTGGTGGTCGCTGCCATGAATACTTTTGCTTGTAAGATTGGCTTTGTTCTGCTCCACGTGACAAACACAGAGGATGTGATTGGCTTTCTTCAGTGCACTCCACACATCAGGTTATGTGATAGTAAATACTGAACCAGTGTTAATTTTGTGGACTTCTTTTTTTTGTCACTTTTTTTCCCCTGAAGAAAACTAGACAGGAACTACTAAAAACAAGCGCACATAAACACAAACTCAAACCGAATTAACTGACATTTTCATCAACAAGTAAAATCTACTAAATGTCTGACAGAGATTTAATCCAATCAGACCTAATTTGGTCATGTAGAAAGTAGAGACAAGTTAGTAATACACCCAAATTCATATACCTAATTAAATCAAATAATTATTTTTTTGATCTAACTTTTGTCTCCTCTCTCCCTCTTAGGCATTCTGCAAGCTGCATATTAATTTTACAAATAAAAATCCTTTTTTTATTTAGTTTATTTAGATCTTTTTGACTTTCATGCTTCACCTGCTCATGTTTACATCAAACTCACTGTCACATAACAAATCCACAGATTAACTGATTTAAGGAGGAACTTGAATTTAGATCAATGATCTTACTTAGATTTATATTAACCTCCAACTCTTACAAAGTAAATTTTTTTATGAAGTTAATTTCTTCGAACATACTAAATAAGGGGGTGTTTGTTAACTTAGAGAAGAAGCTTTCATTTAAATGAACTCTTCTTTCTGATGAGTAAAATCTCTGCAGAGAATATTATGAAATATTAAAATGTTGGGAAAACTTTGAGATACTGAGACAATCTCTGCTGAGTTTGGTGGTACAACTCTCTGAAAAGTGAGTCTGTTCATTAGAACATTAGAACACTGTGTTCTTCAGATTAACCCATTTAAGTTTAATCTGAGGAAAACTGAGGAGAGAAAACCTGACCCACCAGATGGACCAGTGGTCTTAATGTTGTCACCATTGTTTTAATCAGCAACCTTTTTTCCTCTGACGAAAACTAGACAGCAACTAATAAAAACAAGTGTACATGGTCAAAAACTAAATTAACTGACATTTTTGTCATTAAAAAAATATCAGAGCTGCTCTCTTTATGAATTGATATATTCATGTAGAGCAGGTGCACTGTTTGTTGTCAGTTCTGGTATTGTAACTGAGATGCTCTGCCAGGTAGCCTAAATAAAGGTGACTGCATTTCACACAAAAGGAACATTTGTTTCTGTTCATTTAGACATTTAGACTTTACTAACATTCAATAAAGGGTTATTAGATGTTTGATTTTATCCAAGTGTGAAACATGACTTCAGGAATTCAAGGAAACATAAAAATGCTTTACACTTAATATTTTAGTTGACTAAATTTTAAGTCGATTTCGTCGACTAAAACTAGACTAAAATTAAAACAATTAGATGACTAAATTATGACTTAAACTTGGTCCAATCTTGCATAGTGTGCACCTCGCTTTAGAAATGTAACCAGGACTTAAAAAGTGAGATACCTGCTGCTTTAATTATGTTGAAATGCTGAGTCGGCATTTCAACATATTGTTCTCCCTAAACTCAATTTTTTTCTTTTTCTTCTTCTTCTTCTTATTCCTAGACTTTGCCACCTTTCACAGGCTTCAAATTTGCACAGATTTTCACAGAAAAAAATTGACATATGCAGCATGTTCAGGAGAAGTGTGCTTGTATTTTTCAGTTATACAAGTATAACAGTTATACTTTTTACAGTAAAAAATAATTTCTGCATGTATTTTTACATTGAAATCAATGGGACATTTCCGCAGTTCTGCTGAAAACTTCAGCAACTTTGAAGCTCCACAGATTGGGCATACTTACACCTACAGACTTCATTCATGCTTTCAAAGCTGCACTGACCTCTCAGCTATTTTTACATATCCTCAGCTTTTTGCTGGCTTCAACAGTTTTTTAAATATGAATTTTTGAGCAACACCGAGTTTTGTGGTTTGCTCTGGACTTAGAGCGTGTCACGTGACTCATTAGACCGTAGCCCTCCTTCACACACACAAAAACTTCAGCAGAATTATCTTGTCATAACTTCGTCAAACCGTCCTCCACAGACATGATTTATGCATCAAAACGTAGACAATCTTCTCCTCTTACACGTGAAATCGGCTTCAAAGTCTAATCTGATATCAAATTGTCTCAGTGAGCTTCAGCTTTTGCGGTATGCCGCAAAAGCTTCCATCTGCGGTTATGCAATTTTTCAGCTCCGGGATGCGGAGTGCTTCACTTTGAAGCCCGTTTTTAACTCGCCACTGTGTCAACATTTTCGACAGTACAGACGTGAAATTACAACCATAGCTTCAGCAAGTTCTTGGGATACTCACAGTGCAATCCCTTTTCTGATATCTACCACGGTTTTGGCACAGTGAGCATTCGTTTACCCGGAAGTACCGAGCGTTATGAGCCTGCTGTATGACACTATACATGCGCACAATACAACTAGGAGAAATACTGTGCTTTCAATGACTCAGAATATTTGGCCCCATAGCCAAGTGGTCAGAACAGCGGACTATGGACTAAGAGCTAGCAAGTTCAAATCCAGGCAGACCCTGTATTATCTTATTCTCCATCTGATACAGATTCTTCATTGTAATAGCATATTCGTGCTTTTCTTTGCACTCTCAACCCCATTTCACATAAATTACACTGACTGGCCACTTTATTAGGTACATCTACAAATATCACCACATTGAAACATGTTACAAAACAGTCATTTTCTGCTTTCTTTCACAACTGCAAACAGTTTTTTGTGCACTTTTGACTATCTGCTACAGTTTCTGAGATGTGACTGTTGAAGCAGCATCTACTTTTGCACATTTCTTTGAAGTTAGAGCGTGGTCACGTGACCTGCACACCTGACCTCCAGTAGCTATAATGTTCTGCAAACATTTTTATTGCACATTTCACACATTTTCAGCCCTGATTTACTGCTTACAACTATTCATGTCACATTTTCAACTTTCTTTGCATTACTTTTAGCAATTTTATTTCACAGTTTCAGCAGTCACGCTCAGCATTTCAACACATTTCCTTCATGGAAATGCAAATTCTCTAGTTCAGTTTCATGTCTCACTGTCAGGTGTTAAAACACTCAGCATGATAATAAGACTCTGACATCTATAAGAGCCTCACTGTTCAGAAAATCCTTTAAGTGATTTGAGTTTGACGAGGCAAAAAGAACATGATCATGCAGTTGCAGTGTCTGTTTTAATGTAGTTAATTATTAGACACAATTTTATTACGTTGTGTAAAGTGCTGTAGGTAATGTCTGCACACACAGTGTGTGTCTGATTGATGTCTTCATTACAGCCCTACACAGCTTTACAGGCGCGAGCGAGTGAGCTCTCCATAAAAAAGAAGGTGCATGACTTTTTCTAACTGTAGCAGAAAAAGCGATTATAATCACAGAGGTACATTGAGCCTGAACAGGAACACTTCAGTCTGCAGGCTGTCAATCAATCAATCAAACTTTATGTAACACAAAGTGCTTCACATAGAAATGAGGAAACTAAATATATTAAAATAATAAAAAGTTGAATATACAGTACAAGCACATTCACTCACGTACACTCACATACAAAGACATGAGGAAGAGATTCTAACAGAAACAGAATAAGAAAACTGAGGAAACGCCATACTTAATTAAAAATTAGGAAACACTGAAGCTAAGACTAAACAAACCAAAAAAATCCTTATAAGAAAATAGATTAAAATAAACAAATATGCATACTATAGGAAAATAAATAGGTAAATAAAATACAAACTTAAATAATAAAACGGTAAAATGAGATCAAATGTACTGAAGTAAGATAGTGGAAAGAAAATCAATAAACAGATAATAAAATTCCAAGCAATAAATCTGAAATGTAAAAATAAATCTTATAAAGTGGGTTAAAATGAATATATAAATGAGATTAAATTATAACAATAAATATGATCCACTAAAAGCCAGACAAAAAGGTAGGTCTTGAGTTTGCTTTTAAAAATATGAACAGTATTCAGTCCATTTTGTCTGGTATTGTCCCTACAGTTTGGAAACCGACCCATGTTATCTAAACATCAATAATTATAGGGCAAATATCCAAACTGTCCCATCTGGCAAAAATCTTAGAATCTTTAATAAATGACCAACGAACAGATCTGATCCTGAGCCTGAGTTGTGAATGATATAATTTACTTAACTTCACTTTTATTTATTTGTCATCAATTGGGAAATTGTCTGTGCAGCTGTAAACAGCAGGAGATAGAATACACAGAAAACACAAATACATAAACATGTCTTTTTTCTAAGCAGGCAATAAATAAATCTGAATATTAAATCAACAGCAAAAAACTTAAGAAAGATAAACTGTGGAAAAAGTGATCAAAAATACAAAGTATAAAATATGAGAAATGAAAGATTGACCAATAGAAGACCCTTAATTTAAGACAGAACAGCTGCAGATACACGAGACTACCTTTTATAATATTATTTTATTTATTTGCACATAGTTGAAAGAGAAGTCAAAGAAAATAGTAAATAAGATAAACTTAAATGTGCAGATGAGGTAGAAACCCAATGTGGGCTTGTCTACAAACCTCACCCAAGAGTTAATGCAACTAAAATAGCAGAAAAAAAATGAAGTAAAATCCTATAGTCCAAGAAAACCAAGCAAATAAAAATCACATATCTTACATTTTACCAAAATGAGAGACAATGCCTTAACAGAAACAGAATAGAACAAAAGAACCGTATTTTGTCAAGAAATATTTTTTTTTAAATAAAACATGTTTTGGCTTCAATCTGGCCAGAGATTCTGTCGGTAAATAAAAATGTTGTTCCATAACATAAAGTAGCTTACCCACTCCCTCTGATATTTGCACTTTCCACTGCATTTTGTTTGCTTTTTATACCATTTTTTGTGCCTATTTTAATGTATTTTTCTGTTAAGGTGACCTCGAGTGTCATGAAAGGGGCCCTTCAATAAATTATTATCATTTTTTTTAATCATTTTTATTATTCGAACGACGTGGTATTTTATTGAACACTGACCTCTACATGTATGATCCAGTGGTCAGGTTTTTGTTGAATAAATGTTTACTTGAGAGTTTGGAACAAAGAACATTTAAAAGCTTTCTAGTAATCCTGTACTCATGTATTTGACTTTATAAATGAAAGTACACATTAGAAGAGTATTTACATTAGAAATATATAATATATTACACTTAGAAAAAAGTGGATTGAGCATCACTGGATCTGGAAAAAGTTGCAAATCTGACAAAACGCTTCTGCAGCAGCTGGAGTTTAGGAGGGAGATGGCAGAAGGTAAAAATGAATGTTTGTATCTGTTATTGTTGCTGGTGAAGTCTGAGTAGTGAGGCAGATGGAGGAAACTGAAACTGTCGATGAAAAGGGTGAGAACAGTCAGAAAAGATTGGATTCTACTTTCTTCAACAGCTGTTTGTTGTGAAGATCATGTAGTGATTCTTGAGCTGTGCCAATTATTTTATACTACAGACATTAACAACCATCTCCGGAAGGATGTATGAGTATATACAAATATATTTATACGTAATTGTATATATTTGATCTATAAATGAAGAATATGGGCTCAGCCTGCTCTGGTGTAAAGTGTCTTGAGATAACACTTGTTATGAACTGGTGCTAAAAAAAAACAAAAACCCCCCCAAACCAAACGTAACGTCAACATCAAGCAAATAAATGATCAAATATCCAAAACTGTTTCACTTTGATTCAAACTTGAATTAAATTGTATGGATTTCTTTGAATGGGAAAATGTAGAGAGTTCTGGTTGACTCTTTCCAAAAAGAAACAAAAGAAAGTAATCAAAAATAAACTCTTTGTTTTTCTTGGTTTGTTCTGTTGGCTCTAATCTCACGACAGCTGCCAACCAGGCTACTGCAGGTGGACGTGCTCACGAGGGTTTTTCTTCTTCTTTGGTTTTACGGCGGTTGGCATCCGTGTTTTTTTTATTCTATCAATGTATCAATGTTTTTATTATTATATCATCACACAGGAGATTTACGGGAGAATACTAATACAGGAGGACGTCGGGAAAGAGGAAAAAATATGTAAAATACGGTAGTTTCATGGCCAAAACGGGAGACTTGACAGCTATGTGGAGAATGGCAGAGGAACTACCTATACCCCGATCAACATCAGGCTGTGAGCACTAACTAACTTTACATGTTTGTTTTTTTTACTATGATGATATTTTGGTGTTTTCTTGACTGAGACATGACCTGGTGTAGTGTAAAACATAAACGTTGTGCTGAGGGTTTGTAGTTGAATCAGTCTTCTGGTTGTGAATCAACGACGCTCGTGCATGTGAGTGAGAACGCCATTTTGGAGGAGGGGAGGGAGGGGCTAGACGAAGCCTTGAGGAGATGCTACATTCAAATGTAGTTTTCCAAAATACCAATAACAAGCTTTAAGTATGAGCGAAACCATGTATGGTTGTCTGCATTTCTATGTGGCCATATAATTGGCTGGCAATCACTTGAGGGTAAAGCTCCCCTCTCACCCAAAGTCAGCTGGCATAGACTCCAGGTCTCAGTGATGCCCATTATTAAAAACCAGGCTCTTGTTTATCCACACTAACTGCTGTTTCCTCCATAAACACAATCATAACAACAGTCTGCAGCTGAGCAAAGCCACGTCAGCTCTTCTGAACTGTTTCTGCACCTCATGATTTCATTTCCAGTGTTTCATTTACAAGAGCAGATCATAAGTGACGGCTCTCAGGGACACAAACACAAGACTTGAAGTGAAATGTCCTGCAGGCTCATTGAGCTGAGTCTCTGTAAATGACTCCATCATGAACACCTGAGAGCAGGACATCTATTTCTGCAGACGGCGGTGGACAGGGCGTGCAGCGTTTATTCAGGAGCATGGAGGCCGAGTGAGTAAAAAGTATTTTCATCAGCTCGCTGTCACGCGGCTGCTCCGCTCTGCTGATGAATGAGTAAACAATACTTCACAAAAGCAGCGGCGAGGACGTTCGTTTCCTGTTGTCGGCCTCTTTCTACTCCAGAGTAAAAGTGAAAAGAGGAGAGAGCTGTCAGAGTGTGACGTTCACTGAGCGTGACCTCCTGCTGAGCTTCTGTTCAGACAGAGAAGCTACATGAAGAACTTCACTGAGTTTCAAAGGTCAAAGGTTGAAGTGAAACTGTTGGATTTGTTGTGGGTGGATCTGGTGGCAATAAATAACATTTCTGTTTTATCACTGTTTAATTTGAGGAAATAAAGTGTGAACCAGGAAATAAAGAGTGTCCACTCCTTTCCAGGAGTGGACAGCAACAAAGTATATTTACTGGAGTACATTTTTGAGTATCTGTACTTTACTTCAGTATTATTATTTTTTTAAACATATGACATTTACTTCACTACATTTGAAAGACAAATATTGCGCTATTAACTCCACTACTTTTCTATGAAGTTTGTCGTTGCTTGTTCCTTTTAAGTATAGCTTTATTTATTTGCTCTTCCTAAATGCAAACTTCACGTAAGTGGTGATGTCATACCTGTACCTCGTGTACAGTACAGGCCAAAAGTTTGGACACACCTTCTCATTCAATTTTACATTGTAGATTCTCACTGAAGGTATCAAAACTATGAATGAACATGTGTGGTATTATGTACTGAACAAAAAAGTGTGAAATAAATGAAAACATGTTTTATATTCTAGTTTCTTCAAAGTATCCACCCTTTGCTCTGATTACTGCTTTGCAGACTTTTGTCATTCTCTTTATGAGCTTCAACAGGTGGTCACCTGAAACGGTTTTCTCTTCTCAGGTGTGCCTTGCCAGGGTTAATCAATGAAATTTCTTGCCTTATAAATGGGGTTGGGACCATCAGTTGTGTTGTTCAGAAGTCAGGCTGTTGCACAGCCGACAGCCCTATTAGACAACTGTTAGAATTAATATTATGGCACGAACCAATCAGCTAAGTTCAGAGAAAAGAGTGGCCATCATTACTTCAGTGAGAATCTACAATGTAATTAGTGATGAAAATAAAGAAAACACATTGAATGAGAAGGTGTGTACAAACTTTGGTCTGTACTGCAAGTGCTATTCAGGTTGTGCAGATAAACTCCAGGCCGTGGAGTTAATGTTGCTCAGATAACGGTTCATCTTGATCCCACAGGTTGTATGCATTTGTTTGTGTGGTTTGTAGTTTGTGCATTTGTGTAGTTTATTTCGGTCATTAGTGCTGTGCTCAAGAGCACACTATCCAAGACCAGAATGCATCGAGACCAAGATTTTTGGGAGTCAAGACCGAGTCAAGACCAATACCATCACATTCAGTTTTAAAAACCATTACAAGGTTGAACAGTTAAGGAGGCGTCCCTCAGTCACAACACAGGGAAGGTTGCTGTCATCACAGGGGAAATAACACATGAACTGAAGCTTTTGTTGTTTTACCAAATGTTTCTCCTTATTCACAATAATGAAGCTAAAGAACAGCAGATCAGTGATCAAGTGAAAATACTCTTGAGTCCGAGACAAGAACAAGACCTTCAAAATGTGGTCTCGAGACCAAGACCGGACTTAAGTAACAACATCAGTCAGTAGGTTCTGAACATTCATTGTGGCAACAATACAATAACAATCCTTAAGTATTTTCAAAAGCAGGTACTCCAGAACTTCAACTTAAGCAAAAGAAGACTGGATAACTTCAATTGTATTGGAGTAATATTTGGCCAGAGATATCGAAACTTTTACTCAAGTAATGGAGTACTTTGTCCACCGCTATTTATTTCAAGAAGACAGTTGGTGAGGGAGAAAGGTGGGAAGTATAAGAAGTTTTGGTGGAGTATAGCCACTTTTTTTTTTGAACTTCTTTTGGTTTTACTGAGCAGTATGCATAATCATACTGTACTGTCCCTGTTCTTATTGCTTTTATTTGTTTTTACTACTTTTGTTTTTTATTGTTTTATTGTTTTTATCATGTCTTCCTTTTTTACTGTAAAGCACTTTGGTAGGCCGTTGGCCGTTTAAATGTGCTATATAAATAAAGCTGACATTGACATTGAAGTGCAGCACCCTATAATGTAATAATTTACTGATAATGTAATAATACATGACAGAGTAACAAAATCTGCACTTAATCAAAATGTAATTAAACTTGTTAATGTATTAACTTAACCAATAATGTAATAAAATATTCCAATTATGACATTACTGAGATTTTTTATTTTTTTTTTGTTGGTATATTAAGAGATAAAAGACAGTCAGCTCTTTGACCGAAAGTTTAGCAATAAATTCAATAATGTCATAAGGTTTTAAAATACCAGTTAAACTGTTAATTTAATATAAGTCAGGATCAATGATTTGATTTGTTCTTTTTATGAAACATTAAATGTCCCTGAATTCATTGACCTCTGCCAAATGATATATAGTAGTTATTGGAGTTTTGTGACTCATTTTTAAGAGATGTGTCCACACAGACCAAACGGCTTTATAACCTGACCCTTTACTGCACTATTAGAGTCACCACTGCAGCACTTTACTGCAGAGAGAATCTTCCTAACCACCTCTGCAATTGCACAAGTGTTTTTCTTCTCCTGGAGTAAAGGATGTGAGCGTTAGTGCCTCCCATGTTGATAACTTCGCTGAGTTATTACCAGACAGCTGACCCACATACAAACACATGCACGCTCCTGTTTAATTCACAGCCATTGATTTCCTATTTTCAATTAATAATTATAATTAGTGGCAGCGGTTCAGACAGTGTGGGGCGTGGGTCGATGGAGCGAAGGGGGTGGGGCAGATGGATGACATGGTTTAGGGGTGAAGCGTGGGTTGGCGGTGATGTGACTGACTCCACATGACTGCCCGTGCTTCAGTGATTGAGTTTTCACAGATTCACCCTTTAATGAGCCCATTTTGGTGTCTGGATAATAAGCTGGAGCGTCAGCGCAGCGTTAATCAATGCAGCAAACGGTCATTTGAAGACCTCTGGGTAAACACATCAGGGCTGAGGTGATGCAGTGCTCCTTCCTGACCTCCTCGCGCTGCACTTTTACTTTGTTTGAGCGTCGTTAGCTTCCCTCCACAGCCTCTCTGACTGATGTTTCCTTAGTGTGTGTGGCGGTTTCAGTCCAGCTTAATCTTTTGTCTTAATTGCATTTTAATGTTCTCCTCTAATGCAGACTCTTGGCGTGAAGAAGCGAGTTCAGGTCTAATAACTCCCAGCAGGAGGTCGGCCTCCCCTCAACCCTCGCAGGAGTCAAAGGTAACCTCAAACAGCTGATGGCGACTGTCACCGTAGTTACCAATCATGCATCAGAGGGAGAACTTGATGTCTTCTTCTTCAGTGTTTACATTAACGTCTTATCAAGCATCAAGGTCATTGGCCTCATGTTCAAACACACATGGAATTTAAAGCTAGATGCTGCTTTATTAATCAACCTCATCCCTCTCCAGATTATATTAATTAAAGATAAGCCTGTCATGATAACATATTTTGCTGTAAGACAATTGTCCAAAAAATTATTGCTGATAAATGATATTATTTTCAATATTGTTTTGAAACATAATTTTTCATTAATGTAATTATAATATATGTCATAATTAAGTGAGTAGACCGTATCAAAAGCACGTCCAATTTGCTGATACTTTAATTTCTTAAGAGTGTGTTGGAAGGTCAAGAACTTTTAATTAAAATAAATTAAACAGACAATATATCATCAAATTAACAAAAAAAAGAGAAAAAAAAACAATGAAAATGAAATGGACTAACTTTTTGGAAAAGCTACATGTAATAAAAATCATTATACTAATCAGAAACAATAAAGAAAATAGACCCTGTCTCTGTAAAGAAGGAAAAACTCCAATAAAAACACACACAACAATAAAAAACAATAAATAAAATGGAGGTTATGCAGTTCCGCAAATAATTGTGACATGTACCTTCTACCAGTCAATTTGTACAGCCTGTCAAACGTTCGTAACATTTCTGGCTTTTCAACCGTATTGAAGGGCTGCATTTCTTTTGCAATGTAGTGAACGACACTACCCATGAGCATGTACCATTTTGCGTTGTTTAATTTATATTTACTTTGCCGACCAAACACCTCAGTAAGAGTTGACTGTCAGAACGGAGGCGCCACTGCACCTCCCCTTTTTCGTCGCCACTATTTTTAAACAAATGCAATACATCGGCTTGTTGGTGTTCATGGACTCACACCTTGTTCATTCTGTTTAAAACCAAAATATTCCCACACTGGGGCTGTGGCAGCCTGCTGAAGAACTGTCGCTTTCATGCCATCATTCATATAAGTGTTTGTTTCCTTGTTACTCCTCACGACACTCACTTCAACTCTCTGTGTGTGTACACGTGAGCAGCCCCGTCTCCCCCACAAAAATTGAATGAATGACAAATGCTCACTCCGCTATAAATCCACTAAATATAAAACCAACACACCCAGGTGTTGAGAAAGATGCACGGAGTGAGCCATCTTCTCTGCCTGTTTGGTAGAAAGAGAGGAGGAAAACGAACATGCATGTCAACTTATCGAGGCCGGCAAACTTACCGAGGATGTTTTTATTTATCATGCCGTTAAATGGTTTATTGATTATCGTGACAGGCCTAATTAAAGGTATTATTAGTATTAATAATAATAATAAATTTGTTTATATAGCACAGTTAAAAACAGAAGTTTGCAAAGTGCTTTTACAGACAATACAGGGGCAGAAAAAGGCAGAATAAAATCACCAATCAGGTCAACATAGACCACAAGAGTCAGAGGAAAAGGCACAGCTGGTCGTGTTAACTAAAGCAACAAAATGAAAGAAAATAGAATAAACTGGTAGAATTGAAACAGCTGGTGTAATGCATAATGACAAGGAGATGTCAAGACAGTAGATAGATATAATATCTTGTTCTTCAATGTTTCCATTAGCGTCTTATCAAACATCAAGGTCACTGGCCTTATGTTCAAACACACTCGGATTTTAGTTTAGTTAAGACAACTTTATTTATCCCAAAGGGCAATTCTGTTTTCACAGTCCACCCAGACTATACATACATCTACAAACAGCAAACTGAGACAACAGTAAATAAATAAAATAAATGAAAAGTCAGTACATGACAGAGATGCTCATGGATACACAGCGGCCCTTAACAGGCCTATTCAAGTTCCTGGTTGAGCAGCCTGACCAGAACCAGATTAAAAGAGACACTTTCTCACAAACCAGGTTGGCCTCTATGTAATTAGGCTATCCTCATGTTCAGAGAGCAGAGAAACAGGGTATGTGGAAATAATGTATTTTATATTTATATTAAAGTTTGTAATTATCTTGTAAGGCAGTGCTGTCAAATTAACTCTTATATTATTGTGGAGCAGCATGTAATGTCTGGATGAGACTATTTCGTGTTTGGGACGTGTTGGTCACTTGATAAAGTTTGCACCCTTGGCAGGCGAAGTGAGGTACAACGCTCTCAAATGTTTGTGAGTTGGGACATGGCAATAGTTTGTAAGTTGGGATGGTGCAATATTTTTGTATGTTTGGGTGGTGCGATTTAATTGTCAGTGTTTTATGGAGGAGTGCCTGCGTGCTCATACGTGTGTGTGCTTGCTTTTCTACTAGATATTGTATTTAAAATGAACATGTATTGTTAAATGAAAATTGGCAAAATGCTGATACTGTTTGTGTTTTATAGTTTTCAGCCGAACTCCCCACATCCTTATTGATGCCAAGGGCCAAAAAGTGTATTGAGATAACACTTATTATGAACTGGTGCTTAAATATTGTGAGATATCATATCTCATGAGGCTTCTCTTTAATAAATGTGTATTCAACAAAGACAAACATGGCACTACAAGCTCTCAAGGCATCAACCTTGAAGTGTTCTCATTGTCCCACATGCAGAGCTCAGGGTGCTAATTTTGAGGAATGGTTAACAGTGTTGGGCACGTTACTTTAAAAAAGTAATTAGTTATAGTTACTGGTTTATTTCCAAAATAGAAACTGAACTACTAATGTAATTACTCCTTCATAAATGTAATTAGTTATCAGGAAAAGAAATTAGTGTGTTCCTTTTTTGAGAAATTCTTTTTCTGCTTGAACTGTGTGTCTCCGTCTCTGTGTCCTTCCTTGTTGTTACCTGCTGCAGCAGCTCTGACATCATCAGCAGAGTTCTCAGTGTTTTTGGTCACTAGATTTTAGATTTACTAACAACAAACACTTTTTTTTAGGACATAATGTACACTTCACATGTGTGTTTTTGCCTTATACTTCTTGTACTTCCATCCTGAAAACTCCAGTTTTACCTCCACAGACCGCTCAGGACTAGCCGTTGCTGCAGCTAACTACGTTGCCAGATTTTGCAATTGAAATAAGCATTTTTAAAGACATAAACCTATATGAAGCGTGTTTTAATTTTTATCCACGTTACATTTCATAGTCGTATTTCTTCTTTTTTGTCTCTTGATTTACTTATTCAACATCCTTTTGTTTGGAGGTGGAACAACCTTTTCTTTATACAGAAGTGAAGGGAGGGGCTGCAGCTATTTGTAACTCTATTTTTGCTAAACAGTCTGTCTAAGCTTGATTTTTAAAACCAAAAAGACATGTCAGGCTTGTATCTAAGTTGTATCTTAATCTTCATCAGCTTTATTATGGTGTAAAAAGCAGTAGCTTCATTAGTAATAAATTTTATCCTGGCTATGAGGATTTGTTTTAGGTGGAAACGCCAATATTACAGTAAAATTTAAATTTGTGTTAGAGTGGGATAAAATAATTTTAATAACTTCAGTATTGGTATTGCATTGATGGTAGATCATGTACCAAATCCCTCCTCGGTTTGGGGGCACAACAAGCCCAAATAAGCAATTGCACTACTGGAACAAGCCCAAAAAACTGCAACCTACAACTCCCAATATACACATGCAAGTTAGAAAAAAAAGAAACCAAAAGTCACTTATAATATATATAATCTTGCTTCACATCGGTGCAAAGTAATGTGCCACATTTCACTGTTGGTAACAGTAACAGCGTTGTAACGTTTGAAAAAGTAATTAATTAGATTACCCGTTACTGCCAACACTGGTGGTTAACAATCATGCAGCACCCATATATACACTTATATATGGGTGCTTGAATCCAGCCTGTGTCCAGTCTGCAGAGTGTCCTCCACCTTATAAAAGCCTATCCATTTTCCCTCTCCTATCAATAAAGACACAAAAAATGCTCATAAAATAAGTAATTAAAAAACACATGCAGAGATCTCTGTTGCTCTCATTGGCCGATGTCTCTCACATGGAGGAACAGATCGTAAGAGGACAAAAATCATACTGCTGGACTTTCTGTCATCGAGCCGTGTGGTGTCCCAGACTGATCTGTTGGTGTTGGTCATCATGACTCACTAATGCATAAACATACAAACATGTTCATGCATAAATCATGCAGTCTGACCCTGGCATAAGGAGAATTAGGCAGACAGAGTAAGTCTGCAGAGGCACATAAGCACTGATGAACAGAAAAATGAACTTAACCCTTTAGCTTCCAGCTCAACTGTTTTGCAGAGGTCAATAAATTCAGATATATTTAATGTGTCAAAAAACAACACATCATTGTTTTTGGGATACACAAAACAGCAAACAAACCAAAAGAACTGACATTTCCTTTTTGTGGGATTCAAAGTTTTAAAAAGTGAAAAGTTTTTATTATTATCACCCTCATTATTATTTCAAATACTTAACTTTAATGATAATATAGTTATTCATCAAATAATATTTGTTGGTGTGTTTGTCAAACTCAGTATCATCTATTTAAGTTATTTTTACTGCTTTTTTATTTGCAAACATTTATGCCTTTTGTAATTGATATTGTCCCAAATATTTCTGCATTATAAGTCATCACGTAACCAATTTTTAACTTTTTAAACCTTTGAATCCCACACCATGAAAACATATTTTTTAGTTTGTTTGTCGTTTTCTCTGTGTTAAGGAAATCAGACAATGATCCCATTGTTCTGTTTTATAAAGCATTAATATCTCTGAGTTTATTTTTGACCTCTGCCAAACAGTTGAGCTGGTAGTTAAAGGGTTAAATAACAAAGTCACTCTCATGTCCATCATAGTATTCTGAAGGCTGATAACGGAGCGTCTCCACGGACTTGAGAGGAAAATCGTTGGCAAAGTGTCACCCTGCAGGAACACAAAAAGCTTGATATGCTGAGCAAAGACTACAGAGTTAAAGCAGAATCAGCAACTTCACCACCCACTCAGTGATCTCCTGGACGAGCAACTTTGACTGCTGTGCATTTTTCTGTGAGTAAATCAAAAATATCACCAAAGTCCAGACCCTGGTGTCCTCAAGTTACGACCAAGAGCACAAGTTTATTATGCAGAGGCTTTCTGGGGATCACCCCGGCTGCTAATTCTGGGTCAGTTGATGGCCTGGGTTGGTCAGCAGGAGGCAAGTCCAACTTTTCTACGATATCTTTAAAGTTTTCACCGCAGCATCAGTGAGCTTTGAGCTGTGCGTTTCTTCTCATTCATGTAAGATTAGCATTCGACATGACAAAACACCAGGACCAAACTTCCAGAAACAAGTGAGACATGCCGCCCCTGCTTGTGGAAGGACACATTGGTTATGCAGTGACTACAAAATAGTGTTTCATAAAAGTATGTTCAGCACTTTGAGTTTTTAGATAACATGTGGAAAACTAGCCTATCTTGCAATAATAAATCATTCAAAAAAATTCTAGGCCTGTGGATAACTACCAAAATTGAATCAAATCTTCCTTGAGCCATGACCAACATGCCCTGAAAATTTCGTGATTATTATTTCCATGTAAAGAAGGAGAAAGCTTTTATGTTTTATTATTTTATTCTCAATAATTAATTCCTGATTTTAAAAAAAGTACTGTCAGTGGATTAAAAAATTGAGTGATCAATTAAATATGACCTGTAATTAATTAATCAAATTAATCTGTTTTTTTATCTCACTTAAAGAAATTGCTGAAAAAGCCTCAACTTGAGATATTTTCTTGAAATTCATTAGATGATTGTGGCAGATCAAAAGATTGTTCTCCACCCCTTAAAAACTGAAGCACAAGAAGCCCAATGCATAAAAACTCTCCAGCTTTAACGGCCCAATCAGGGGACAGAGGCGGAGCTACAGATGTGACGACAACAGGAAGTGACTGCATGTTTGAAAACAACAGCAGCGTGTAAAACTGATCTCTGTGGATGCAGCAAGATCTGAAGTTTTATCAGAAATGGACTCGATTTCTCCTTTAAAAGAGGAGAAAAGAACATCACTTCAGGCTTTTGTATGGATATCATGAGTTTGCTTTTCTCCTGACTGGAGATCACTACTGGAAAACCGAGAGACGTGAAAATACTGCGCTAACAATGCCGAACCATAGTCATGGTTACCCTACGATACCAAATCTGCTTTCCTCAGAAGTTTACCAGGAGAACGTGGTGGGTTTTGTCTTTGACAAGATTCATGTACCATGTGTGGAATCATTTAATGTAAGATAAAACAATAGTCTAAGGCAGCCCGATTCAATTAGCCCACAGGCCATATGCAGCCTGAAAGCAACCCTCTAGTGGCTTGAAATCAAAGAGACTGGGACTTAAGTCTGGCAAGAAAAACAGAAATAATGTTTACAAACACTGACAGGTTTTACAAAAATTCCAACATTATTACAGACATTGAATGCAACACCTTCTGAAAGGTTGCTATTAAGCAAGTTACTTTTAATGCACTTTCAAATGTGACCAAAAGATGGTGTTTTTAATCTGTATTTTTTTATGTTCATATGCACCTTAGTATGTGCTTGTATTTACCTTTCAAAATGTGTTGAAGTTGTTTGTTTGAAATGTAAAATTTAAAGAAACAGTATCTCCGCAGAAGTTGAGTTTGAGTACTGCTCTTTATTGAGTTTATGCCATTTTGGATGTGGTAATAAATTAATAAACATCCAGTGTGTTTGTTTTCTATTCATGTTTCTTTTAATTGGTAAACTTTGCTCACTGTCTGCCAAAAATGTCTGGCCCAGCTCATGTCCTAAATCTGGCAATCTGGCCCGACTGAATTTCTAATTAAATAGCCGTGCTCTAAGGACCGAAGTACTTGTAGTTTAAGCTAACGGCTAACAGCAGGGTCGAGCTGCTACGTCATACTGTGGCTTGATGTGACTGGTCTGTGAAGAGTGTGACCAGCGGACTGATCGTCCAATCACCAGCTGCTCTGGTATTTTAAGGTTCTGCCCTCTGAAAATACCAAAACAGTGAAATTAGATTAAAAATTAGCTATTAAAAAACAAAGTGTGCTAATTATGACTGTAATTAATTGGCGCGATAATTTGGCTCCCCTAAAAAAAACAATCATGTAACTGTGGCCACAGTGGCACACAACCCTATTTCCAAAAACAAGAACTATCCCTTTAATTGAAAGCATGACTTCTTTATTTGTTTGTTTGTCTCTCTTTGCAGCACTGCCCTCCAACAGGGACCAGTGAAGTGTCACCTCATGTTGAACCCGAGTATCATCTGATCTTCATCCCAGAGAGACGATGGCTGGCTTTAAGAGATCTTCAGGAATCATCAGAGCGACCTCCCCTCTCTCTGGAGGTCACAGCTCCTCCTCTGCTCCTCCTCTGCTCCTCCAGCCTCTTTAGGAAAGGTCAAGATGGCCTCAAGAGTGAAATGACTGTGAAGAGAGAGGAGAGGCCGACGGAGATGGCCGATGAATAATCGGCCTCTGTTTTCAAAGTGGAGGTGAAGTTGGCTGAACAGAAGAATCCACTTCAGCTGAGAGGACGATAAACACGTTAGTTTGGGAATTAATCAGAAAGAAAGAGAGAGGGGGAAGTCGTTATGGTCCTTAACGACGTGTCGCTCATGAGGCTCAGTCGGCCCGGGCTCACGTGGCTTTGGAGGGAAAAGTGTGATGAAAAGGTTTGGAGGTGAGGAGTCACTGCGGCTCAGTGAGAGATTGATGACGTCCAGGGAGAGTGAGGCTGAGGGTCTGATGGTAAAGCAGTTTTCTGAGTTTATTTACTCCACATCTGTTCCCCGAGCAGCTGCAGAACAAAACACTCCAGGAGGAAAATACAGATCTGTTCCTTTCATATTAAACTCCAATGGTTAGATCAAACTCACATATTTTGATTGAACAGCTACAGCTGGTTTATCACAAACAGCGAGATGCAATGTATTTTAGAATTAATCACATAATCCTGGTGATATTAGTCATTATCTGTTTTACAAAAGTATATAGTATTTTATCATATCATTTAACCATACTCCTCAAAAGAAGTTTGGAAACCTTATTTCAGTTGGTATCAGTGTTAATCTTGTAGACTAACTATTTTCATCATAGTTTTCGTCAACAATCTTCAAGGGAAAAACCCCTGAAGAAAACTAGACAGTAACTAATAAAAATAAGTGTACATGGACAAAAACTACAAGTAAATTACAAACTAGACAAAAATGTTTGACAGAGACTTAATCCAATCAGACCTAATTTGGTCATATAAAAATTAGGGAAAAGTTAGGAATATATCCACATGGCTTCGACTTATAAAATTAGGTGATAAAATAATGACACGTTTTATGAAACAGGCTGGTGTTGTAAAGATACTTCAATAAATTTGTTCAAGTGAAAAACATGCCTTCAATAATTCAGAGAAACAAAAAATGCCTTACCCTTTACAGAATTCATATTTTAGTCGATTAAATCTTACAGTAGATTTGATCGACTAAAATGTTGTGAAACTTCATCAACTCAAACTAGACTAAAAATAAAACAATTAAGATTACTAAATTCTGTCTAAAACGAAAATATATTTTAGGAAAAAGACTACAACTTAGACTTAATTAAAAAGTACTGTCAAAATAAACACTGGCTGTATTGTATCTTATCAGAATTAGAATTGTATTTTATTGCCAAGTGCATTCGCACATACAAGGAATCTGACTTGGTAAACTGGTGAAAAAACAATCAGCATATAATTAGAATAAGAAAAAAAAATAAGGGTCAGGAGGAACAAAATGAAGTTTAAAAATAGGTAGAAAATAATGCAATATAATGTTGATAGTGCCAGATTAGTTAAAGCACTTTGTAAACATCTGTTTTCAAAGGTGGTATATAGGGGTGTCCTGATCCGGTATTGATATTGGATATCAGCAAAAGAACAAATATTGGATTATATCGGCCTGCATCTAAAATCTCAGATAAAAGCACTCTGATACAAACAGTCCATTCCAATTCATTTTTTATTTATTTGATTTAGTTGTAGATTATGCTTTTGTTTGAGTTAAATTGTGATGTCTATGACATCAGACGTCTGGTGTCGTCAGCCTGAGCCTGAGTCTTTGAGTGCAGCTCCTTGATTGGAGTAATGTCAGACACCTGTGCTCAGAGTGAGGAGGTTATTTAGGCCCTCCTCACACGAGGACGGCCCTGTATTGTCTTGGCATCGGCATCAAAACATGGATCGCTGTTTACACATCGTATTGTACATAGGCTTGTGCATTTACATGAGAACGTAAAATCCACGCAAAATCCTGTCGGGTTGCCCATCTGGTTCTGCTCCGAGGTGGATTCCACGTAAACAAGCGCTCATACACTCGTAACATGCTGCGTCTCTGCATGAGTACTAGTTACTGTTGTTGCTGTAGCTGGTGTTGTTGGTGTTCTGTGAGCAAATGTTGGTATAAAAGTCGTAGCAATATTTGTAGCTGCTGGAACAAGATCAGAATCAGCCCGGCTGCCGCCGTTGTTGTAGTTATGTGTGACAGCGTGGGTTGGGGGGTGGGGAGGAGGAGGGGTGCTATGAGGTCACCGTCTTTACTGGACTTATCTGTTTTCACAAATTACGGCATGAAGACGAATACGCAGATATCCACTTGCAGACCCGTTTTTTGAAAAAGATGCGGAGTCATGGACAAATACGTGTCTCCGTGTGTCAATATCACCAGATCAATAGTTTATTTTACCGGAGTCTTACAAATTCATACTCGTGTAAAGCCCACCTTAAGCTCCTGCAGTCCCACAATCTCTCTCTCTCTGACCTGAGCTCCACACATACACACATTGTGTGTGGTTTAGTTATGTTAGATTAGGTTTAATTCAGTTCACATTTTACATTTACACATATTACCTTCACTCTGCACATCCTACACAACTGACTCTACTGATTTACACACTTCAGGCTTTAAATATTTGATTTGATCTTTTTGAAGTAACCTAGAGTAATTTTCTTGATTTGGTCGAATTTGGCTTTTCTGATTGTTTAGCTTGGTTCAATTCAGTTAACAGTGAACTGCTTAATTTGACTATTTGATTTGGCCTAATTTGGTTTTGTTTTACCGTACTTTGTTGAATCAAAGTTTTGTTTGAGTTGAATGCTTAATTTGGTTTAAGTTTGGTTTGACTGATCAATAAAGACTCTTTAAAAAAACTTTGCCATGGTGTTGTTTCCCTCTTCTGTTGTGACCACCAGGGGCCTGTACTACGAAGCTGGATTAGCTCTTACAGAGATAACTTCCTGGATACGTTTCGGTTTTTCCGCACTACGAATGTGGATCTCTTTTTATCCAGACACGTTGCCCCGGTAACTGATGCTGAACGCCAAACCTGGTCCGGAGCAGGTTAAGTTCCAGGATAAGAGCTCACGGGGTGTGACAGACCGCCCGCTGACCAATTGGTTCTCTCGGGCGGGCATAAAAGACCACACAGTCACCAGTTTGCTGTCTTGGAAAATGGCTTGCCCATTTCTGGCAGAACCGGTTAATGTCGGTGCGTAAATTGTAAGAGGAGCGCTTCGCTGGGAGCGTTTTTATCGTGACCGAAGTAATCTGCTTGATTGACATTATTTCTCAATGTCAGTGATAACGTTTGATCCGAGGATGTTTACTTCCGATAAAAGACAACACATGCTGATAATTGTACTGAACTTTATTATGGATAAAGTCAAGTAACAATAATTTTGGTTTAAAGTTCAATTACAATTAGCCTACATAAGTAATCATCATATCTTAAATGTTGTCTAATGTAATATGATCTCCAAATTTTTGAGACACCATGACACCAAGGGACAGTTGGTTGAATTTTGTTGGAACAAATATTTTTAAACATCTAATTTACGTTTAATTTCATTCATAGATTTATCCCAGTGTTATCAACATTGTCCATTTATTATTTTAATTAACAAAAAAGAGGAAATGTTTTCACTGTCCAATAGCGGTGAATCATGACAGAGGGACAAATGTTATTTTAGATGCAAAGTACAATAAAAGTGAAATTAAGTATTACATTTAGGCTAATTAAATTACATTTAAAATACATAAAAATAATTACTCATCATAATTTAAAAGACTATTTAATTACATAATTTTGGTTTAATGTGGATGAGTTCTTTATTACATTTTCAGCGATTTGTGTTTCTGGAAAATGTAAGGCCATGTTTTTCACCGTGTTGCTCCTGGCCTGGATAATACTGTGGTACTCCTCATACTTTTGCAGGATTATTTGCTGCTCCTCCGCCGTGAAGTAGGCTGCTCTCTTCTCCATTGTGGAAAATGCTCCGGGGCCGCTAACCACTCCCATTTTATGTGTGCGTGCACAGATCCCAGCTGGATTCACTTAACGAGTTGATAACAAGCCTCGTAGTACAGCAGATCTGGATGACGGAGATCCAGTGAAGTTCAGCAAGTTGTCGCAGAGTTATCCTGGATGACTTAATCCAGCTTCGTAGTACAGGCCCCTGAGCCAGGTCATAACAAAACACAGTGGTTATTTAGCAATTTAGAAATATATGATTTTGTTTTTACTGGATTTCTTGAGGTTAGTATTCAGGGTCTTTTCATTTATATTGTATTTATTTTATTTTATTGTAGTATATTCTTATGTTTAAGGTTAAATTTTATTGAATCAATTGGTTAATAACAAACGGGTCCGTTTTTCTCATACCTACTATTGCTGACTACTGTTCTCTGTTTTAGTAATCTCACCTGATCAAGCCTTTTCTTACAGTCCATACTACAATATAAGTAATGAAAGTCTGTTTGATTCCTGCTGAAATCGGATGGATATCGGTATCGGCCAATACTCAAGGCTGCAATATCGGTATCGTATCGGAGGTGAAAAAGTTGTATCAGGACACCCCTAGTGGTTTATAAATAAAGTTATTATTATGATTATTATTATTTGTGCATCAGTGCCACACAAAACTTGGGACTTGTTTTGTATCCTGAGGCTTCAAAGGGTGTGTATTCTCATGTTTGTGTGTCTACAGAGGCCGTCCCTCCTCCGAGTGTTTATCCCTCCACTTCATTTAGTCCTCGAGATAACAGAAGGTCTGAGGGGACGCCGATCGTCCCGCTCAGCACAACCACAGCCGCACACAAAAACAAGCCAACAGGCCGACCTGCCCCTTCGCTGAGTCCAATTATCGTCTGTGTGAGTGTTTGTTTGGTCAAAATTAATTTACCAACAAACTTTTTAATCACATTTCAGCTCGGCCCCTGAGGACTGATTGGCCCTGCACTCAGCTGCGAGTCCATCGCCTTAAACCCACATGAAGGAGCGGAGTGTGAATAATGATCCTTCAGCGTTTCCTGCTAAATTACAGCGAGGGACGCCATCACAACCCCCGTCTATATGACAGAGAAGAAAGAGCTCAAATGTCAGTGAGCTTTTATATGCTTCATAATGATGGTTTTCAGACTTTTATGGAGTGCATGCTGAAATATCAACACTATCGAGCAGAAGGTTAAAAATGTCCAAAAAAAAAAAGAGGCGTCTGATTGCCCTCTTTGCTCTTTCATTCATGATTCTCTTATTATATTCCATTACAGCACGACTTCTATCATGATCTCCACACTTTTAAGGCTCAAAGTCGACATTACATTTTATGAAAGTGCTTCATAAATGTCACAGAGGCTCTAAAATCCTCTTATCTGAATCTAAAAGTCAAACGTCTTCCTTCAGTTTGATGTTAAACCATCTGCGGTGAATCCTGTCAGCTCCTGAAGACAGCTTTACTGCGGATGTGGATCCTTCATTCTCTGGATTATAAAAGTTTATTGTCACATCTTGATGCCTGAAGTACAGCAGAATATCCAGTCCAGACCTTTGAGAGAGGTGTCATAGATTCAGTTGAAACATCCCTCAGAGATGTTGGTCCATATCTCCATGAGAGCATCACACAGGGGGAGAATCTCCTGCTCCGCCACATCCCAAAAGGTGCTCTATTGAGATCTGGAGACTGTGGAGGCCACTGAAGTTCTGTAATTCTCTCTTTTGTTGCCATTCATATTATCCGTCTCTTCAATTTGTCTGCAATTTTCCTCCTGCAGCCACGTGCAGGGAGGTTGGCTACAGTCCTGTGGACCTTAAACTTCTGAATAATCTGTTCAGCTGTAGTCACAGGAACATCTAGCTGCTTGGAGATGGTCTTACAGCCTTTACCTTTAACATGCTTGTCTATAATTTTCTTTCTTATCTCCTGAGACAACTCTCTCCCTAGCTTTCTGTGGTCCATGTTCAGTGTGGTACACACCATGATACCAAACAGCACAGTGACCACTTTTCAGCCTTTAAATATGCAGACTGACTGATTACAAGCTTGGAGACACCTGTGATGCTAATTACAGGACACACCTTAGTTTAACATTTCCCTTTGGCCAAATTATCAAGGGGTACCATCATTTTGATCAGGCCTGTTTCCTTTTGTTGCTTTTTAAAATGATTCTGTTGAACCACAATACAAAAGCAAAGTCTGGTTTTCATTAGTTAATTTTCGGCAAAATTTTATATCTTATTATTTTTGGCAGTTTCAAGTTATTTCAGTGCCCATGGTAGAGTTTTTCTTTCTTTAACAAAAGGGTACAGCAACAGAGCAAAAGCAGAAAGCCAAAAGCATGAATAAAACCTTAAAAAAATAAAAATGGAGGTAAGGACTAGAATACGTACAATACGCACAAGATAATAGCAAAGACGCAAGTGGAATGTTATCTGCTTAGTGATAGATTGGATTTTTGTATTTATTAAGTTTGATTTATTAGCAAAACAAACAATTGAAATTTTTAAAATGTCTGATTTAGGAAGGCTATGGAGTTAGAAATCAGCCCAAACTGTGTTTCTTTGAGGTGGACCAGCCTTTTAAAATCAGTGAAGATCTAAAAACCATTGCATTCAAAGCCAGACGCACACCAGCTGCTGTTATGTCTGACACTCTCATCCGTCCTGAGCGCCCCTCTGTCTCCATCAGTGAATCTGTCCACTCCCACGAACCCTCCACAGACACACACTTCCTGTCAACCTGCTCGTAATGACTCTCTGATCAGCTGTGGAAGCTCTAAGGACGGAGCCGCTAATGTTCGCTGACCCCGCTAATGAACTCCATGCTAATGAGGAGCAGGGGGAGTTTGAGCTGAAGGAGGAGGGGGAGACAAAGACGAGAAGACGAGCTGCACACGATGGACAAGATCACAACAAACCAAACAGGGAGAACTTCCTGTACGGAGGCCTTAAAGTTTTGATATCCAAAGTGAGTGACCCTGAGATCCAAACATGGCAAGTGGCCCTCCACAGTGTCTTTTTAGTGGCATGTTGCTTCTCCTACTAATATTTCCTCCTTGTCTGTTGGCATGCTTCTTGAAAATATGATATGGCAGAACACGATGGGAAGTCAAAAAATATCCATCAATCAATCTGTATTTGAATAGCTCCAGTTCATAACAAGAGTTATCTAAAGACTCTTTACAACAGAGCAGGCTGAAGACAAACTCTTCATTTACAGATACACATAGGTACTGTATATACAAATACATTGAAATAATATAAAATGCCTGGCAGATAAGCCGTCACCACCAAGCATCCTACTGGATAATTACTGTGTGGGTGATTATCTTTCAGCTGGAAACAAGTTATTTAACTCCAGCTGATGCAATCAGTAGCTTCTCATTTCTTAAACAACCATGTCTAAGAAACATCCTGGGGTCGTGGGAAAGATGTTAGTCTGTTTAAGAAGGGTCAAAGCATTGGCATCAAGCAGAGAAAACATCTAAGGAGATTGAACAAACTACTGAAACTGGGTTAAGAACTGTCCAAAACATTATTAAAAACTGGAAGGATAGTGGGGAACCATCGTCTTCAAAGAAAAAATGTGGTTGGAATATAATCCTAAATGATCGTGATCGGTGAATCACTTAAATGTTTGGCCAAATCAAATCAAGGATAAACAACAGTAGAGCTCAGGGGTGTATTTAATAGTGAAAGTAAGAGCATTTCCATACACACAATGTGAAGGGAACTCAAGGGATTGGGACTGAACAGCTGTGTAGCCTTAAGAAAACCACTAATCAGTAAGGCTAACCAGAAAAAAGGCTTCAGTTTGCTAGGAAACTTAAAGATTGGACTGTGGAGGACTGGAAGAAGGTCATGTGGTCTCGTGAGTCCAGATTGAGCCTGTTCCAGAGTGATGGGAGCATCAGGGTAAGAAGAGAGGCAGGTGAAGTGATGCGCCCATCATGCCTAGTGCCTCCTGTTCAAGCCTGTGGGGGCAGTGCTGTGATCTGGGACAAATCTATGACATTGCAGAAACTTATTGAAAACAATGCCACCGAGAATGTGACTGTAATCAAAGCTAAGCTAATTTCCAGCAAGACAGTATTTTCTCCCACAGGATCTGCCCCATTGAATGCATCTATTAACATCCAATCAGGGTTTAGAAGAATTAACAAAGAGGGTGTGGATTACACGGTTACTTCCCTGAGCACAAGACTGCAGGAGTATGGGAACAACCCAGAGATGCGGAACCATGCTACCGAGGATAATTTCATTTGCATTCACAAACTACAATGTCAAAAACAAAAAACAAATTGCCGTTTGCAAAACCTGTAGTGTGAGAATAACAGACGGAGAGGCGACGACGTCAAACTTTTTTCAGCACCTGAAGCTGCACAAAGAAAGGTAAGTTAGTCTGGTACCTGTTGTGAGATCCTTTTGGGTAACTTTAGCCTAGCATCCGTTATATGCAACAACGGTATCACTCATAAACTCGACTTGGCTAAAAACTGAGATTGACGTTAGCTGAAAATAATTGTAAAGTTAATGCCCAGGGTGACCAAGTGTCCTGTTTTCATGTCCTGCCCTGACTGTTCTGGTTGTTTTTTATAAAGTGACGAAACTGTCCCGGTTTTTATTTTTTATTTGTTTTTTTAATTTGGTCAACGGTGCTTATGACTTGGAAGGACTTGAAAAATTTAAGCCGATGACTTCAGACTTGACTTGACTTGTCTCGTCTTTACTTGAGACTCGACTTGGACTTGCACGTCTTTACTTGAGACTCGACTTGAGACTTGGGTTTAAAGACTTGAGACTTACTTGAGACTTGCAAAACAGTGACTTTCTCCCACTACTGGTGTATAGCGGGGTGCTGGTTTGGCGGAGTGGTTAGCATCCCATGAACTTGCTTCTGCCGGTCCAGGTTCAAATCCCGCCTGTGACCACCTTGCAGAGTGTCTTCCCTTACTCTCTCACCCCCTTTCACAAGCCTATCCACTGTCTCTCTCCTATCAATACAGGCACAAAATGCCCAAAAAATACATTAAAAAAATAAAAAAAATAAAAAACTTCTGGTGTATAGCACCATATTTGTCTTGGCTAGCATAAAACCCACACAATATTTCTTTCAGTCACTGTTTTGCACTGCCATGAGATGTGACAACATGCCACGATGGTGACAAAATGTCAAAAAGGCAACATTTAACATCTTAAAGTGGTATACTACTGGACTTAAGCAATACATATTGTATAAAGTGGTGTACCACCAGATGAGGCTGCAAATGCCACTAAGAAGCAACATGTGATGTTTCACTGTTCCATACTGTAGTGGCGTCTCATGCGAATGGCATGAGATGTTATTCCATTCAAAATTAAATGTTTAATGAAGAATAGAGTTCACCTAGAGAGGCTCATGGAGATCATGGAGCCGGATCACAGCCGAGACTCATGTGATCTTTGAGGAGAGTGTTTCACACACACGGCCAGATCTTCACCTGCAGCTACCATCAGATCTCACTTTCATGTTTTCTTTGATTTGATCTTTGAGTTTGAGTTGGACTATTACGTAAAATGCTGCAGGATTATATGATGATTGAGATAACCGAACAGTATCAGCTGACAAATAACAACAACACCCAGAAACACCGCCGGCTTCTCTGGGCCGAGCTCATCTGAGATGGACGGAGGCAAAGTATAAAAGTCTGCTGTGGTCTGAGTCCACACTTCAGACTGTTTTTGGACATCATGGATGTGGTGTCTTCCAGGCTAAAGAGGAAAAGGACCATCAGACTGTTATCAGAGCAAAGGTCAAAAGACAGCACCTGTGATGGTATGGGGGTTTGTTAGTGCCCATGGCATGGGTAACCTGCACATCTGTGAAGGATCCATCAATGCTGAAAGGTACATGCAGCAACATATGCTGCCATCCATCTTTTTCAGGGATTTTGCTGCTTATTTCAGAGACAATGAAGACACATTCTTCTCGAGTTATAACAGCAGAGACTAGACTGACCTGTAGCTCAAACCTGCCTCCCTCTGAAAATGTGTGGAGCATTATTAAAAACAAAATACAACAACAGAGATTTTGAACTGTGGAGCAGCTGAAGTCAAACATCAAGCGAGAATAGGAAAGAATTCAGCCTAAAAAGCTTTAACGATCAGTGTCACCAGTTCAGAAACACTTATTGTTAAGGGTGCAGTGTGTAGAAATTGGCATTTTAGTGACATCTAGTGTTCAGATTTTGGAATGAGTCCATCTGTTTCTAAGACATCACATCACTAAGAGACGAGAGCTGGTGAAGACCAAAAAGGATTGTGAACAGGGCATCTTTTACAACAGCTACAAGGTGAGGATTTTTTCATTCATATTTGTAATTATTATTTTGATAGATTGTTGGTCAGTTAAGATGATGACGATAGGTTTTGTAAACTTTTGTAGACTCATATTCAAAAAACGTGTTTCGCTCTTTTTGTCCTCAAAACCCACCCATAGACAGCGTGGCGGATCATTGTGTCAGCCTCAACAGAGGGGAGACCTGCAGTTAATAGATATAAAAAGCTTTTGAAACCAACGTTTTATGAGGATGATTGTTCACCAATTTGAATGGACTTTACACACAAATAGAAACATTATACCCTATATTCATAATTTCTGTTCGGCAAAATGCTGCCAACTTCTACATACTACACCTCTAAAAGGAAAAACACATTGCAGTCATCAAATTCAAAATGAGTGAATATTTGCAAATAAGCAATAAAGTTCATATTTTTAAACATTTAATATCTTGTCTCTGTCATGTATTCAGTTGAACAAAAGTCAGAAAGCTGAAAGCCTGATTCTGTTTTTGTTTACATTTCACACAACGTCCCAACTTCATTGGAATAGGGGTTTGTACCTTCCAAGGTTTTAATACTTGTCAAGGTTTAATTAAATAAAGCATATGCCCTGCAGACTTTCATGTATCTGCTGCTGAGGAAGTTAAATTTAGTGACTTGTTCTGATAAAAACGTCCTAACTTGAGGATGAGCGAGCCCTGCTGTGTAATTCTTACAGAGGTAATCTCCATGAAAGACCGCCCTGCACCTCGGGGGCTCTCCGAGGGTCTTTGTCTTGTATTGAGCGTGGTTCAGCCTATCAGCTCATACGGGGGAGCTTAGTTCCTCCTCTCCTGCAGAGAATTACCTCCGGTGGCCTCAGCTTTGTTCACTCTTGTCTCCCAACTGCGGGACGACCTTCCCGATCCATTAAAGTCTGCAGAGTCACCGCCTGGAGACCCAAAAAAACCCAGTCTGTTTCAGAAGCATGTCACGTCCGTCTGAGCCGTCCCTAAATCAAACCTCTGTCTCCTTGTTTAGAACTTCAAATACCCATTACTTACTTCTCCTTTAAATAACCTGCTGCACTTAAAGAACGAGTGCAGGCGAGGAGTGAGGCGGATGCATCCATCGTGAACATTCAGGCTTTCAGATCGTGCAGAGCAAAACAAAATCTAATCTTTGGTGTAATAAAAAAGTCTAAAAACCAAGATACCTGCAAACAGCGCAAATGATTATGTACAAAGCTGTTAATGTAATATTACCAGTGTCAGAACATCGAAACCCTGAGAGACAAAACCTGCCAATGAAACACTGCACATCAGCCACCATCAGGGAGCCCCCATCCTAATTATGATTTTTCTGTCTAAATTGCAATTCGATTCAGAATTTCAAATCAAGCTTCAGTGTAATATTCACTATGTTTGCAGTATAGACAACAGTAAGGAAATCAGTGATCAAAAGCACATAACACATTATTCATAATCTAATATTGGTGATTAATAATCTGGTTTCATCATTTAAGGAATTTGCAGCATTTGCAATCACGATGTTGTTGTCTGAAATTCCGATTTCAATTAAAAGGGTAAATCTTTCAGCCCTGATGCTGTCATTCTAGCCAACTTAAACGGGTAGTTGAGGGTTTTTGAAGTGGGATTGAATGAGGTTCATAGCACTAGCTTGAACATCAGCCACAGTGACGGTGATCAATTCTGCATCTGTTCGAGAAAGAGTCAGCAAGGAAGCTAGGGCACATCAGACCCCCATCTCCGCATTGTTTAATAGTTTAAGGTGAAATCAAGGTGAGGTCACACTTAAACTAATTTACTGTTGTCAACAAACCCCAAATGTCCACATACAGTAATGGAGGAATACTTTTAGTCGCCTCATGGATTTTTGATATATTGCATTGAGAATCACTCTTAAGACCCCAGGTGTAATTTCAGTCAAATATATTTTGTTCTGACGCAGACAAATCACATTGTAATAATAAGAAAAAAAAATCAAGATGTGCCTAGCTGAGGTTTATGGAAAAATCTTTTTTTTGTTGTTTTTAACAATTTTTCCAATGATTTGGAAAATTAGTTCACTGTTGACCCTATAAAAGTTCAAAAAGTCAGCCCTCGCAGCAGGATGGACATAAAATTCTGAAATTTGGCAGGCTTGTGTATCATTCCAAGACCTATAAAAACATTATCTCAGACCCATGTCATAACTGCAAAAGAAAGTCACCCATTTGGAATTTTCCAGAAAAGTTGGCACAAATATTTGTCTGCAATTTTATTAGTTGAGGCGAAAGCAGTGATGTTTTCTGAATTATTTTTCTAAAGGTGTGAAAAATTGTCTCCCCAGCAACCCCTGTAAATTTTAAAAAATCCAGCCCTCACAGCAGGATGGCCCTGAAATTCTGAAATTTGGTAGGCTTGTGTATTATGCTAGAGTCTACAAAACAGCCTCTTGAACCCATGTCATAAATTGGAAGTTGCCCATTTGGTAATTTCCAGAAAAGTTGAAAAAAAAAAACTTATTTTCTACATTTTTTTTTTTTTTTTTTACAGAAGTGTAAGAACAGTCATTTCAGGTTTTCTATAAAAGTTGGTCCAAATATTTTTCTGCAGTTTTATTCACAAAGCCTAAAGTCGTGATGTTTTCCACTATTTTTTTAATGGGGATAAAAAATTGCTCACTGGCACCCCCTATAAATTTTCAAAATTCAGCCCTCACGGCAGGATGGACATAGAAGTGTGAAACTTGGTGGGCTTATGTATCATGTAACGGTCTACAAAAAAGCCTCTTGGAGTCATGTTGTTAAAAAAAAAAAAAAAAAACAGGAATACTGCCATTTTATTATTTTTTGGATACAGTGAGATCTCTGGTCTACGGAAGAGTGTTAGGGCCACTGAGGAAAAAAATATTACTCTAGTCAGAATTCTGAGTTTAAAGTCAGAATTCTGACTTTTTTCTCAGAAAGTCAATAAAGGTTGTGAAAACTTAAAAGCTGCTTATAAACACTTAAAACATAGGAGAAAATTTCCCAGTTTGTTATTAAAAGTTTTAAAAGTCTTAAAAGCCTCAGCAGCAGTTTTAGGACAGGATGTTTTTCCAGAATAATTAAACAAAAAACAGTGATGGAGGTCTGTGCGAGTGCAAGGGCCCATTCAGTGCTGCTGTAACCCTAGTTTAAAAGGACTGTGAGGAGTTTCTAAGTAATAACAAAAAAGTCTCACTTTTAGATATATGCCTGATCGAAATACACACTTTAAGATGAGTTTTATAGCATCAAAATAGGTTATCTATAAATGCTATTCCTTAGCCTTTTGGTCGGGTTGGACAGGGCTGGACTGGCCTGGATACTCAACCTAGGGAACAAGACAATTAAAACTAGAGCAAATTTATATTATTTGGACACGTCTTAGAGCACCGGGCTGTAAGTAACGATATACAGCCGAATACAAATCTACAATACTAGGTTTTCCAAAAATTGCTTGTTGTCACACATCAAAAACTACCGCTATGTAACTACAAAGAGATATATTACCTCGGCGCTTTGCATCCTATAAGTTGTGGAAAAAAGAAGTTGTAAAGCAATGCAGAATTCTGAGGAAGGTCCGAGCTGCATTCATTAGCATCACAACAAACACACGCTTTGGCTTGGGTCTTTTGATGCGTTCCAGTTGTTGTCAGAAGTAGGAATTTCCGAGTTCCGAGTAGGACACTAAAACTGGAACGTCCCCCGAAGTCTGAATTTCCTACTGGGAACTGGGTGAAACCTCGCCACCCCCGAGTTGACAATCGAAGATGGATGCCCCCAGTGTGAACAGTTATTTAGCTCTTGTAATAATCAATTTATTAGCACTTCTGACTGGGGTGTGTCGCTCTAGATCAGCTGTATACACCGTATCATTAGACTTATATTTACAAAAATGCTGCCATAGTGATAATCACATTCTTCATACAACAACACAGGGCGTGCTAACAACAGCTAACAATAGCCTGGTAGCTCGGCATGTTTTTATCCGACTTCAACTGGAAAGCTGATAAGTCAGAGATGATGTCACTCCCAGTTCCGAGGTTACTGTAACGCAGCATTACGACAGTCGTCGCACGTGCTTATGGGTAGCAGAGTCTTAATGTTGCCGGAAACAGATTCTCCTTACAGTCCCTTTGAAGTTTTGATTTGTAAAAATGCAAAATGCTGGGATAACACACCATTATTGACAGATAACACCGGAGAGGAGGGCAAGAATATTAGTACAACTCAAAGTGAAGACGTGTAACAATGAGTAGAGTTCGTAAAAGAATCAGATTCAGAGTGTCTGGGAACAAAACAAGCTCTCACACAGAGATGGAGGCAGCAGTCGAGGCAGAGCGACTCTGAAATGGATCTGTGTGGGTTTAGTGTGCTCGAGCTGCAGTGGCATCCAGAGATAAGGTGAGAGAAACAGAGTGGGGAAAAGAGAGAGCAGGAAGCATTATGTCACTGCACACCTTGACAAGTTTCTCCAACATGAGGCCAAGGAGAGAGGACTTACTCTGCTGCTTACAGGGACGAACTTCACTGAGAGCTAAGTGTGTGTTCCTGCTGACTGTGAGACTGTGTGACTTAATAATGCGACTGGTGTGGGAGCAGAAAGAATTAAAGTTAAATGGGGTTAGATGTTAGACACCTGGAGCAACCTCTGCAGCCGCCATTTCAGCCAAACCAATCTCCATGACTGTTTGCTCTGAGTAAACTGGTCCTCTGTTTTTGGCATCCATTCTTATTTCTCTTGTTTATCAAAGAAAATGGAGGCCATGCAGAAGAGCCAGAAGCTGCAGTTCCTCAAGTGTCCACTTGAGGCCGGCCGCAGGAGCCAACACAGTGTCTAGGTCTGAGTAGGCTCAGCTAAAGTACTGTGGAAATGACATTTGCAGTACAGCAGCATCCATCCATGATTAATTTTTTATTTAACCAGATAAATTACATTGAGGTCAGGATCGCATTTACAAGGGTGACCTGGCCAAGAGGTCAGCAGCACACATGATAATAAATACAAATTCATGATAAAAGTTTAAGGCAATAAATGTGGCAAGGGATTCACTCAATTTACAGTGGAAATGCTACAATTTTAGAGAACAGTAACAATTTAAAAAGGAAAAGACAGGCATTGCTTAAAAGATTCAATAAATTCACAGTGAAAGTGCTGCAGTTTTTGGAACAGTAACAAATTAAAACCACAGGCATTGCTCATAGGATTCTCGCTGCCTTGTGAGTAAAATGGTGTGAAAAACTCTAAATGAAACCAGTTCTGACATTTTCAGTTTAGTCAGTATAGTATTCCAGGCTGTGGGGGCAGCATAACAAAAAGCCCCAGTTCAGTTGAGATTCTGGGCACATTTAAGTAATAAATTGCACAAGAGCACAAGGTATGCTCCACAGGCTCTTGTGATAATCAAATGGCTGATGTTACACAGCTTTGTACAAATCCTTCAGAGTCTATGAACAAAACTTGGGATGGGAATTGATAAGATTTTATTGGTACCAGTGCTATTAACAGTACTGTTTATCGATCTAATTCTTTAACGATTCCCTTATTGATTCCTGCAGAATTTCTTTGTGGGTAAATGTTGGCCTGTAGATTTTCAGTGTCAACAATGTCAAACACACGTCACAGCATAGGTAACTGCTTCTGCAAGTTGCTGGTGTTTCCACTCAATTAAGGCTGTGCAGTAGGCGCCCTTTGCAAAAAATTTTGCCACAATTCTGATGATTCTGAACCCTGTCGGTGGAAGGAATTGATTAGGGATTTGATTAGCAGAAAACTTATGATATTGATTCTTTGATGAAGTTGTTAACGATTCTCAACTGGAATTGGTTTTTGGATCCCATCCCTAGACAAAACACAGAAGACGTGCTTAGCCGTCCTCTGCCTTCTATTCATACAGCAGGACTTCTGATTGATGAAAAGTCAATGCACGTTTTTGGTCCCATTCCTGCAATAGTCAGTGGACCCAATGGCAAGATCACAGACCAAAGCTACAGCCAGTGGAGCTTGACTACATTACACCACATGACCACTAAGAAGACTGTATCCATAGCCTGTTCAGAAAACTCCACAATATAAGAAAACTACAAAGCCTAACTTTAAATGTGACAGCAGTCCTAGTGTGCAAGGACTAGAGCTCCTGCTTTTCCCATAATCAAACTAAACTGAGCATACACTGCAAAAACCAAGGATATTTAATCCAGCTGCAACATTTGATCTTTTGCTAGTTTACTCTCCCAAGTCTACAACTGTGGGCGTTATGTCCTTGCAACAGTCTTAAAATCTTGTCCATGATGGCTTTTTTTCCATACCTTGGGCTGTGTAATCCTCTTATTCTGCATTTGGATGGAAGGTTTACAAATAGGCTTCAGGGGATTGTTGGGGATGAGGAGAGGGCCAGCTGCTTTCCACATACACGGCACACAGCCCAGTCTTTGATTTTACCTCTGCCAAGGAGGTTTTGTTTTTGCCAGTGTATGTTTGTTAGCAAGATTACAGACAAAATACTGGATGGGTTTACATAAAACTTGGTTTGGTCCAAGGAAGAAGCCATTCAGTTTTGATGGTGATACATACAATTGTGGATGCAAAAAAAACCATTGGTAAACATTGAAAAGAATTAAAATAATCATAACTGCCATTTCTTAACAGATTTGCTTCCAATTTCACAGGATGTTTCTATCATCCAAGGTAAATATCATCTGGATTTAGACTGACTTAACAAAAAAAAGAACTTTATAATGGGAAATTCCCTTGAGGACACTAATTAATTCATCAAACCAAAACATTGAGTGATGTTTCCAAAACATGTTATGTTCATTCAGGATAACAACCTCCATGTATGTGCCGAGTCTGGTCTGGATCGTGGCACTATCTGGTGATCCAGACTTGTATCTCTTACGGGGGTTGTGGAAAAAACACTGCCAGAAATGAGCTGCTTGGCGGAGGTCTGAGTGTTTTTCCAGATTATTTTGCCATCAGTGGTGTGGAGCCCAAAGTGCTTCCACAGAGTGGCTTTGCCTGTCATAGCAATATGAATTTTTACCCCTATGCTCAAACGGATATTTGAAGAGTGAGTATACGATGATGACCCTTGCAAAGACCCTTGGAGTAAAAGTCTGATCATTTAAAGCAGCACTACGGAAGATCCCCGCTTGACCGGAGAATGAACTCAACTACCCATGAGCTCTAGCGCGCATACTGTCGTAAGACAGATCTGCCGGTTGCATGCGTTTGTTTTGTAGGCAAATCACAGAAGCCAGGACTTCGCTCAAAAGTATTCTTCTGTCTTCAGCGGCTGTTTGCAGGATGGATAGCGACGAGGTAATGTATTTATTTTTGACTAAATGACAATGTTAAAAATCGCTAAGTTCAACTTGGTTTTATTACCGTGAAGTCGCCCCCGTCCTGTTGAAGCGATAAAGTGAATAAAAGTAAAGACAACGACAAGCTGGCGATATCACACACTTGAAATAGGTCTAAACAAAACTACATACTGGTACGTTCTGGATTTGTTGTGCTGTACTTTTTTCCTGTCAAGTTTTTTGAGGAACTTTGTCATAAATTAGTCGCCCAACATACCTGATAGTAGTCGGACATCCCTCCTTGTCTTTCATTTCACGCCAGTGAGTGAACGTCGAAACGATGTTTATTCTGGTCCGAGCATTCAGCTTGTTTTTCTCTCGCTTTCTTTGTCTTGTATCCTCCGACAAAACTTTACTATTCATTACCTTCTTCGTTTCCTCCGCCATGGTTACAGCTCGGCGTTAACGATTGGCTTTCGAATCAGGAATCGGGGGAAGTGACGTATGCCGTAAAGCAGTCCAAACTTGTAGTTTTTTAGTGTGGCAGGGTTCCCACCATCCACCTTGAAGTTACATAGCGCCAGTGAAAGGGATACAGACCACTCCAGATCACGACAGAGGTGTCATTCAACTCCATTGTAAAGTGGTGGACCATCACAATGAATATCGAAGGATTATATTATGTTTGAAAAACTACATAGTGTTGGTTTAAGTGATAGAAACAATGACCCTCACACCCCAGTTTGGGTTTGATGTGAAGCCATTTAATGTTTCAGATCTGCTGAAACATTAAATGTTTAGACACATTAGACTTGTTGGTCCTCTAACTCAAAATTCTTAAACAGAACTCAGGAGTAAAAACATGGAATGTACTTAATGATCTGTCTGTATGAATTCCTTAGAAAACTTTTCCTGCTCCTGACAATCAAAGTTCGTCCATTACAACACAGACAAACAACAGACTTGTTCTTTGAAGTCTCAGAGGCTCCAGCTCTCTCATCAGTAAAAGCATCATTAATGTACTGCGCTCAGGCTTTGCTGGTTACCACGGTGACAAATGGACACGGCCATAATCATCACCACGAGCCGAGGGAAACACAGGCCCAAGACAGGTCGGGGTTTACAGAGGAGCCTGATTGTGGACTCACTTTTCCTAAAGCCTCGGAGCACATGGAGCTGGAAGGTCAATTACCCATAATCCTTTGTTTTCACGGGTCAGTGCAGGAAACATAAAATCAAACAATGTAACTGAGCATTTTACTGAAATATCTACAGCTACCTACTGTAAACAGCTATGCAGTAAATTACTGTAAATGAAAAAATATTGTGGAAAAAAATCACATTTTTGGAAAATTTACCGCATTTACAGTAAAATATATAGTTATTTAAAATGTCCATACAGTAAATACTGAAAATGGCAAAGGATCAGGAGAATGATTTATTATTTCAGATAATGCTTCATATATTTGGGTGAAACCATTGTTTAAGTAAATATATTTTATTGTGCAAAAAATGACTTTTATTATTTATTTTTTATTTTATTTACAAATCCATATCTTTCTTATAAATGGTCTGTAAAATAGTTAAAGCCATCTTTATATGCATTAAAATATGGCAAGTTTGCTGTAATTTAAAATGCATTACAAAGTTGTAGAATTGTGATACCATTCATGGAAAAACAGCATCATGGGTTTTTTCACAGTTTAACTGGGTTTTCTCTGGTTTAAAAAAGTTTTAACTAGGTTTTCACTAGTTTGGCAAAGTGATTACTATGTATTCACCAGTTTTGCAAAGTGTTAAGTGTGTTTTTATTGGTTTTGTAAAGTTGTGACCAGGTTTTTTTTTTACAGGTTTTTAACATTCAGAACAAGGCTTTCTCTGGTTTTGTAAAATTATAACTGGGCTTTCACTGTTTTCCTGAAGTAAATGTATTTTACTGTGTAAAAAAAGGATGTAATTATGTTTAATTTATTTATTTTATTTACAAAACTACATCCTTCTAATAATGGTCTGTAAAGTAGTAAACTGTATCTTTATATGCATTAAAATGTAGCAAGTTTGCTGTAATATAAAATGCATTACAAAGTACAGAATAATGATACTGTTAATGAAAAACAGCAAGGATAGCGTTTTGATAATACAGCAATAATGTTGTAAACTGAAAGACTGTAACAATACCTGGAATAAAAATACAGAAGTTAAACAGTTATAGAAAATACAATAATATTCCTGTTAATTTTAATAGAGTAGTGCTTCCGTAAAGACATTTACAGTAATTTACTGGCATCTTGTTGCCAGTAAATCACTGTAAAATTTAAAACAACCTTTTTACAGTGCAGTTTAGAGTGTTCACTGAGGTTATTTAAGGACTTTGGACAAATGGAAAGCTCTTCATGGGCCTCAAAATACAATCATGTTTTCTGTGTTGTACCATTTTGGTAACATTTCTAGTAGAATGAAAATGAAAACTAGAATTATTAAACTTAGAATTTTGTCACCTCTGTAAAAAACAGAAATCACTGTTAATCATTTATCTAATTAATAAATTGCAGATGTAGCAGCTGTAAGGATCCGTAAGCTCCTAAAGTGCTTCTCCGCATTGTTCTCTCCCTTCATCTCCTCCTGATAATCTCCCTCATCATAATCACCATCTTTGCACCATAATTACATCTTAATTTCTACTTGCTTAAAACTTTTCCCTCCTCTGCTGACGTGGTTTCCTCTGTCCTCTCCGTCCTCTCGTCGTCTCTCCTCTCAGTCTCGGCTATTTATAAAGCTGGCAGAGCAACAAAGTTCTTCTGCTGGACTGGGGTTTAGACTCTGAAGCTGCTGAGGCTCCAAAAGCAACTCGGCTAATCAGGTTAGCTACAGAAGAAGACGACGCAGGACAATCCTGAGGCCTGTTCTTCTTCTCCTCTCCTCAGTGTCCTTTAAAACAGTCGTCCAAACCCTGAAGTTAGACATTCAACTTTGCTGTGATGTCATGGACAAAAGGGGTCAGTGTCATAATGTCCAATGGTCCAGATCCAGAAATCAAAACTTACCCTGCTTCTAGGCCTGTCGCGATAATCAATAAATCAATCAACCGAACAATAAATAAAAATGTCCTTGGTAAGTTTGCCGGCCTTGATAAATTGATGTGAATGCTTGTTTGTTTCCCTTCTCTCTTTCTACCAAACAGGTTGAATGAGAAGATAGCTTACTCCGTCCATATTTCTCACTGCCTGGACGCGTTGGTTTTATAGTGGAATGAGTAGGGTTAGGGGATGCATCTGTCTTTCATTCAGGCCCTCCTCACACGAGGACAGCCCCGTATTGTCTTGGTGTCGGCATCAAAGCATGTATCGCTGTTTACACATTGTATTATAGGCTTGTGCGTTTACATGATAGTGCAAAATCCACGCAAAATCCTGTCAGGTTGCCCGTCTGGTTCTGCTCCAAGGTAGATTCCACGTCAACAAGTGCTCATGCACGCGTAACATGCTGCGTCTCTGCATGAGCACTTGTTGATGTTGTTGCCGTAGCTGGTGTTGTTGGTGTTCTGTGAGCAAATGTTGGTATAAAAGTCGTAGCAATATTTGTAGCTGCTGGAACAAGATCAGAATCAGCCCGGCTGCCGCAATTGTCGTTGTTGTTGTTGTTGTGTGTGACAGCGTGGGTTGGGGGGCGGGGAGGAGGAGGGGTGCTATGAGGTCACCGTCTTTCTCTGACTTATCTGTTTATACCAATGACGGCATGAAGACGAATACCCAGATATCCACTTGCAGACCCGTTTTCAAAAAAGATGCGGAGTCATGGACAAATACGTGTCTCCGTGTGTCAATATCACCAGATCGATAGTTTATTTTACCGGAGTCTTACAAATTCGTACTTGTATAAAGCCCACCTCAATCTTTGTGTGGAAGGCAGGGCCGCTCGCGCGTACACACAGAGAGAGCTGAAGCGAGTGTTGTGAGGAGTAACGAGGAAACAGACACTAATATAAATGATATTAATGTTATTGAGAAGGGTGAAATGCTTCAGGAAAATACTAATATGTAAATGAACAAAAGTTTTAGCAAATGGTTCTTGGTCCTTGAGAGGACATTGAAAAGCCTGATAATTTTATGACAAAGAGTGGTCATTTCAGTTTGGTTTTGTATCGTAATAACAGGGTTTCCACTCTTTGTAAAAAATCATACCAGGGCCTTGACTAGTTTTGTGAAGTGATGACTGGGTTGTCATTGGTTCTAAACATTCATAACTGTGTTTTCACTGGTGTTGTAGAGTGATAATGACCTGTTTTTATTGGTTTGTAAAGAGATAAGTTGGGTTTCATTGCTGTTTACCATCCATAACTGGGTTGTCATGGGTTTTTTCAAAGTTACAACTGGGTTTTCTCTGGTTTAAAAAAGTTATAACTAGGTTTTTACTGGTTTTGCAAAGTGATTAATATGTATTCACCGGTTTTGCAAAGTGTAACTGTGTTTTTAATGGTTTTGTGAAGTTGTAACTGGGTCTTGTATCGTAATAACAGAGTTTCTACTCTTTGTAAAAATTCATACCAGGGCCTTTACTAGTTTTGTGAAGTGATAACTGGGCCGTCATTAATTGTAAACATTTATAACTGGGTTTTAACTGGTTTGGTAGAGTGATAACCTGTTTTTTTATTGGTTTGTAAAGAGATAAGTGGGTTTTCACTGTTTTTTTTTTAAGAATTCCTAACTAGGTTTTCATTGGTGTTTAACATTCACAACTGGGTTGTCATGTTTTTTTCCACAGTTATATCTGGGTTTTCTCTAGTTAAAAGAAGTTTCATTGGTTTTGTACAGTTGTAACTGGGTTTTATTGGTTTTTAACATTCCAAACTAGGTTGTCATGGGTTTTTTCACAGTTATATACTGGTTTGTCTGGTTTTAAGAAGCTATAGCTGGGTTTCCACCCTTTCTTGAAATTCATAACAGGGCCTTTACTGCCCCAATAATCTGTCCCGACAATCAGTGACAGTTTTGTGAAGAAATAACTGGGTTTTCTCTGCTTTTGTCTAGTTTGACTCAGTTTTCACTAGTTTTGTGAAGTGATAACTGGGTTGTCATTGGTTCTAAACATTCATAACTGGGTTTTCACTGGTTTTGAAGAGTGATAATAGCCTGTTTTTTATCAGTTTGGAAAGAGATAAGTGGGATTTCATTGGTGTTTACCATTCATAACTGGGTTTCCATGGATTTTTTTCACAGTTATAACTGGGTTTTCTCTGGTTTAAAAAAGTTATAACTAGGTTTTTACTAGTTTTACAAAGTGATTACGTTGTATTGACCGGTTTTGCAAAGTGTTGACTGTGTTTTTATTGGTTTTGTAAAGTTGCAGCTGGGTTTTTTACAGGTTTTTAACATTTAGAACAAGGCTTTCTCTGGGTTTGCAAAATCATAACTGGGCTTTCACTGTTTTCCTGAAGAGATAACGGTGTCTTCAAAACATCGATCAACATCGTCATCTTTAAAATACACCTTTATTTTGAAATCCCGACTGGACATGCGTGTCAGTTTCCGTCCAACCATGTATCGTTCTGTAGTTTCCAGGCTCTCAAGTCTCATGCATTCAGCGTATGAGACACACATTTGAACCTTTTCGCTCTGACAAGCCACTCCTGATATTTTCTATGTTTTAAAATGTATTGTGTAACGCCCACCGACTAGCATCGCTATATGCAAACATGTAGCAAGACGCTGTTAGTGACGCTGAGCTAAACGGGAGCTTGACATATCAGCCAATCAGAAAATAGCTCTGCTGTATCCGGGTATGATTTGGTTGACCTGAAAACAGAGGATACATGCTGCACGCACGACAGGAGTGCATTATCACATGAGTGCAGTGAGTTATGTCATCTTTTGATTTTGTAGCGCACTGATTCATGAAATTTCATAAAGTTAGAAAGTAAAACAGCCAGAGCTTAATGTCATTCCTCCTCCACACTGACCATTAAACAGTGAAACAAAGTCTGATCACACTGACATACAAACTGTGGTTAGCAGGCAACACAGTAAAACAAAATCATCAATGGTGAGTTAGTTAAGTTAAATAGTTCTAATTTTGAACATGAGAAATATTTTGATTTAATTAAAATCAAAACCAAACATTTTGGGTTGGATAGAGCATGGTCAAATATTGGATTTCAATAATAATAAAATTTAAATAATTAATAATTTGTATTATAATGTTGCATCATTACTTGATATAATATACAAACATTACAATATAACAATAAGACCCATAAAACATGATTAGATCATACAGACGGTTGCAATCCTCCATCAACTATCATACCCAAAGGTCAGCACATCATTTCACATTTCAGTAATAAAACTATTAAAATTGTTTTGTATTTCTTTCTTGCTTCAGGTGAAATGTTGCTGATTGTTTAGTGAGTGCATAATATCGTCTTAAATCGATCGAAGGTTCCTGAATCATATGGAAATTGAATCCTGGTAGACTTTGTGATATCAGCAAAAGTTGTATCGTTGTCCAAAGAATCTATATTGCATCATCATGAAACTGGTGATTTACACCCCTACTGCACAACATAGTGGGTGGAAACACATGGAAATTGCACCATGACTGTGAATATCAGGAGAGATATGTCTGACCTGGTTAGCATTCATGTAGACCAACTTTCAGGAATTGTAATGGAGTCGTTTAAGAGTCAGAATGAAAAGCAAAATCTATAAACGGCCAGTATGAACAAACTAAAAGTAATTTAACAGTAAAACAGTGAAGCTAGTGCAGGTTCAACAGAGTAAGTGACACAGTCCAACATGAAGGTGCCTAAACTGAGTTTGAGGAGCCAGCTCTGTAAACCAACCGTGACTCAATGATGTGTTGATTCTTTTATGAGAGTATTTAAAATCTATCTGCAGCTCTCTAAATCAGAGAGTATTTCAGAATAAAGAAAACAACAGATTTAAGACAAAGTGAGGATAAATCTGTCTCTGACCACATGATCTGTTTCTGCTTGCAGAGAATAAACTTGAGTGTTTAAGAAAAGTTCAATATCCCAACAGGAGGAATGATTCAGTCCAACTGTGAGCGTCTTTAAGGAAAATTATATTCGTCTGAGCAATGAGCCTCTGGCAAACAGCTCAACAATACAAGGAAGGAGAGTCTTTACTCTGCAAGCTGCTCCTCAACATGAATTTTGGTGCAGAAAGGCTTTAACTAAATAAATTAGAGGAGAAGAATCTTGAAGACAACATGGACATGATTAGTTTAAAGGTGCAACATGTAGAATTTAGATATATTTTAAATTATTTTCAACACTTAGAATGTGTTATTTGTCAATCAATCAATCTTTTTCTGTATAGCGTCAATTCATAACAATTGTTATCTCAAGATTGAATCCCTCCATCATGGCGGCAAGAAAAACCCTTCTGTTAAGCAGCAGGAAATCTTGACTGTGGATCCCAGTCTCATGATGAACAGCAAATCCACACGATGCTGTGTTGGGTGTGTGGGCAAAGGAAGGGAGGTAAGAGGCGACAAGTGGACTAAGGTAAGAACTAAAGTTAGGGACAGGTTCATGAACCATACACCTGTCGTCTGATTTATTAGACGTTAGCCTCTTGAGATGCAACATCTTTTCAGGAGGGTACTCATGTCTGAATGGTTGTGGTGATCTGTTTATATTAGTATAATCAATTATTTTCAACACTTAGAATGTGTTATTTGTCAATCAATCAATCTTTTTCTGTATAGCGTCAATTCATAACAATTGTTATCTCAAGATTGAATACATCCATCATGGCTGAAAGAAAAGACCTGTTAAGCAGCAGGAAATCTTGAATGTGGATCCCAGTCTCATGATGAACAGCAAATCCACACGATGCTGTGTTGGGTGTGAGGGCAAAGGAAGGGAGGTAAGAGGAGACAAGTGGACTAAAGTAAGAACTAAAGTTAGTGACAGATCCATGAACCATAGACCTGTCGTCTGATTTATTAGAGGTTGGCCTCTTGAGATGCAACATCTTTTCAGGGGGGTACTCATGTCTGAATGGTTGTGGTGATCTGTTTATATTAGTATAATGAATAATATTCTTACTAAAAACAAGAATTTATGGTAGTGACAAACTCATGGGTGCCCAGACCACAAGTGTATCCCTACCATATTTGGCTCCCTTAAAGGAATACTCCGACGATTTTGGACCCACACCTTTTCCCTATCACTGACAAAGGGAGATAAGCTCAAAAACACCTTTTTTTGTGTCTCTGCGTCCAGTGGCTGGCTCCCAGCTGTTAGCTTCGTAGGTAGCTTAGCTCAATGGCTGGATTTCAATAGGAGTCAGAGCCGGACTGACGAAAGTGGACAAAATGCTCCTTAAAGTGGTTCAGGGGATGGTGTATTAGCACATGAAGAAAATCCGAATGGTTATAAACATTTTAAAAGATGTGTTTTCTTTTCAATCCGTTAAAATAACGTTTTGATACACACAGACCTGCGCATGCGCAGTGCTTCGCGGAAGGATTTCCGGTGCACAGCAGTAGCACCCGGAAGAAGTAGCAGGAGCATATAAAAGTTTTGTAAACCAGTGACTTTTTTGGTGAAAGGAAAAACATCATGCCTGTGTCAGTAAACTCTCGTTCAACTTCCTCATCCATCATGGCTCTTGCAGCTGTTGCGAGGCTACATAAACATGGTTACGTCCGAGGGTCGCCTTCTTCCGGGTGCTACTGCTGTTCCGCGGAGCACTGCGCATGCGCAGGTCTGTGTGTATCAAAACGTTATTTTAACGGATTGAAAAGAAAACACATCTTTTAAAATGTTTTATAACCATTCGGATTTACTTCACGTGCTAATACACCATCCCCTGGACCACTGTAAGGAGTATTTTGTCCACTTTCGTCAGTCCGGCTCTGACTCCTATTGACATCCAGCCATTGAGCTAAGCTACCTACGAAGCTAACAGCTGGGAGCCAGCCACTGGACGCAGAGACACAAAAAAGGTATTTTTGAGCTTGTCTCACTTTGTCAATGATAGGGAAAGGGCATGGGTCCAAAATCTTCGGAGTATTCCTTTAAGTATACATGTATTAAAGGTAGACCTCTTGAGATGTGACATCCCATTTTCAGAGGGGCCTCATGCCTATGTGGTGCTGAAGAAAGCTACTATAAAGGTATCAACCATGGATAGAGATACAGTATCATGCTAATATCGACATTAACAGCTATAATGATTATGAACTGAAATGGGGCTAAAGAAATGGCCAAATATGTGTTATGTGTGCAATTGTAGCTATTAAGGCTTCATGATTCAACAGGAGCAGACAGTCTCTGCAGGGATGTAGGTTTAAATTTTAGGTGAGTACTTGTATCACCTCAGTTGTTTCCAACAGTTTTGGATGAAGCCATGTGACCTCTTTGGAACACTGATGATGTGTCATACTGAGACTTTACTGAGGTAAAATTTAAGGCCATCTGACTAACAGCAGCGTGGACGTGCAGACATGTCAATCATGTCTCTTCTTCTAAAACCAGAAATCTTCAGTAAAACAAAATATATAAAATCATTCCCCCCTTCACAGTGAAGCTTATGGATGAATAATCCATTTAGACCAAAGCAGACTATGAGAGACTCCAGCAGCGGGGGCTATAAAAGCACTTTTCTCCCTAAATGAGTCACATTAAATCATGAAACGAGAATGACGAACAACTGACAAATAAATAAAAACCGAGGTGCAATTTTGTCTGGAAGTGGGTCAATTGAAATACGTTGGTTAGCATAAGACTGGAGTCATACATACAGCAGTTTCGATGAATCGGGTTGAACATTGTTAGCAGCTAGAAGGGACTACGGCACGAGGACCAGGCCGCCTTGGAGTGTTTGGGGAAATGAGAAAGGCCAAGAACAACACTTGCTGCTTGTTCAGGACCATGTGCCTTCATGGCAATCTATGAAAGTCTCCAATAGCATCAAAAATAGTTGCTCGATTTGTCGCTAAGCTTTTTTGAAAAAGCTTGAGGGATTTGAAAACTTACTTAATATCTCAACAAAGTTGGCAGCACTGTGCACATCACTGCAATTGTGCAGAGCGATAAGTAACACACTGATGTTATTAATGCAGGGAAGAGCCATCAGGTCAAGTCAGGTTTAGGAGCACATGCTGGGTCCGTACTTTGCCATTCATAGTTTCTGAGAGCTCACAACCAGCAACATTAACCCTACTTCACTCATAAAGACTTATGTGCGATGAAGCTTAAAGCTGTAGATGTTGTTACAGCTTGTCCCTGCATCCCTGCTTTATATACTTATCTTTATGTGACACCTGCTACTGGAGACTTTAGATTGTACGAAACCACCTGTTGTGTTAGAAGGACACTACAAACATGGCAATATTTCTAAGAAACAAATCAGAAGAGTACTTTGCACATCTAATTCAGGAGACAGGTGCGTTGGAGAAAGAAAAAATCACTTTAAACATGAAGTTGGACTCCTGCACACTGTCTAACTTTCAGTCTCAGGCTTTCCTATTTTTGTCTTATGAAGGTCTGAGGCTAAAATTTCTGCAAATAAATAAATTTCTTGCAACACAGACAGTGTGCGGGAGTAATTCTGAGAGTAAAAGCAACAAAATAAACATCTATAATCAATAAAATCATCAAATATTTGTTGACAACTGATGACCAGTGGTCAGACCTCATACATAGCATCATCTAAACTCAGTTACTGCGATATTTTCCTGTATGCACCATCAAAACTGTCCCAGTGTATTGGTGTAATGAGTTACTGTGGTAATTGATGACTTGGTGCTGACTGCACTGATGGATGTCTTAGTCAGAGTAGCAGATAAGCAGAAGGTGAACCTTCAGTGCTTCACTTTTATTAGTAATTGTATCAAAGATCATTACTTTATATGTGAGAAAATACAGCCAAAAAAACCAAGCTAACACGGAGTCAACCACTGTGTCTACTCCAAGTCACCAACGTACACAGTCACTAATTGAATTATTACACAGCATTTGTTTTTGGACTCATGTTATACTTCTGTTTGTGTATGTTCAGTCTCAGTCTTATGTTGATGATCGTGGTCTTGATCACGTTGTCTGTTCCTGTTATTTTAGTTTTTTTTTCATAATAGAACAATACAAAAATAAAGTAAGAATAATAATAAAATATTAATACAAATGGTTTTACTTGGGAAAAGTTGCATTTCCCAGCTCTTATTTCCTTTAAGAATGCTTATCTTTAGGTTTGAGCCTGCAATATAATGTTTCAAAATATTACATGTATCAAACATGTCATTTCATTGATGGAATTTAGCCTTTCCCATCTACCTAGGTCTGACATGTAATGCTGTATTGGATAAATAGCCTATACAACAATATGTTGGTTAAATCCATGTAGACAAGTCTGCATGCTCTTTTTTGATATTGACTTCAGGAAGATAATCTTTCTCTCTTCAAGATGTAAACCTGAGTGCTTTTTGGGTGACTGGGGAACAACAGTGAGAGACTTGACATTACATAACCTTGTCACTCGACTTGATTTAACTTGCCCGCAACAGAAAAAACTTGGGACTTGCATGACCAAATGAATTGACAACTGCTTAGGACTTGGACTGGATTGGAGGGACTTGGACTGGATTGGAGGGACTTGGACTGCTGTCCTCTCTACTCTGCCTCTACACTAATCATTACGGGGACGTTAAAATGCGAGCAAAACGGCACGATGAATCAACCCAAGAGATGCATGGTCGTAGGCCTGTCACGATAATCAATAAATCAATTAACCGAACGATCAATAAAAATGTCCTCGGTAAGTTTGCCAGCCTCGATAAATTGCCGTGCATGCGTGTTTGTTTCCCTACTCTCTATCTACCAAACAGGCTGGATGAGAAGATGGGTCACTCTGTACAACTTTCTCAACACCGGGGCACATTGGTTCTATAGCTGATTTATAGCGGAGTGAGCATTTGTCATTCATTCAATCTTTGTGGGGGAGGGGGGGCCTCTCGCACGTACACACCATGGATGTATTATAAGAATTGGACAGCGTGGCTCCGCCTTCCACCATGTAACGGATTTGAAGCCAAAATATCCCCCGTCAGGGCGCCGCCATTGTGCAGCCAGTAGAGAATTTGGGCCATAATCCGGACGCAGCTGTCGTAAACGGTCGCAACACTCCGCAGCATACGCCGTACACAATCACTGTGAAGCTGCCGTAAACCGCGGTTATTTTTAAAGTCTAATAACTAATAAAAAAGAAACTTTTCAGAAAAAAGAGGACTTGGAAAACACGCAGCCTAATAATACTTTCATATCACCATAGCATTCAGATGGGAGAAATATTTGTACGGGGTGTAATAATTTTTTGAAGTTTCACTTCGGCCCGTCCAGATGAATGGGGGAGACAGAAATTTGACCTATACTGCAGCCAGTCACCAGGGGGAGCAGTTTTCGTGGAGGCTTCAATTTGAGCCCAGCGACATGGCGTCCATGTTTTTTACAGTCTATGGTACACACACAGAGCTGAAGTGAGTGTCCTGAGGCGTAACAAGGAAACAACACTCAACACTAATATGAATGATGCCACGTAAGCCACCGTTCCTAAGCCGGCTGCCACAGCCCCAGTGTGGGAATATTTTGTTTTTAAACAGAATAAACAAGGTGTGAGCTCATGAACACAGACGAACAGATATGTCGTATTAGTTTGAAAGTAGTGAAGACGAGGAAGGGGAGGTGCAGCAGAGCCTTTGTCCTGACAGTCAGCCCTTACTGGGCCTTTTGGTCAGCAATGTTAATACAAATAAAGCAGCGCAAAATGGTGCACACTCATGGACAGTTTTGTTCGCTACATTGCAAAAGAAATGCAGCCCTTCGATACGGTTGAAAAGCGTGCATTTTGGGAAATGACAAACAGTACGAGTTGACTGGGCGAAAGTACATGTCACAAACAATTCTTGAACTGTATAAACTACATTTTATTTATTGTTTTTTATTTGTTGTGTGTGTTTTTATTGGAGTTTTTTTTCTTGACAGAGACAGGGTCAATTTTTGTATTGTTTTTGATTAGTATAATGGATTTTTATTTCCATGCAATTTTTTCCGAAAAGAGAATCCATTTCATTTTCATTGGGTTTTTTTCTCTTTTGTCTTTGTTAAATTTATTTTGTTTGTTTAACTTATTTTATTTAAAAGCTCTTGACCTTCCAGTTACTGTTAAATACTCTTAAGAAATTAAAGTTTGTTGCTTTTGATTGCTTTTGTGTACTCACTTTATTATAACATACATCATAATTACATTAATGAAAAACAATGATGTTTCAAAGTAATATTGACTATAATATTGTTTATCAGCAATAATTTTTTGGACAATTATATTCCAGTAATTTTTTTTTATCTTGACAGGCCCAAAGATAAGTGTGTAAGGGTGTAAACCTTACATCCCGAGGTGTAGGAGGTAAGTGACGCCGACCCCCTTGTAATCAGCGGTAGTGCTACCAAGCTACCCACAATCCAAGAACCACCTTCAATGCTCCACCCCAAGCCCTCATAGACCAATCTACACACCTGTGAAATAAAAAAAAGTGATTTAGTGGTGTTAACTTTAGATCAAGCCCAACAGGCCAAGGTGACATAAAAGCCTTTGTTCCAGGACATGTCCCATTCTACTGAACCATCAAGAGTATCACCAACATTACAGTTTGGGCTCATTTGATCCAGAAGGTGACTTTAAGAGGACTGAATGTGTACTAAAAAGACTTAAAACTTGAAGCTTGACTTTATGACCCCGTTATTCTGATGGATCTTGTAACAACAGAGCAGTTTAAAGACCATAAAGTTAAAGTGGTCTAAACTTCCACATCAGAGACGGAGCTGATCGACGTTCTGCTCGTCCTCCTCTCACTCTAAGTGGAGGAAGATTTAGGTGGCCTCTGCCTCCGCTCGGCCTCGCTCCCCCGTCACCGGAGCAGCAATAAAAACAGGTAAACATCGGGCTGCAGAGCACTCCAATAACAGAGAGGGACTAAAGGGGCCGAGTGACTCATTAAGTGTCAATACCTCACAAATCCACTCAAACACACATAAAAACAAACAAATGCACAAATACACACAGCTGTGTTTTGACTGGAGTGTAAGAGGAGGGACCAGACAATCAAAATGAGATTCATGCTGAGATATAATCGATTTATTTTGGATTTAAAGCTCTTTATGAAATATTTTTCCCATTAAATCAAAGCTAGCCCAGATATTTTAGACTGGGGACAAAGAGGTATGATGAAACAACCATTCAGAATGCTTAATAGAAACCAAACTGCCTTGAGTTTCCGGAACAAAGTCTGTCTTATACACCATCAGTAGACTTTCTGCAAAAGCAGATCATTATGGGAGCATGGTTTGTGCATTACTTGCATAAATTAAGAGATTATCTCTGCTTGGGATAGTTGGTGTGGACGGCCAGCTAACGCACAAAGCTTCAGTTACTACAGTTACAAATATCTGGCCTTTCCTTTCACCCCATTCCATCATCATTACAGTTCCTGATATTAACTTTAGACGGATCAACAAAATTAAACACTTGGTAGTTGCTGCAGACAGATGACATAGAGAGCAGCACCTACTGTTCATAATTTTAAAAGCAAACTCAAGACCTACCTTTTAGTATAGCTTTTAGCTATAGGATCTTTTTATTTTCATTTGTATGCAACTTTCTACTTTTTATGTCATTTATTGTTATTTTATTTCATTTCTTATGTGAAGCACTTTGTTCTACAAATTTTGTAAGAAAAGTGCTATACAAATAAAGTTTGATTGATTGATTGATATATTGGTGTGACCCTGACAAAAAAATCATGGATGACCTGCTGCTGTGGACCAGAGGCCTATATCACGAAGCGTGGTCAACTTATCCCCGGTAACTCACATCTATCCAGGATTGAGTAACCGCAACAATGGCAATAAGGATAACCGATAGCACGACGCAAGTTATTAACACGGTAACTCAATTCAGGGTTGTCCCATCAAGAGCCGTGAACACGCACGTATAAGGGGAGGGCTCAGAGGCAGCTGACCAATCACAATCATGAGCGGAGAACACACTGAGAAGCGCCGGCCTGTAATGCACTGACAGAGCTTTATATTTAACACGTGAAGAACAGCGTCTGATAAATTTAAAATATGAGGATGAAAAAGCCTGTATAATGGAGAAAGGAAACACCATAGCAGCTGTCAATCACAGACAAAATGCATGGTGGACTGTGAAAATGCGCAAATTACTCATTATTGGCTAAATCTTACACTCATGAATCTCATGAAGCATTACACTGTGAAAGTGTGTTGCATGTCTGACAATTATAACCCCATCCCCTCAGATGTAATCCCTCTGTCGTGAGGAGGTCCTGGGAGCAGAAAAAAAATAAATACAAACACATAACTGCATCTGGTTGGTTTGTCTGTTTCATGTCATATCAGCTTCATTTAAGATTTAAGTCATCGCCTCAATTAAATCATAAAAACACACCGATCTAAAGTCTGACCCAAATTAACAATTCAAAAATCAGCAAGAAAAGAAATCCCTCAAACACAATGAATAAAGTGCAGGAATGACACGATGGAGATGATGGAATAATGTGCTGTTTCACGTAAGAGTTACATCCCTTTTATTTTTCAAGGACTTTATGATGCATTTGAATGTATGAAAGGGGCAAAAGAAGTGAAGTTTATATAGCAGGCAATGCAAAATGACAGTGGGACAGTCGGTGCACCGCTCCTGCAGGTCACACAGGGAATAAACGGCTCCAATATATCACCCAGGTAGATGATTCCGTGCTGTGAGAACCGGTATGTCTCATATTGCGTTGTCAGATTGATCTAGTGGGTCAAATTGGTATTGGGACAGCCTCTCTCATCTTCATGCTCGTCTCAAGAGTTGTGCGCCTCCTTCTACCGGGTTCAGGAGAAGAGGGCAAGCCATTGATTTGGAGAAGCTGATTGGCTAGTGCAAGGGTCATTTCGCAGGATCAGATTCAACCTCCAACTTATCCTGCTCCGGAGCAGGTTAGCCGTTCAGAGTAAGTCACCATGGTGATCTACTCCGATAAGAAATGAACCGGCTTCGTGCTATCGGTAAATCAGGGTTAACCCTGAAGTTACCTCGCTAAGACATTAATCCTGCTTCGTGCAATAGGCCTCTGCTCCACTCCATGAGCATCAACCATCAACAGAAACATCATTTACTATAAATTCTTACTTTTAGACAAGTTAAACCCATTTTAATGACATTTCAGCTAGATGCTGTTATATTAATTAACATCATTCCTCTCCAGATTACAATGATAATAGATATTGATGTCAACATAAGACTGATCTCTCTATCCATGGTTGTATTGATCATTTATCAATAGTAACTATCTTTCCAACCACACAGACCAAGAGGAGATTGGAGAGGGAGATTGCATCCATGCATATTGGTTTGCACCTCCAGGGTGTAGTCCTACCTAGGCCTGTCACGATAACAAATAGTGCTGGATGATAATTGTCCAAAAAATTATTGCTAAACAATAAACGATATTATTTTCAATATTGTTTTGAAACATTAGTTTTTCATCACTGTAATTATAATACATGTCATAAAAAGTGAGTACACTGTATCAAAATCAATAAACCTTAATTCCTTAAGAGTATTTAACTGTAACTGGAAGGTAGAGGGCTTTTTATCAAAATAAATTAAACAAACAATATAATAAATTGAATTAAAAAAAAAAAGAAAAAAAAAACAATGAAAATGAAATGGACTCTGTGTTGGGAAAAACTGCATGTAAATAAAAATCAACATACTAATCAAAAACAATAAAATATGGACCTTGTCTCTGTAAAGAAAAAAATCACACACAACAAAAAAAGAAAAACAAATAAAACGGAGTTTATAGAGTTCTGGAATTTTTTGTGACTTGTATCTTCTCCCATTCAATCCGTACTGTCTTTCAAACATTTGTAACGTTTCCGGCTTTTCAACCGTACTGAAGGGTTGCATTTGTTTTGCAATGTAGCGAACAACACTATCTGTGAGCGCACACCATTTTGCGCTGCTTTATTTGTATTTACACCTCAGTAAGTGCCGACTGTGAGGACGAAGGCTCTACTGCACCTCATTTTCTTTGTCGCCACTTCTGCGGTGTTCATGAGCTCACACCTTGTTCATTCTGTTTAAATCCAAAATATTCCCACACTGGGGCTGTGGCATTCAACTTAGGAACTGTAGCTTGCTCAATCAACTCTCTGTGTGTGTACGCGTGAGTGGCCTCGCCTCCCTCACAAAGATTGAATGAATGACAAATGCTCACTCCGCTTTAAATCCGCTCATTCCTCTATAGAACCAACGTACCCAGGTGCTGAGAAGGTTGTACAGAGTGACCCATTTTCTCATCCAGCCTGTTTGGTAGAAAGAGAGGAGGAAAACAACAAACATGCATGCACATGTCAAATTATCGAGGCCGCAAACTTACCGAGGACATTTTTATTTATCGTGCGGTTAATTGATTTATTGATTATCATGACAGGCCTAGTCCCACCTATTTAAACCCAGTAACAGTCGGCTCCTGTAGGCAGTTTGAAGGGTAAAATCAGCATTTCAACCCAGATCGACTGACCCTGCAAGCAACACATGTTTTTACCAGCTCGCCTCCAATCGGCTTTAGTGGGAACACATCTGGGTCAACCTGCTAATTTGCATCATGACTCAGCGTACCCACGGCATATCTCGCCTGTCCCCTCTGTCTGTAAGTTACATGACTTTTGCTATCTCAGCAACAAATTCCATCCACCTTGGTATCATCAGGGCTTTGAATGTGTTTCAGTCAGCGCCAAGTTTGTACATTTTTAAAGAGGGCCAAAAGTGCAAAGTATAGAAAACAGCTGGCAAACGTGTCCATGGCTCCTTTCCATTGTTTACATGAGAGTTGTTTCGGCATGCTGATGATGTCATCGATGTGATGACATCAGCTTAATGCACCAGAGGAAAAAACAGCCCCACAGCTCATCTGCTGCTGATTAGTGGGAAAGGAGTCACTTGTTGTTAATTAGCAGGTTAACTGGTGCTGAAAAAACCCGGGTTGACACGCAGATTTTAGTGTGAAGGCGGTACAAGAGTCATGACTATCTGTTGTATTTTGCAGTGTCCTGGTGTGGGCTGATACATGCGGCTGTTTTTTGTATCTCTGGCCCTATGGAGTCAGGGCTTCCACTGTTTCCATGTTCAGTGACTGGACCTGGATTGTTGTGCTTACTTTTTGGGTGTAAATTTTTCCTTCATTCCATTTTGCCTGTTGTGTATGCCTGAAACATTCTTTGATTTTCATTGACCTTGTTCAGTTGTTTCCTCCCTTTGTGCTGAGCTCTTGTGCTTTGCTGACTGTTTGTTCCTGCTGGTTTGTCAAAGCACTTTGGAAACCTCTGTTTTTAAAAATGCTATACAAATAAAGTTTATTATTATTTTATTATTTTCTCTGGAAAACACACTTTCTGAGTGTCACTCTTTTAATTGATGATTTTTATTGTTTTCCTCACTTACTCATACTGTATTGAGTCTATGTGACTGTTTGTTGAAACTGTTTTGCTGCCATTCTTGGTCACGTCTCACTAGGAAAAGAGATCTGCTGATCTCAGTGGGACTAACCTGGTTAAATAAAGGCTAAATAAAATAAAAATAAAAATATTATATATACAATGGATAAAATAAGATGGGCTGAAGTGTGGAAGGCTGCTAAAGAAACCTCCATATGTAATAGGATGAAGGAGGCTCAGTTTAGAATATTGCACCGTTTACAAATCAGCCCCCAGTTAGGACATAAAATTAATCCAAAATTAACAGAAATGGGCTCCAAATGTGATATAAAGGTTGGAAATTATAAACACTGTGTGTGATCATGTGTCCATATTGAAGATTATTGGGGGAAAATTGTTGAAAAGCTCAATCTTATTTTTAATGTTCACCTTGACATTGAACCCCAGACTCTGCTGCTTGGATTACCAAGTCCTCAAATTTAGGGTTTCTACCAGAGAAGATATTTAGTAATCTCACATTTGCTGCTCGAAAGAACATATTATTGAAATGGATTGATAATACACCTCCCACAATTGCAGGATGGCACAGATAAATCTTTAACACCATTCCTATAGAATATCTTACTTACAGAATCAAATTTAAAACTAAAGATTTGTTTTGATATTTGGACTCCCTTTCTTAGATATGCTGGTAAAAGACTTACAAATGTTATCTTAAAGGGAATGATTGACTGCAACCCCCCAAATGGGCAAAATATCCGTCCTGTTTAGAGCTTGAGGTTTCCTTTTTTTCTTCTTTGTTCCCACTTATTTTTATTTCTTTAATTGATTATTATTGTTATCATTATTGATTTTTGCAAATTTAACTACTCTCATTTTTGTTTATTCTGGATTGCCCTTGTGTGTTTAATATTTCTTTTATTTTTGTCCCAAAGTGGATGCCCTTTTGTTCCGATCTTATTACTGGCAGCTGCTTGATGTGGCGAGCTGAGTGTCGCTGGTACATGCATATATTTAAGTTGTATAACTTTGTTGTGGATAGTCAAAATTGTACATTGGATAGGATGTTTCTGTGTGTTATGTACGGGGGAGCTGGTGGGAACATATTTTTTGTGGCCAAAGTTTACTTGTTACTTGTTTGCAGTGTTGTGCGTAACGGGTTACAAAGTAACACATTACTGTAACGTAACTACTTTTTCGGGTCAAAAGTAAAGTAATGCACTGATGCTGAAAATTTGATAAGGAAATGTAGTTCCTTTTTAATGCGGCACAATGTTACTTTTCCCACAAACAGCTCTGACACTGAAGCTGCCTTCTCAGCGGCCCACATTAGACACGAGCAGTATTGCCAAGTGTGCTCGTTATAAGCGTCTAAGGGCCGTAAATCTCGTGAGTCACGGCTGCGGGTCAAATTTTTTTTGGCTTGTTTCTAAACGTAAAGTTGCTTGTTGGGGCTCTTCTGTCTGTGTGAATCTCCCTGATTATCTTCCAGCTCCTAACAATAAAGCAAAACACGACTGCAGTAGGCAGTTTGTCCACTTCCTCATTTCCTGGTTATCGTGCACGTCCCCAAACACACTCACGCACAGGGATCATGCTGCAGAGCCAAAGTTGCCAAGTCTGCTCATTATAAGAGATGATCTTTTCTTGAATAGATGCTTGGCACTGTGATATTGAAATCTAATGTAGACGAAAATTAACACACTTAACGTGAATTTCCGTTTTTAAAAAGTAGTATATCACATTAGGAAAGGAAAAGCTGGAGGTTGCTTATTTTGGGCTTGTTTTTTATGGACCTGGTTACTTATTTCAGAAGAAAAATTGGGCAGGAGCTCTCATTCCACAGGGTATGTGACATTTTGTAAAATAAAGAGCACAAAAGGAATAACTGTTATGTTCTCTGTAGCAGAACTTTCTGTAGGCCTTCACATTGAGGAACAGATATGGGGTTCTGTTCAAAGTCGACAGAGACAATATGACGAGGACAGGTTTATAATTGGTCCATGAATCTGTCTCTACCTTCACTTCTTGAGTCTTTTTGTCTCTGCCCACATTCCCAAACACAGCTTCAGGAGTGTAAGCACATCATGACACTGGCTCCACTCCGAGATCTCTGGCTGCTAAACAGGTTTTTTTTCTGTCTACTGTTACTGTGAGTCTCTTACTGATGCACTGCAGGTTGGTTAATTTTGATTTTAATACCTTATTTTGTTTCTTTCAGTTACAATATGACCCTGTACTGATAAAACCCTGATCATCTGACAGAGAGAGAGGTTTTGATCTGCTTTGGAGACTTTTTCAAAGTACACTTCAGCTAACTAAAGTCAGATCAAATCAGATCAATTCTAAAATAAGACAACAGATCGGGGGCAGAAAATGGTCCAGTCCAAACAGAGTGAGCGTCAGAGCCAATGAAACAAAAAATGGGTTCATCATAATGACCCATTTTCTCTCTTTAATCACTCTGAATTAAACCAGCTTCAACAATAACCTTGAACTTTAAATCACTTCAAACACTTCTAGAACTTTTAAAAGATGACGCTCTTCTTCATCATCATTTATGAGCACAAATGAGATCTCAGATTTACCTCTTCAGTGTTTTTATCACCACAGAAGGTTAACGCCACATGACTTACTGTCCTTTCAAATATCAATCACAGGGCAGCAAACTGAGACCCCGTAAATGTTCATTAAACACGACTGCAGGTAGAATTTGGTCCATCAGGTTTTGGAGCAAGAGTGAGTGAAACACGAATTAACACAACAAAGTTTTGTCTCTTTATCACCGTATTTACATGCCGAAAAATGCTTCTAATGGAACATAAAAATCAGTCCACCTGGCCATCGGAGCCAATCCGAGCAGAATACCATGTCTACAAAACAAATCTGCATTGAACTATTATGGGACATGGAAAAACTTATCGGTTTATCATTGTGTATGAATCCTGCTTCCTTACTCCTTGGCCATCCATCTCAAGATGCAATTACTGCTACTTGTACTAAAAAATTGTCTGATATTCTTGCATATGCTACGAGGAAGAACATCTTTCTGTCATGGATAAGTGACAAACCACCTTATAAAGCAAACTGGCATCAGATTATCATGGAGTGTTAATCTGAATCTTGAATAATTGACTTGTTTGACACACTTGATTCATGCAAATATAGGGCCTTTTTCTAAACTGGCCTCTACACACTTGATTGATTACAGCAGTAAGCTTTGGGATAAACTTCCCTCTCTAGGGCGGAAACAGGAAGTGTATGATGCCATGGTTTCGTGGCGGCAACATGCAGGAGCGGCAGATCTTGCCTTGATCAACCAGTGACTGAAAAATGAGCAGATTAGATCTTAGGTGCAGACATTTGAGGTGTCTTTTACTTTTGATTAGGCAGCAGTGAAATGTGAGCCTGTTTTGTTGTAATAATCACTCTGGAAATTGATTTTATTCATCTTTATTAAATTATATGGGATTGAACCTAAAAATCGTCCTTTAAAGTATAATTGAATGTAAGGTCAATTTATAGTAATTAAGTCAGCATGTCATATAACAGGTTGTCCTCCATAAATACAAAAAAATACTAAAATATGTTTAAATGTCAGAGCAGCAAAAACAAATACTTTTGTTGTAACTGAGTTTATGAAAAAAATATCACAAGGACACCAAAAATAATAATAATAAAAAAATAAATAGCTTTAATACTAGAAAAGCACTCTGAGCGCAGAGACCTTCGCCAGCGCCACAGCCGTCACCCATATTGTGATTTTTACCAAAAATATTAGTCCTACCTTTATTTCATGTAAATATTTAGATTTTTTGACAATGAAAACATACCATTAGCAATTGGATTCATAATTTTTCATCATGGCGGCTAGACGCTGATCTGGATCAACACCAAAATTGAATCACTTCTTCCTTTTCCCATGCTGAACATTTCCTGAAAATTTCATCAAAATCCATCCATTACTTTTTGAGTTATTTTGTTCACAGACAGACAAACAAACTCTCCCGAAAACATAACGTCCTTGGCGGAGGTAATTAGCAGTGAACTTTTCTGCAACACGATTTTAAACAGCCTGTTTGTATCTCAGCGCTGAAATTAGCCTAAGTAACATGTCTAAGTTAACCAAGAAACTTTTTTGTTTTATTCAAGGATAAAACAAATAATTTCACTTATTTTTTTTTCTGACTGAAGAGCTTTCATTTGTCACTCTCGCCTTCATGATTTCTTTGGTTTTCATTACATTCCCTGCATATAAAAGACTCAATCAAGTAAACATAAGCTGTTCTTTGGACTAATTCAGGGCAGGCCTTAATTTGATAAACAAGACCATGTACATCTTAAGTTGTAAACAATCATTAAATATTTGTCTTAGTTTAACAGTTTGTGCAGGCGCTAGCGCGGAACTAACATTTGTATGTTGCTTCCTCCATGGCTGACACCGGAAAGAACGTGTTTAGCAAGTCGGCACCCGTGCAGACTTGCTTGTGGAGGGTTTGATAGCCCACTACCCCTTCTTGCCAATCAGTTTGGGATGGCCCTTAATATGGCGGACCCTCCGTGAGGACTCGCATATAGAGGGGTAGTGGGTAGGGAGAGTGTGTAGGGGGCGGTTTGAAAAAGACCCATAGACTCCATACCTCCATTTCTCAAACACCACAGTGGCTTTGACTGTTAAGGACACATTGTTTGACTAACCATGATGACTTCGTAGGAAAAGAGAAGGAAATACTATGAACTGTACTATTATTTTGTTTCTGTTTTCACTTTTGTGTACTCTTTCCATAATGACAGTGCAGCCACTGTTAACTGCTGATGTTGTGAGAAGAAAAGAGAAAATATATATGTGTATATATATATATATTTATAACTCAAGTTTTTATTTGATGCATGACAGTTAATATGGTATTACATAATTACATTGATATTGAGCAGGGCCTTCATATACAGATATAAAATAAGTGGTGTCAACAATATTACATGATCTTACACAAAAGGTATGGAAGTGTTTACTGGTAGGTAAAGATTAATAAATAAATTCATAAATAATCGATGATAATAATGATAAATAACTAGCTCATGAGTAGATAAAATAGTATGGATATTTAGGTTAAATACATTAGTTCATAAATTCATTATTTTATTTAGTACAACAAAATATCATACAAACTAACTCAACTGTCATCTTCTTGATTGATAGTAATATGGGACCAGAATGATTCCCAAATTGATGCTGTAGTACCATCCCTGTTGTTTACCTTATAAAGCACACATTCATACGAAGCTGTCTTTATCATCAAATTTACCCATTCTTTAAACTGTGGGGTTCCAGGGTCTTTCCAGTGTTTAAGAATAGTCCTAGCAGCCACCGAGTCCCCGACCATTATAACAGTGAATTTATCTTTTGATAGATCACTTATCTGACCTTTATCACCCAGTAAACACAACTTTGGACAGAGTGGTACAGTTCTTTTAACCAATCACTTAAACATTGCATAACAATTGTCCAGAAGCGTTGGATAACTGGGCATTCCCATAGACAATGTATCAAAGTACCGTTATCATTTTGACATTTCCAGCACAGTTTGTTGTTCATAAGGCCTAATCTATTTAGTCTCACAGGGGTCCAATAATATCTTTGTATGATCTTATATTGTGTGAGTTTGCATTTACATTCTTTTACAAATTTTCCACATTGCGAAATAATTTCTGCCCATTCCTTGTTCCCAAAGACAACCCCAATATCCTTTTCCCATAACATCTTCAAACTTCTAAGATCATTACTAAGTGTCAAGTTCATTTTTCTGTAAAATATCGAAGCTTTGTGATGGTGAGATGGTAAGACAAGGTACTCCAGAATAGGATTGTCTTCAGCTTTCCAGTGTAGTGACATCATACAGTTCCTTATTTGAAGATATTTCCAGAAATGTTCTTTTCCTTTTAGGTGATATTTTCTTAATACAACATTAAATGGCATTAACGCTCCACCCTCATACAAGTTATCCAAAGTTCTTATTCCACAATTGTGCCAACTCTTCCAATAAATTGGCCTTTTACCAACACAAATCACAGGATTTTGCCACAGGGAAGAATATGACTGCTTACAGTGAGACAATTTAAGCATTTTGTGTATCTTTATCCAAACTTCTCTAGAATGAAGCATAATTGGGTTAGTAGTCTTAGATGAGCGTTGAGAGAGGAATTCTATGGGTGTAAATGGAAAGGCCAAGGATTTTTCTATAACTGCCCAGTCTAAATTTTGTTGTCCATATATATATATTTATATATATATATATATATATGTATATATATATATATATATATATATATATATATATATATATATATATATTATTGCTGTCAAAATTATCGCGTTAGCGGGCGATAATTAATTTTTAGAATTAGTGCCATTAAAAATGTTAACGCATTTGACACATGCGCAGAATGACCCGCCCCATACATCCCATAATACCACTTAGCAGGGACGCGCAGTGAGCAGAGCGGATGCATGCGTGCGGTGAATGTAAACATGGAGGAAGAGCAGGTTGGCCCTCTGGATGGGGAATTTCAGTTTAAGAAGAATACAGATGGAACAATAAATAAGCAGATAGTAATTTTGCAGTCACTGCAGGAAGGACTTCCAGTTCCACCGGAGCTATTCTAGCCTGAAGTACCATCTCGAGCATAAACAGCCGGGGGCTTATAGTTCCAAAGCAACAGCTAGCTTGCGACAGACCACAATAACTGAACGCCGGCCAATGACCAACTCCACCAAGGAGAAATTAACCAACACAATAGCTGAATGGGTTACAAAGGACTGTAGACCGATTAGCATTGTTGAAGACAAGGGCCTTGCTAAAACAGTAAGAGTAGCGTCCCTCGACCCATCCTACAAGCCACCATGCAGAGGCACAATAATGACTAGGATCCACGGCCTGTATGAGACCGAGAAAAAGAAAAAAGAAGAGGCTTTAGCTCAAGCGGAATATGTCGCCCTGACAGGAGACCACTGGACCTCAGTAAGTAACACTTATTACCTGGGAGTGACTGCACATCACATCACTAAAAAATGGGAACTGGTCTCATTCGCACTAACTAATGAAAACAGAAGAATGCCACTTTGCATCGGCATGCGCTGAACAGTTCCAAACTGTTGCACGCAAGTAGGATATCGAGAGGAAAATTACAATCATAGTGACGGACAGCACACGTAATATGATTGCCGCGGCTTGCATCCTACCATACGATCACATGCCATGTATCGCCCACATCATACAGAGAAGCATCACTGTGAGTCTGACCGACAGTGGGTTTGACACTGTGTTGGCCAAGTGTCCCGAAATCGTGGGTCATTTCAAGCATAGCCCAGCAAACCTGGCGGAGCTGAACGCAGTGCAAAAGTCACGAAAAGAAACGGAGGAGCCACTGACCCAGGATGTTACAACGCGCTGGAATTCCACGTTGGAAATGGTGCAGCGCCTGTCACGCAATCAAGCTGCAATAAAAGCCACCCTGAGCCAACAGCAGCATAAACTTGTTATGCTGACGCCAGCCGAATGGGACAAAATCCACAAACTTGAGACCCTGTCGGTAAGCATGACATTTAATGCTGTGATTCTCAAACTGTCAAATTTCAAGGTCTCCTCTTAACTCTGATAGTGTAGCCTACAAATTGTACACTTTAGACAATTTAGACCATAAATCTACTTTGAGAACCACTGATATAAAGTGATTACATATTGTAGATTGTAGGCTGACATCAAATTGATAAAATGAATAGGCTTTATAATGTGACCATTCATCTCTCTCTCTCTCTCTGTGTGTGTGTGTGTGTTTTCCACTGCTGGTATGTAACTGAGCTCCTGGGTGGAGAGGCCTACGTCTCCTGCTCCATGGTACTGCCTGCCCTCCGCCACTTGCAGAATACAATGGAAGTGTCTGAAGAGGACCCTGCATATGTGGTGAAATTCAAAGAGAAGATCAAGGACGACCTAACCTCTCGCCAAGAGAACATCAACCTCGAAAGGCTCAAGATCGCAACGGTGTTGGATCCACGTTTTAAAGACTTAAAGAGCCTGCCCAAGATGGAGAGAGAAGGTGTGTGGACCACACTTGGAGGAATGCTGCGAGATGAGATTTTATGGTTAAATAGTGTTGGTTTTACAACAATCAACCGTTTTGCCTTTTACAGTTATTTATCGTATATTTTCTTTTTTAAAGCAGGTAGCTGTAGATTTTATGCTTAACTGTTACATTTACAAAAATCAGTTACAGTGTGAGGTTTAGCAGTGCAGGCTCCAAATACAAACAATCAATACCAAAGTATAATAAATATGACCAACACCAAACTGCTGAAACAGAAGAAAACCAGAACAGCATATTGACCGTTAAACCTTCTGTCAGGCACAGAAGGTAAATGTTTGGCTCAGAGAAGATTCCCAAACCAGAATACCTCAAACTTCAGCCTGTCATGGAGCTCAAGCCGCCCTCTTGTCTCCGTGTTTGAGGCCAAGTTTGAGTCTGAAGACATGTAAACATGAACTCACCGCTGGAGCAGTCCAGTCCTCCCCAGCCGGGCTCGCACTGACACGTATCAGGAGACACACAGCGGCCGTGGGCGCACTCTTCAGTACACAACGCTGAGGAGGAAGAGGAGGACACAAAGATTAAAATAAAAAAACACATCATTGAGGTGGATGTGGACTTCATCCTCACGTTATGGTGCCTTGACTAACTTGCACACACTCTACACTCTCTTTCTATAAAAATGGAAAGGGAAATTGTTTTTGTATTTGCTCTTTCATTATATACATGCCCTTTCAAAATAAAAATAAAATACAAAAAAAACATCCCTCTTTTTCTGTGGCTCTGTCTTACCTCTTTGAGCCTCTCTTTGCTGTGGCTGCTACTAAACAAGCTTCCTCTCCACATTAGGAAATCCTCCTCACTGTCCATTTTTAAAAGTCATCTTAAAGCTAGGGTTGGTAATCTGATCTAGATACACTCTTTGTTATTCTGGTTAAAATTATCTTTATGACCCGATGGCAATCAATTCATAATGTGATCTTAAAATAGAGCGAAAACTACCCGCTATCTACAGCAGGAGTAAAACAGGGAAAACACCAACCAATCGCGTCTTTGGAACCCACATTTTTAAACCAATCAAATCCCATCGCCATTCTGCCCGCCTCCTGCTCGTACATTTTCCGGGGTGCACAGACTCTGATTCAGTGCGTGTAGCCGAGCTGAGAGGGATCTAAGTCGACTGGAGAATGCTTACCTGTCAAGTTTTGTCTTTGAAAATAAGTGAAGCCTGCCGTGGGCCGTCCCACAACCCAAACAAAGCTCCAGTATCCCTCACATTTTAAGACAGATGTGCAAGAAAACTAAAATAAACACTTTGTTTTTCTTGGTTTGTTCTGTTGGCTCTAATCTCACGACAGCTGCCACCCAGGTTACTGCAGGTGGACGTTCTCACAAGGCTTTTTCTTCTTTTCCGGTTTTACGGCAGTTGGAATCCATCATTTTGGAGCATTACTGCCCCATTCAGGCTAGTGACAGAGCTCAGTTGGAGAGGCAGAGGAATGTTTTTATTATTATATCATCACACGGGAGATTTACGGGAGAATACTGATACGGGAGGACGTCAGGAAAGAGGATAAAATATGTAAAATATGTAAAATACGGTAGTTCCATGGCCGAAACGGGAGACAGCTATGTGGAGAATGGCAGAGGAACTACCTATACCCCGATCAACATTGGGCTGTGAGCACTAACTAACTTTTCATGTTTGTTTTTTTAACTTTACTATGATAATGTTTTGGTGTTTTCTTATCGCTGACTGAGACATGACTTGGGGTAGTGTAAAACAAAAACGTGCTGGGGGTTTGGAGTTGAATCAGTCTTCTGGTTGTGAATCAGCGGCGCTCGTGCATGTGAGCGGGGGAGCCATTTTGGAGGAGGGGTGGAACGGGCTAGGCGGAGCCCTGAGGAGATGCTACATTCTAATTCATGTTAGTTTTCCAAAATTACCGACCCTAGCTTTAAGACTCATTTTTACTCCCTGGCCTTCAACCCCACATGAAACTCTTGTTTTACATTTTATGTTTTTGTTTTTAGTAACTTGTCTTATTGTTTTTAACTTAGTCTAAAAAAAAAAAACAACTACTTTTAAGTGTCTATACCTGCTTTCTTTTATCCATCGTTTTAAACTGTTTAATGTTGTTTTTGTTAATTTATGTACAGCACTTTGTTTCAGCTGTGGTTGTATTTAAGTGCTTTATAAATAAAGATGAGTTGAGTTTTAGCTGTAGCGTGTATTTATGTATCCATGTAATCGGTGCTTAGATAACGTCTTTTTGAGGGCTTATCCACTCTGCGCAGCAGGCTGATAAAGCAACAGGAACATCTTCATCATCACCTTCGGCTCTAACCTGCTGTAATATTTCATCATGACACTCGGCACACTGTCAGAGACTGTATGAGGATCAAAACTAATGACTCCACCAGGACATTATGAATGACCCTGAGTGTTTTTAGAGGGGGATCATTATCAGATTTGGACACAGGAGGAAGTGAAGAAGAGGAGGAAGAGTTTAAGCTCTCATCTTCACAATATCCAAACAGTGGAGGCTCTAGGCCAGGGGTTGGCAATCAAGTTTGGCCTGTTGCAAACTCACTCAATGTCGGGCCAGAACATAAAAATATGAAGAGCACCTATAGTTCATATTGTTAAAGGCAAACTCAAGACCTGCCTTTTTAATCTGGCTTTTAGATGATTATATTTATTTTTGTAATCATAATTTAAGTTATTTAACCCTCTTATTCTGCTTTACTACTTTACTTTAGAATTTTATTCTTTGTTAAATGCTCTTCTTTTATTATCCTATTTTAGCTGATTTTATTATGCACCTGGTGTTAAGCTTTCTCATTTGACCTTATTTATTTAAATTCTATTTTATGTTATTATTATTATATTATTTATTTACACATTTCAAATCAACCAATCAATCAATTTTTATATGTATAGCTCCAGTTCATAACAAGTGTTTTCTCAAGACACTTTACAAAAGAGCATAAAACTCTTCATTTTATTATTTTCTTCATTTTATGGATACACGTATATGCATAGATATGATTTCTAACTATCATTTTAGTTTTAGCTCCTGTGTTTCCCCATTTTTAAGTCAAGATAGCGTGTCCTCTGTAAAGTGCTTATCTAGTTAACACTTTCTTATATAATGAAGACGGAGATGGTAATCTGTACGTGTGTTTCATTTATTGCTTCTTCAGAACTGCCGTAAAGCAGGCTCTCCAGCCGTACATGTCATGCTGCACATGCGCAGCCGGACAATAACTAAATAAGGCTCATGCCACATCCTCAGTCCTCTAATTCTGTTTTCCATCAGAATTTCCATTTTATGTCTTTGTGTGTTTGAGTAAGTGGATGAATATGGATCGGGGGGTATTATATTTTCATTTTATGCACTTATTCATTTTCTACTTTTATTTCACTTGACATTTTATTTTATTTTATTCCCCATGTAAAAACTGTTTTACACAACTTGTATGAAAAGTGTTATACAAATAAAGTTTGATTGATAATCAGAGGCAGGCCAGCCCAGACTCTTCTCTCCCTGCCTCAACTTCTAAGATGTTCTCAGGCCCGATGGGATACATAATTCTTCCAGTAGGTTCTGGGTCTGGCCCAGGGTCTCCTCCCAGTTGGGCTTGCCTGGAAAACCTCCACAGGAAGGTGACCAGGAAACATCCTTCATAGATGCACGAACCACCTTAAAGGGCAACTTTGGTATTTTTCAACCTGGGTCCTATTGCCCCAAGTGTATGTGTGTATACGATTGACGGGTACAATTCGTTTTAAAATTGGCTCAGTATCAAGGAAGCGGATGCAGCCGGCAGCCGCGAAGCTAGATAGGGGGGCAACTGCATCCCGTATAAGTTTAAGCATTAAAAGTGTTTATTTCGCCACAGACCGGTTGCGATCGCCGGTGCTAGCTCTCTAATTAGCATTGTAAGCATTGCGTTTTCCTTCACGTCCTCTGACATGTGTGACGTCATCTGTGAGCTTGTTGCCGAAAGAAAACAGAGGAGCCATGCAGCGCGCCGCTCATCGTGGAGCTGCTTATCCCGGAGGACAGTTGGAAGTTTTACTGCATCGGTATCATGGCTGAATATTTACCAGATTTCGAGTGAAACGAGCCTTTTCATTACGACGGCCACCCGTATTTATTTGAGCCAGAGTATACGGACGAGGAGCTGCTACAAACTCAAGAGCTAACGAGGATAGCAAGAGAGGGCCAACGAGCAGACGAGGGTGAAGCAGCGGCTGCACGAACGCTCTAGATTTGTCTCTGACACACACATTTACTGTTGCCCTAAATCCACTTCACTTTTTCCTCTCGTCCAGCCAGTACAGACTTGTGGCCTACCGTGTTACAATGCTAATTAGAGAGCTAGCACCGACCGCCATAACCGGTCTGTGGCGAATTATAAACACTTACACAACACATACAATACTTATCGTATTGTATGCATAAAGACATATTAGTTATACTTACTTTATGGATAGCTGACCATTTGGTCCCTGTGGTTTTTGTCGCCTCCTCCAATTTATTTTGGGTACATGAAAAAAGGTATCCAGCACTGCCCTGTTGATCAGAGGGGGGGGATCCTCTAATGTAGTTACACAGCGTCGGGTACTTCCTGTATCATCCCACGACATATCGAGACCACGAGTATTGGGCAACAGGTCCCACTCGTTACAACACCGACATTCTTCCTCTGTGGGCATAGAGTCACAGCAACCACAGGAGCACCACCAGTCCTCAGAAATTCGCGTTCGTGCATCACCCTCGTCTGCTCGTTGGCTCTCTGTTGCTATTCCTCGTTAGCTCTTGAGTTTGTAGCAGCTCCTCGTCCGTATACTCTGGCTCAAATAAATACGGGCGTCGTAATGAAAAGGCTCGTCTTCACTCTCAAATCTGGTAAATATTCAGCCATGATACCGATGCAGTAAAACTTCCAACTGTCCTCCGGGATAAGCAGCTCCACACTGAGCGCTGCATGGCTCCTCTGTTTTCTTCCGGCAACAAGCTCACAGATGACGTCACACAGGTCAGAGGACGTGAAGGAAAACGCAGTGCTTACAATGCTAATCAGAGAGCTAACACCGGCGATCGCAACCGGTCTGTGGCGAAATAAACACTTTTTAATGCTCAAACTTATACGGGATGCAGTTGCTTTGCCGGCTGTATCCGCTCCCTTGATACTGAGCCAATTTTAAAACGAGTTGTACCCGTCAATCGTATACACACATACACTTGGGGCAATAGGACCCAGGTTGAAAAATACCAAAGTTGCCCTTTAAATAGCACTAAGTAAGATCCTGGCTTTCTGCTCTCTAGTGCCCTCTGTGGCTGTTGAGTGTAACTGCACTGTTGTACACCAATGTGCATTTGCTGACATACAGAGGGAGAAGCAAGTGGACAGGACATCCAGAGAGACAAATAAACCATATGGACTGATAAGTTACAGTCTGGTCATGATTCTATTTAAACAAATCATCTACTTACAAGTCCAACACCAACAGGGCTAAATAAACATCAGTTGGACATCCCTTCTTAACAGTGACTGAACACCAGACCAGTGTTTATCCCTGTCCGGGCATTTAGCTTGTTACTCTCCAGCTTTCCTTATTCATCTCCTCAGATAAAACATTTCTATTCTTCAAGTTTTTTCACTGCTTCTGCCATGACAACAACTACATTTAGCTTTCTGCTTCTTCTTTTTGTTTAACAGCCGGTAGTATCCAATGTCAGAGGAGCATTACCACCACCTACTGTGCAGGAGTGTGAGCCAGAGGTCCCTATTTCCAATAGGAAAATAAGTGCATATTTACTTTCAACAAAATTTTGTTCATTAAATATGTTTAAAAATTCAAAATGTGCTTCATCTTCTATTTTTGCCAATGTTTAGCTTTCAACTTGAGGGGGAAGTGACGTATGCCATAAAGTAGACAAAGCAGTAAAGTTTGTAGTTTTTAGTGTGAAGTGTTCCTACCATCCACACCAAAGTCACATAGCGACAATGAAGGTGATAAAGACCCCTTTAGGCCATGACAGTGATGTCATTCAACCTGTTGTAAGGTGATGCACCATCACAATGACTCTAGAAACATTATATTAGGGTGGAAAAAACGACTTTGTGTTTGTTTAACTGACCCTGCAATGAGAGGGAGCAGTGGCTCTACTTTGAGTCTTTAGACATCTGTAAAAATCCCCTATTGTTCATCCCCACTTCAGACCAACGACCAAAATATCTGATCAACTCCTTCTGAAATAGGCCTACTAAAATTTTGTCTGAACTGTAAGAAATCCTTCAAAGTGTTCTTCAAATTTTGCCTTTATTACTCAGTGATACACAGAAATACAACTACATCCACAATCTCATTAGTTTAGCTGTCTGACAGCATGGATCTTTTTTCAAAGTCTGAAGAAAACCCCTCGCAGCATCGTTGGTCTGCAGCATGGAGGCATAAAAATGTTCAACACAGACTGAATTAAACTGAGACTGAAGGCAAAAGGAGAAACAGCGCTTATAAATGTCTCTGTATTTCACATTAAAACCTGAAAGTGAATCTGAAAGTGTCACTCTGAGTGACTTCAAAGAGGATCAGGTTTGACTTTAAACCCACAGAGACGTCAAAAAGACTTAATAAAACAAACTCATCTTTTTTACATTTCATTATTATGTAGTTGCATCATTGAGCAGCTTTACTGCAGAGCAGCTCCGCAGGAGAAATGTACATATACAGTGGACATTTTTTACCCTCTTCTGTGTAGCACCTTGTGTTTGGGAAAATATATACAGATTTATAGGTCATGTATCATTTGCCTTACATGGCTGCATAAATAAATGCTGCTCTCTCAGCCCTCAGGAGAAAGACAGGAAGACAAAAGACCAACTAAGAGGAGGAAGACTTCTTAAAGAACTCTTGACTATTACAGACTATCAGGGGCGTAGAATTGGGTAGAGATGCTAGGGACACGTCCATATCAAAATTATGCCACCACCGCATGGTCCCTAACATAAAACACAAGCATGTATATAATGTTAGAACTAAAAAATCTTCATATTTAACGCCAAAGAGATATACGCTTTGGTTATTTTATTTATTATCCATGTATTCTTTGTGTGTTGAAAGGCAGCAACTATTTAAGACAAACTATTAAAGCTTGTGGGAAAAAAACACGATAAAACCTCAGCTTACAAACATGATTTCATACATTCATATTGTTGGGGATTAAATTACACTTTTCGGTAATGATTATGAAACTGTGTTCTCTCCTCAGACTATAACCATACCATTAAAATGTATGATTGTTGCATCCCAAATTGTCCCACTTTTCATCTGTCATGCATCAATATATTTTTCTCAAGGGACAGAGATGGAGAAAGAGAGGCTGGAGGTACAGTATAGAGAATAGCTTATACTGAATATGATAGTTTGCTTGCCTCTACATGACGTGAAATAATAATAATAAATAGGCCTGTCGCAATAATCAATAAATCAATTAACCGAACGATAAATGAAAACGTCCCCAGTAAGTTTGCCAGCCTCGATGAATTGACACGTGCATGCATGTTTGTTTTCCTCCTCTCTTTCTACCAAACAGGCTGGATGAGAAGATGGGTCACTCCGTCTATCTTTCTCAACGCCTGAGTGTGTTTGTTCTATAGCGGGATGAACGGGGTTAGGGTTAGTGATCCATCTGTCTTTCTTTCATTCAATCTTTGAGAGGCAGGCGGGGCAGCTCATGCGTACACACAGAGGGAGCTGAAGCAAGCGTTGTGAGGAGTAACGAGGAAACAAACAGTAATATGAATGATGGCATGAAAGCTACGGTTCCTAAGCCGGCTGTTACAGTCCCAGTGTGGGAATATTTTGGTTTTAAACAGAATGAACAACGTGTGAGTCCATGAACACCAACGAGTCGATATGTTGCATTTGTTTGAAAGAAGTGACGACGAAGAAGGGGAAAGTGTAGCGGACCCTTTGTCCTGACAGTCAGTGCTTACTGAGGCGTTTGTTCTGCAAAGTAAATTAAAAAAAAATAAAATGGTGCACGCTCACAGACAGTGTCATTCGCTACATTGCAAAAGAAATGCAGCCATTCAATACGGTTGAACAATCACAATTTCAGGAAATGTTACAAACCTTTGACAGACAGTACGAATTGACTGGGAGAAAGCATATGTCAAAAACAATTCAGAAACTGTATAAACTCCATTTTATCTATTGTTTTCATTGTTGTGTGTGTTTCTATTGGAGTTTGTTTGTTTCTTTACAAAGACAGGGTCTATTTTTTATTGTTTTTGATTAGTATAATGACTTTTTTATATGTAGTTTTTCCCAAAAGAGAGTCCATTTCATTTTCATTGTTTTTCCGCTTTTCTTTCTTTGTTTGTTTAATTTTTTTTTTTTTAAAGCTCTTGGCCTTCCAATTATCACAGTTAAAAACTCTTAAGAAATTAAAGTTCATTGCTTTTGATATGGCATACTCACTTTATTATGACATATAATTACATTAATGAAAAAATTAACGTTTCAAAATCATATCGACAATAATATCGTTTATTGGCAATAACTTTTGAGACAATTATTATCCAACAAAATTTGTTATTGTGTCAGGCCTATACAAATGTAAAACACATCAACTTCCAGGAATGCTGCCTTGGACCTTTTATGTTCCCACCAATGTCAAAATCAAACCTACACCCTTGCAGACTACGACTAATATGAACAGCTTTGAGTTTGTTTTACAATAAAGCTGCTTACATATGTTATCATTTAACATATGGGTTTACTGGGCTTTCTTAGATCTTTCTCTCCAAGCTCAATCCAACACAAAGAAACCCAAAATCTTGTTTAGAATTGTTGTCCTGGGGCTCATCAGAAATTAACAGCTATTGTGTATTCAAACATCAGCTTATTTAAGGCTTCTTTCTTTTGTGGTGAGTTTATCCAAAGGCTGATCAACCTTTTTGTCCTAAAGAAATTTGACACAATTAGCCTCAAACGAGTGTGTTAGTTACAGATAATACTGAAAACATCAGAGAAAAAGCTACAGTAGATGGGTAAGTGTTGCATTAGTAATGTAAAACTATAGAAATTTCTAATATCTTTTCAAATTATTTGTGATCATGTGACCTCTTCTTAACCATTGTGCTGGACATGGTTGTTTGTCTGTTGTTTGTTTGTGCAGATAACAGTTCAGTCAATTGCTTATTTGGTGTTTTTGATGCGTTTCCATTGACTGGCAGGTTTGTTGTTTGGTTGGTTGTTCTTTTTGTTGGTTGGATAATCATTTTTCATTGATTGGCTTGAAGTGTTGGGAGTAATGCATTACAAAAGTAATGTGATTACTGGAATGAATTCCTTTTTACTGTAAAGTACTAATGTAAGGCATTACAAAAAAAGGTAATATTTTATTGGCACAAATGTCAGTAATGCAAGTTACAATGCATTTTAATTTAACCTGATATGAAGAAGTGTTTTTTTGTTTGTTTAAACACAAGTTTGTCAAATACTCCGTGAGATCAGCAGAGGAGAAAAGTCCCCCACTGGGCCTAAAGTTACAGTATCTCTAACACAATTTACCATAATGTTACCTTTTGTGTATGATTGTTTCTTGTATTGAGCCATGAGCATCACTGTTTTTAGCCTTAAGCCAAACTCAGTCAGATAGCCACCACATCACCTTCCACTGGATGTGTAAGGAGTTTTTTGAGCATAATGAGCTACATTTAGAATGCCAATATTTACTGTTATTTTTACAAGAGTAACTTAAAAGTAATGCGACAACAGTTTAATGCCTTACATTTCAAATACAGCAATATTATAATGCAACTACTTCGAAATGACAGCAACAAGTAATAAATAATGCATTACATTTTTTAAGTAACTTTCCCAACACTGTTGGCGAGATTGTTGGCTTGGTTGGTCAGTTGGTTGGTTACTTGTTTGGTTGGTTGTTAACTGTCTGTTTGCTCTAAAGTTGGCTTTGAATGGTTTGGTTGAATAAATGTTTATGGGCTGCCTGGTCTGTTGGTTTGCTTTTGGTTGACTTGTTGTCTATTGGTTGGTTAATTGGTAAGTTGGTTGGTTTGTTGACTGATTGATTGGATTGTCTTTTGGTTAGTTGGTGATCTTTTGGTTAGTTGGTAAATCCCTTGATTGGCTGGTGATCTCCTAGTTCTTTGGTTGACTGTGTGAACAATTGCTTGGCTGGTTAGTTGAATGGTTGATTAGTTTGTTTCTTTTTTGTCTGTTTCGTTAAAGTTTGTTTTGATTTGTTCGGTTGGATAGTGCTTTCGTTGCATGGTTAGATTGGTTGATTCATGGTTTTGTTGGTTGTTTTTCTTTGTGTGGTTGTCTGGAGGTTGGTTGGTTGTTGGTTTGTTAAATGGTTGGTTCTTTAGTTAGCTGGTGGTTGGGCGGCTTGCTGATTGATTGATTGGTTTGTTTAAGTTTTACTGGCTTTGTACATTTGCTTTTGCCAACTGGTTTGTTGGTTGATTGGTGAATTCATGGTTTGTTAGTTGGTTTGTTTCTTAGTTGCTGGTTGTCCATTGGTATTTTGGTTGGACAATTGTTTGGTTTGTTTGGGTGTCCAGCTGTTGGTAATTTGTTTGTAAGGATGGCAGACTGATAGGTGGGTTGGTTTTACAGATGATTAGTTTGCTTGTTTCATTGTTGTTAGTTTGATTTTTAAGTTAGTTGTTGGATTGTTTTGATAAATGGGTTGAATAAATCCTGGTCTGTTGGTTTTTTAAGCTGACTGATGGGTTTGTTTTCTGATTGTTTTGACTGTTTTTTTTAACTAAGGTTCTTCTTTTTGGCTGCTTGTTTTTTTTGCATGATCTGGCAATACTGTATTTTCCTATATACCCTTTTCTAAAGTATGTCTGACTGTCTCTTTGCAGAGACTGTGTCATAAAGAAATGCTGGTTGTTTCATCTGTTAACTTTGAAGAGTGCTATTCCTCGGTTAAGTTTAGTTTCTTTTTATCTAATAGATGTTTTAAACACACTGCCTTAATCTCTGCAGCTGAATAAAAAAAATAAGCCAACAACATCTCACACAGCTGCACATTTGAGCAGCATTTATACCAGAAACATCATGATTTATTCATAAAGAAAAGATTGTAATTTGTCTCTTTTTGTTTTTATCGAGTGATTCTTCCTCCATCTCAGCAAAACAGCAACAGTCCCTGGAGCTATATTTCATTTTCCTCTCATTTCTTGTTTCCTGGAGTGTACAGAAGCTCCAAAACTGAGCAAAAGTTTGATACAGAGCAAATCACCATCACTGCAGTGTGATGTAGGTGCTAACAGGGTGCCTCTGGATTTAGGAAATATTGACACAAATGAAAGGAAAGTCCTGTAATATGCTTGTTCGATTTCTTGCCAGCGGTTTGATGAGGTGATCAATATCTCTCTGATGTTTGTTAAGTATGAAGCTGGAGCCAAAAGACAGAACGCTGAGCTCGACATAAACACCAGACACAGCGGGGGCAGGGCAAACAGACAACTGGGATGAATACAAGTTAAAAAGCCTGACTTTGGGAAGTCCTGGAGCTTTCTGAGGCAACTATTTCTATTCATCTTCCAGCACACATTTCTACATTTATGGCCTTTGCAGAAGACAGTCGCTGTGTAATATTCCATATCTTATATATTTATTATATTATATATTTATATAAGCTTCCATTTCTTGTATGTTAAAGCCAACAAACACTCTGCTCACGGTAATATTTCCATGACGATGGTCTCTGTTTTGTTTGTTCATTCAAAACACAGCATGGCTGGTTTGTTGGTTGGTCAGTTCCAGGTGGTTGGCTCGTTCTGTGGACTGGCTGTTCTTGGTCAGCTGGTTGTTTGGCTGCCTGGTCAGTGGTCTGTTGATTTTTTGGTTGGTCTTCTTGTTCAGCATTTGAATAGTTACTTGGTTGTTTGGATGTCCAGTTGTTGGTCTTTTGCTTTGTTGGTTGCTTGGTTTACTTGGTTGGTTGATCACTTGGGTGGTTGATGATTTGTCGGTTGGTTTCCTTGGTTGGCTGTTTTTTGGCAGGTTGGTTTGGCTTGATGCTTTTCTGATAGGTCCTTTGGTTGGTTAGTTAGTTGTTGTTTTGCACCTTGGTAGGCTGTTACTTGCTGTTTGTTCGGCTGACTAATTGGTTAGTTGGTTGTTTGGTTACCTAGTAAGTGGTCTGTTGGTCTTCTAGTTGGTCCCTTGGTTGGCTGCTATCTCCCTGGTTGATTGGTTGACTGGGGGAATGATCTGTTGGCTGGTTGTTTGGTTGACTTGTCTGTGGTTCATTCAATAGTTGGTTAGTTGTACAGATGTCCAGTTGCTGGCGTTTTTGGTTAGTTGATTGGTCCCCTTGATGGTTGGTTAGTTGGGCACTTTGTTGGCTACTCGTTCGCTTGTTTGTTGGTTGACAGGTTGATTGGCTGTTTAGCTAGCTGAATGTTGAGTTTTATGGTTGAATAGTTTCTTTGGTGATGTGACTGGTTTAGTGGATGTTTGGTAGTTTAATTGGTTGTCTGGACAATTGGTCAACTGACTGGCTGATTGCTGATTTGCTTAGCTGTTTAGTTAGAACGCTGGATGATTATTTTGTTTAGCTACTTGTTATTTGGTAGATTATTTTTTAAGTTGGTTGTTTGAATTGTTTTGGTAGATGTTTGCTTTTGTTTAATTTTTCTGGTTTCCTGGTCTGTTAGTTGGTTTGTTGTCCATTTTTTGGATGCTTGATATCAAAGTTCAATTTTTTTCTCTTTTCATCTTGTCAAGAAAAGCACTCATTTCAAGCTGAGAAGGAAAAATTATTCTGTTTTTGCTGGATGGTTTTAGATAAACTGTGGCCTCAGAGTGCCAAAGATGATTAATGGGTAAATGAACCCTTGAAAAAACAAAAAAAACACTTCATAATTAAAGCCTGAAAGGCTCAAACTGGAAGACAAGTCTCAGTTTTATTATTATTTCTCCAAGCACTTGAAACTGTGTCAATCTGAACTTTGCCTAGCGTCCTATGCAACTCGATCCCACGTCTTGCTCCCTTGTGTGTCTCTGTATAAATAGTGTAATAAACATCAGGTGAGGGGCATGCAGGAAGACGAGGCTCTGACAGCCCAGATACTTCTGCTCCATTACAGCAGTATGTTGAGCAGATGAAGACCATATCAATGAAACCAACACCTCTTTAAATCCTGCTCTTTCACACTGTATCTGAACAAAGCTGTCCCTGCTGTAAGGCCACGAGCTGCTGTACTCTAAAATCAGCAGCGTGAACAGAAAAGTGAAGTGCTGAGTGCGTGAAGCTGCAGAGGAGAGCGAGAGCCCCGCAGAAAGAGCCGGCTGTTTGTGCAGCCACAGAGGGCTCGTCCTCGCTCAATTTATGGTGGCAGGGTGTTAACATTTTACAGCTTTTCTCGTGCATTAGAACAGGGATCCTCGCAGCCATGAGCACTTGGCAACAAACGCTGAGTAAAGATTTATACCAGAGGAGGAGAGACTACGGCAGTGACTGTAATACTGTAAGTCTGACTTATTAGGTGTTAAAGAAACCAGAGCTTTTCTCACCTTGATTCTAAACTAGTTTTAAAGGTGGGGCACCCCTGTGGCACAGGAAGTACCTCACAGCAAGAAGATCACCAGTGCAATCCCTGGGTAGGAGAGTTTGCATGTTCTTCCTAGGCATGCGTGGGCTCTTTCTGGACAGATTAAAAACATGCTTATTAGGTTGATTGGTGACTCCATAATGCCCTTCAGCATAAGTTTGAGAGTGAAGGGTTGGCCATCTCTCTATGTGGCCCTGCAATCGACTGGCAACCAGTTCAGTGCCAATAGTCACTAGTCCAATGCCAATAGGAGACAGGTGTGGGCTGCAGCAGGTTGGTCTAGTACAGGGTGTCCAAACTATGGCCAGGGAGCCATATGCCCATTTTGAATTGTCCCCTGAAGCAGTTGAACTGAATAAACACATTTTGATTACAGCCACAAATGCCATCAATCATGCACATATACTGCCATATTTATGTTGAAATGCTGACTCAGCGTTTCATTATGTTGAAATGCCGAGTCAGCATTTCAACATGCTGTCTTTTGCCCTTTGCTCTGATTACAGTCTGGATGGTCCTTTTCCTCTTTAGCCTGGAGGACACCACGTCCACGATGTCCAAAAACAATCTGAAATGTGGACTCGGACCACAGCAGACTTTTCCACTTTGCCTCAGTCCATCTCAGATGAGCTCAGGCCCAGAGAAGCCGGTGGTGTTTCTGGGTGTTGTTGATATTTGTCTTTGTCTTTGCATGATAGAGTTTGACCTTGTAGATGTAGAGATGAACTGTGTTAACTGACAATGGTTACACAACAATGCTGCTTTATAATGCAGCACTGCCTGAGCGATCCAAGGTCATGGGCATTTAATGTTTCGGACATACTGCAGACTGTAGATGATGAAATCGCCACTATTGTAGGTTGGGAAAGTTGTTCTGAAACTACTGGACAACATGTTGCTCATGCAGTTATTCACAAAGCGATGAACTTGCCCCATCCCTGTATGTGAACAATCAAGCCTTTCAGGAATGTTGTTTTCAAACCAAATCATGATACTCGCCTGTTTTTAAGTGACTTATTCACCTGTGGATTGTTCCTAACAGGTGTTTTTTTAATCATTCCTAATCTTTACCAGTCTTTTGTTACTCCTGTTCCAGCTTTTCTTGAACATGCTTCAAGCATCAAATTCAAAATGAGTGAAAATTTGTGAAAGGACACTAAAGTTCATCAATCTTCTTGTCTTTGTAGTGTATTGACTTGAATATAAGTTGGGAAGGATTTGGAAATCATTGTGTTCTGTTTTTTAGGGTTTACACAATGTCCCTGCTTCACTGGAATTGGGGTGTGTACTTTCCAGCAATACCTAACATTATGGAGGTATTAAAAGTAGCAAGTACCAAGATTTAGTAAATAGTTCTTAATAATTGTTAGACTCATAGTCACTTTAAGTTACTTTAAAAAAGTAATTAGTTATAGTTACTAGTTACTTTCCCAAAAAGTAACTGAATTACTAATGGAATTACTCCTTCATGAATGTAAATAGTTACCAGGTAAAGTAACTGGTGCGTTTTTTTTTTAAAAAGACTTTTGCTGCTTGAACTGAGTGTCTCCGTCTCTGTGTCCTTCCTTGTTGTAACCTGCTGCAGCAGCTCTGACATCATCAGTTCTCCAACAACGCGTGTAGTGGAATTTGCCTGAATGGGAGCGAAGTATGGAGTACGTTTCAAGGGCGCCATGCAGCGCTGTGTTGGTGAGGAGATTCACTTCAGGTCTATTTTCTGCGCGGCCACTTCCAAACCTCATAAATTCACTGTAGTTAAGAAAGCAACAGACAGGAAGTCAATGTGTGGAGTATCCGGAAGTTTCAAAATAAAACAGAATGCATGGACTCTCGAATGTAAATTTCCTCAATTGTTTGTCATTATGTAAAAACCGGAGGCACGAGCATCAGGTCATTAGTCGGTCAGAGGGTCCCAGAGGCAACACGACACCATGGACAAAGAAAAGTGAATCGTAGAGGTACAGAAATATATAAGATTGTATACATGACACCAAACATCTTTTCTACAAGGATATAGGCGGATAGAAGTTGAATAAAAAACAAAGCTGAGTGGTTGGGATCAGCAAAGGGACCTTAGAGAAGCAAAGTGGGGTGCTGTTGATTTCTTTTCTCAGTCTATAACATGCTTTATGAGCGTGTGACATCGCAAGTCTCATGAGAGCCTGTGGCCTGTGCTTTGGGGGTGAGGCAGGTCGGATAACAGCTGCTTGACATCGGTGCAAAGTCACGCGCCACATTTCAGTGTTCGTAATGTTAACGGCGTTGTAACGCATGAAAAATAAATTAGATTACTCGTTACTGAAAAAAAACACCGTTATTACCAACACTGCTCATAGTACTTGGTATTTCTGCAGCAAAACAAAACTTTTGACACCAAAAGGGTCATCGGTGTAGCCACACACCCTGAACTTTAAATAAAGCAGGAACTATCAGCGTTAACAGTTTCATTATTTCCTAATGTTCTGAAAATTCAGACAGAAAAGAGGATAATTCCCTTTACAGCAGGATTTTAATAAGCGAGCCTCAGACACATGTTCATCTAATCCTTGAGGAGAGTTAATAAATCATTAAAGTGCTCTGTAATCCTCTCATCCCCAGGAACAGAAACGGCTACAAGGAGGATTACATCTGCAAGATTAATGGATATCAAATTAAATAATCAACCGCTAATTCCTGCCATTGTCTCTGAAGGTGTCAGCAGCAACCTTTATTCTGAAGGTCTGAGGCTGAAGAGGGGGTGAGGAGGAGACGGAACATTAACACTATGGAGCACATCTGCACAGGAGGAGCCTCTTGGTGTAGAGAATGAACGGTCCTCCTCTTAGACTCTGGAGAGATTGGGTATTTTATTTAGAAACACTTCCCAACAGTGAGCGTTGCCAGGTTGTTATCGATCGGCCAAAGTTTGAACGAGCTGGCAGCCATTTTCTTGGCCTTTAGGTGCCACAAGTTTTTCTAAGGGACAGCAAAATCCACAACCATAAATAAGGAGCTGCTCACTTTAAAGTGGACGACTGGAAATGGCATTGGAGAAAACTCAGAGCTGGATTACATTTTGTAGATTGAGTCTGTGCTCTTCGTGCAGGTTCACAGCACGACCGGCTGCTGATGTTATAAACTGAGTCTCAGAGCGGCTCTAAAGTGTTCGTTTTGGATTTACAGTGAGGACCCATCACCTCTGAAACAAACAGAGTCGGATATAGGTTTTAAATGTCTCATGCAAGGCAGGAAGTCACAACCGCGTGGAGAAATTTTAAAGGTTTGTTTTCTCTGAAGGCCTTAAGACTCAGAAGACTTCCTCACTGCTCTCTTCAAGGCTAAGATGTTTTCTGATTAAGCTAAATTTTTATGCATTAAGCTCTAAATTTTATGGAAAATTTATGGGAAAGGGATAACTCTAAGGTCATTTCCACACCTGTTTGGTCCAGACCAAACAAACTCTGGTTTGCTATTTTGGAAAGACCGATTAATTTGTGTTGGTGTGAAAAACCCTAACGACTGTGGCATTTTGGTCAGTTGGAGGTCTCAGTTTCCTTCACCCATGATACAACATGATACAGTTTGGTTTACCCATGGGTTAGCTAAACTCTGTCTCAGTCACAGTAAAACAGAATTTGGTGTGCCATAGGTTGACCAGACTTTGGCTCACTCATGCTAAAACAGAGATTGGTTCATTATAGGTTAACCAAATTCTGTCTCAGTCAGAGTAAAACAGGGTTGGTTCACCCATAGGTTAACCAAACTCTGTTTCAATCACAGTAAAACCGAATTTGGTGTGCTATAGGTTAACCAAACTTTGGCTCACTCAGGAGTAAACCAAATTCTGTCTCAGTTACAGTAAAACAGGGTTTGGGGCACCTTAGATTTACCAAACTCTGTATCACCCATGATAAAACAGTTTGGCTTACCCAGTAAGCCACTACAGTTTGGTTTGTGTTTGGTGTGAAAGCCAAACAATGATCAGACAAGGGAAAGGAATCACAAGCAGGACACTACAGCTTAAAATTGGCCAAATATCAGCAGAGAAAGCACGATAACATAGCATTCACTTACAAAATCAAGATGTGTGAGGCTAACATTAGCGTTGCCAGCATTTGGTCCTCCTACAGATGCAGCCACTTCAGTTTTCACCTTCCAGTCGGATGCCTTTTGAGTTTAAGCTAATTACCAGCCAAAATCCAAACCAATGGAAGAGCCTGAATCCCACTAGAAACATGCATACATGATCCAGCTTAGATGGCACATCCAATGGGCTTTAACCTTGGTTATTATTGGAGTAGCATTAGTACTAAGCAATTACTAAATTTCATCACGAGGGATCTCATTACAGTCACACTGATGGGAAAGTCTCAGCACATTTCAGACATGGACCAGTCAAGACTCAATCAAGGGGAGTGGGGAAAATTTAAGTTGGAATGGGCGACTTGGCTAACAGAGGTCCACATTAAGCTGATCCTCACTTTATATATTTTTAATCTGACGGGCCGAAATATAATAGTGGTAGGGTGGTATGTGGCTCCCTGGCTGCAATTTCCCTTCTTCTGGTTTAAAAACAACTTTACGTTATAGGTCATGATATTCCTGAACTGCCTCAAGCCAAAACAATGTTACTCTTCAGTATCTGGCTCTGTTTTCCTGAGTCATATTGCAACCTTATGTTAAATGGAAAGAACAGAGTTCAAGGCTGAAGCTCAAACTAGTAGCAGGTTGGTGAATTACACACATGAGAAAGTGAAACTCTCTAAAGAATCTTGTGTCAATGTTGTTTTGTTAAGTATTTTTAACCAAGTGGTGCAATTGTGAGGTTCCTGTTGCAGTACAACTGCTGCTAGCTTGACAACTAGCTCACAAGCTCACACAAGTTCCTTCATGGCATTTACTAGAGCCATGGGCCTCTAGCAACCCAGCTTAAAAACCTGAATGAACCCTTTAAGAAAGATCCAATGTCTGTTATTTTAAGATTAATTAATTCAAAAGCACAAAAGCACAAAAAAATCGTATTCCTGAAGCTTCAACATTTTCTAAAATAAAAAAAATGGAAATCAACTCCACTAAGAACTGAGTGACTTGAGATTAACAGCAGAAATGCAGTTATACGAGAATTTCTCTGGCATGTAAAGATGACTATTTCGGGGACATGAGTCTGACAGAGAGGGGTAAGATTTGGGGCGGGTCAATCGGTGACGGGGTCACAGATGGCCAAGTTGCTCAGGTTCAACGATCAAAAAGAAAAACAGGCTCAAGCACAATCGTAAAAGAAAGAAGACGACTTAGAGGAGAGAACATGACCTCAGGCTGAGCAAGACTCAATAATTGGTTTATGAAACAGGAAAAACGGTTTTAGGGGGATCCTCAAAGTCAGAAAAGTGAGAAATCCTGTTTATCATTAAGGATAAACATAAAAATATAAAATAGAAAAGCATCAGAGAGAGGGAAGCCCCTTTTATCAAATTAGCTGACCCCCTCCTCCTCCTCTTTTGTTAGTTGGAAGGGAAAGCTTTCAATTAGCTCAACAGCTCGTGCACTTGACAAAAGACCTGTCCGAGGATGTTAGCGTTAGCCGAGCAGGCAGCCGTCTCTTCCTGGATCACTCTGAAGAAATCAGCTCCGGGCTATCGGAGCATCGAGCCGACGGGGGGGAGTGTGCGTCATCACACAATAGAGGCAGAAGGGTAGTGGTCTGGCTCCCCCGAGAGAATCTAATAAAGTTGTTTACAAGCAGATGTTCAATGAAGACACACAATACACTTCTACAACCCCACCACCTCTTTCTAAGATAAGAAAGCAGCCTCCATAGAGTTTACCATTTGGACTGGATAATTGACTTATTCTCCAGGACCAAGGAGGAGCTCCACACTCACACACTCCAGCACAGGGATGGCCTTGGTCTCTGAAGATATTTAATATCTTGATGAAGGTTTAAGGAACATTTTGGGACATTTCAGTTAACTACATTGCACATGCCAATAGACTCGCAAGTAGGCCTGTGCTCAAAATATCGATACGGCAAAATATTGTATCACACTCCTTTGGGATAAGTGTATCGATACAAATTCTACAGAATCGATACGGCCTAAATATTTTGACAGTTGTTGTAAATACACTTTGGCTAATGTTAACAGTGGCACAGTTCAAGGTAGAAGACGAGCTACATAATGAAGCATATGTTCTAAATTTGAACTTAGGTCTACCATCTTTGAGGATCTGAATTTATGTCTCTCAAGTTGTAGAACCACTTAAAACTCATCCTTGTTCTTTTTCTTCTTATAAGAAAAAACTAAACTTGTCAAGAATTTTGCTTAAAGCATTGTCAATGTTCACAATTTACGTGTATCAGGATACGTATTGTATCGGGCCTTTGTATCGTGAAGTTGCTGGAAATACCCAGCCCTACTCGCAAGCTTGATGATATGTTTCCTGTTGCTGGTTTCGTGTTCATGTCCAGCTCTGTTTAGCTTAACTTTACGATGCTCTTTTTAATCTTTCTGATTTTTAACATCATGATGCCTGGACAGTCTCTTCACCTGGACCCTGATCTTTGTTCAGAACCGTCAGAGGAGCCGAGACTGCAGTTAGTGTGGGAGTTGAACCTGCATCTCAGGAGCTGGATGCATCTTTTTGCTACTTTCCACACTGTAGCTGATTTTGGTAAATGTAACAACCACAATATCAACAGCTAAAACTGTAAAAAAAATCTATACTGTAAATTATGGCTGAATGATTAGGACAACATTTCATAACTTGATATTCATGCCAGATATCTCAATATTGATACAATATCAACATGGGTTTGGTGAAAACCAAGCATTTTTCAAAAAAATCAAATCATGATAATACAAAAGAATTTGGAAAGTAAAGTTTCATTTATAAATGTATTCATATTTATTTAGCCTTGCTTTTTTAATATAAATATCTTGAATGTTCATATCTACATACAGATAACAGTATAGCATTCAGCCCTACCACAAATTACTGTAAATGGCATAAGATTTTTAGGAAACAAAGATTTTATTGTAAAATAAAAAGCACTTAACCATACCTTACCAACTTACTACATAATGTCTTTACAGTAAGGTACTGAGAAGGGCATATCAAGAACAAATTCCTTCCTTTTCTTTCGGAAAATTGACCAACAGCAGGTAAGATTTGTTTTAGAAATGTTCCACATTTCGGGTTGAAACAAATGACTGAGTAGTGTATATATATATATATATATATATATATATATATATATATATATATATATATATATATATGTATATATATATATATATATATATATATATATATATATATATATATATATATATATATATATATATATATATATATATATATATATATATATATATATATATATATATCAATTTAAAATACATTAAAAAAAAGTTGTAGAATAAAGTACGGTTAAGATTTTGTAAATTAAAAAATGTAAGGATGCTGTTTTTGACAATTCAGGAATTACGCTTTAAACTGAAAGGCAGTCATGATACTTTGAATAATAATAAAGTAGTTATTTATAGAAAATTAAGTATAATGATTTAAATTAAAATAGAGTAATGTTCCTGAAAATACCTTTACAGTAGCTTGATAATTCACAACAACCTTTTTACACTGGCTCTCTTTCTTCTTTCTAAAAAGTCTGAATCTTCGATGTTATTTCTGCATATTTAACATCCTCTAGCTGCAGAGTGGTGTGTTTTGTCATTATATGAATTATTATTTATTATATGTCACATGTAACATGTGTCAGGACTTTTGTCTCAACCAACCCGGGTCGACTGACCCTGCAAAACGTTCCATGTTTTCCATCGACTCGCCTCCAATTGGCTTCAGTGTGAACATCACACCCGGGTCAACCCACTAATTTACGGATGACGCTGGCATTACATCGTGCCCTTCCCCTCCGTTTGCAACAACTTTAAACAAATTTATATCATCATGCTTGAATGTCGTTCAGTCTGTATCGAGTTTGAACATTTTTAAAGAGGGACAAAAGTCCATGGCTTCTATGCTCCTTTCCATTGTTTACATGGACATGTTACAGCACACTGATGATGTCATCAACATGATAACAGAGGAAAAAAGCAGCCATGCAGCTCATCTCCTGCTGATTAGACCCAGGTCTGCTGGCAGTGGGAAGGGAGCTACATGCCGATTTTGAGCAGGTTAACCCACTTTGGAAAAAAACACTGATTTTAGTGTGAAAGCGGTATAAGAGAAAAAAACCTCCAAAAGCAGAAACAAGTTTAACAAAAAAAGAGCTCCACTCCTGTAGGGGGAGCTGTAGCAGGGAGAGACTGGTCAGGTAAGCAGGATTCTTGCCTCTATGTTGGCTATAAGAGGCCTCATGTTCCAACATGAATGAACAGAATGTGTTATAATATTGCATCAAATAAAGGTCGATTAATACGTGGTGTGGTTAATTTTGAGCAAAACATCATACAGCTTACAATCAGGAAAAGAGTCTGGATGACTATGTTTCAGTGAAACAGCAGAAAATGGCAAAACATGTTTGTTCAATTTTAGGTCAGGAACACGGGAGCCTGGGTGATGGTCCCTGCTTGACAGAAAGAACAAATGAAGTCGGTTTTGTTTTCGCATAATCAGCTCCTCACATTTCTCCTCTTTTTCATCTGAAAAGCGGCTGATGGTTTGACTCACTCTGAGCTCTCTGCTGTGTCATTTCTACTGAACGTGAGTGGAGGCAGAATAAGAAGACATACACCTGATGTGTCCTTTCAATGAAAAGGTGTCACAGAAAAGAAGACATAAAAAAATTGATCCTGTTAATGATTCACCTTGACACCAATAAAACATTTAACCTTGACTGCTGTCTTAGGCTTTCTGTGCTGTCGATGTGAACTATTTATCTAAAAGTGTTTATTAAGTCATCGTTGAGGATGAATTAATCAAGAGCTTGCATGCTTTATTAAATTCATAGCACTCATTTTTTTATGTCTTTTCCCCTTGATGGTACCTGCAAGGCTGAATTTCATTCGGGGAGGCAGGGAATATGGAAGGACGCCATTTTGAGTCTCTGCACGGCTTCGGTCTGAATAGAAAAGTTAGTCGATAAGAGAAACATGACGAGCACACTCATGTCAAAAATGTGTCTCTTGCTCTTCTCTCACGTGAAATCAGACAGATCGACGATAAAGCACAGATATGATCATAATAAAGCCATGAGTTTGGCGTCATCATCCTGCTTTATGCAACAAAAACAATGGTCAAATAAGAATGAGGGGTGAACGCCTGAAGCTGGATCTACGTTTACTTAAGGTGTTCGACTACGCTGCAGTATTTACTCTCTCACCGGTTCATATTGTGTTTATTTATGTATTCAGATAATGGTTAGTTTACTGTCTTATGTCCTACTTTCCTCTAGATCAGAACTCTCTCCAAGGCCGCCACCATGTCATCAGCTATCAGGTGGTAGAGACAATGAGCTGAGCTGAAGCTGAGTCAAGGTCACAGGCTTGTCCATACATCCACTATGGCACACATTCAGACATTCTCCTTCACCTCAACGCCTTCTTTGCCCCCATGTGCTCGTCTCCATGTTTGTTGTAATATGTTGCTCATGTGCAGAGGCGTTTTTCCAAACCCACACTGTGCTTCCTCCTGTCTCGTTTTCTGCAAGCCCCAGATGAGTGGACGCTGGCATGACTGGTTGCCGCTGCCCTCCAGTATTTTTGTAATTCTAAATTATGTACAGCATCCAGTTATAATAATAATAACAATTATTATTATTATTATTATTATTATTATTATTATTATTATTATTATTATTATAATTATTATTACTACTTCCAAGTTATGGGTCTTTTTGGAAATGAATGTAAAGTAAAAGAAAATATATAAAATTTTATGATGAGACAACCAATAACACAATTCACATTGAGAATTTGGGATAAGATAATGAAGAAATAAAAATTGCAGATGGAGGGGAAAATACTTGAACTGGGTTGCATATGATTCAAAAGTTCTACCCGGCCAACATGACAAAAAAATTGATAAAAAAGGGAATTACTTCACTCTGTACCATCCTGAAAGGAGAAAATGTTTGAGCTTTAAAGATTTAAAAGGAAAATTTGGACTAGAGAAACAGGATTTCTTCGGATACCTATAATTCTCAGATGTTTTTATTGACCCTAAAACTGAATTCACTTCACATCAGGCTGCATCTTCAACATTAGTCAGTTCAACATAGTACTGACATCCAGACTTTTCCTGAATCCATGCTCAGTATCAACCATCCATCACCAAACCTGATGATGGAAATGTGAGAAGTCTGAAGGACAGGCTTCAATGTATGGGCATTGTACATTAGTCAAGAGAAGTTTAACATGAGGCTGAATACAATCAGTCCCTTACCCGACCCACGTCCCTCCATTTGTGCTAATGTTAACCCAGAAGCTAGGCTGAGTTGTGGCTACCCCACCGCAGTTAGCCTGTGATGTTTGGGGAAGAGAGTTTTGCTGTTGAATCCTTGTGTGTGGTAACAAGCATGGATAAGGTTTGTATGTGTTCATGACTTTAAGTGGTGCATGGCTTATGCTGCTCTAGCTCATAAGAATATGAAGGTGACCACCTTTAAAACCAGCCATTCTGAACAGAGGGGTAATGTGAGCGTGAAAAGAGTGCAGCTGTGCTTTATTTATATGCATTTGGATCAAAGCATGTTACTAACGCTTAATGGAGACATGAAGGATCCATGTTAAACTGCAGAAAGGAGCAAAATATGGGACCTTTCAGTGTTTTATTCCCGTTTCAGTGTTTTCATTCTTGTATTTTATTATTTTATTCAAGTGTTTACCGATTTTAAACCTTTAAGATGGCATTTCCAGCCAGTAATGCTTGTTGTCAATATCTGTATAAACATAGATTACTATTTACATATTTATCTTTTTATTAACTTATGTACATATCCATTAATTTTTTTAGTTAGAATGTTAAGGAACATTGATAAATATAATTTTTGGCTTACTTTTATTTACTATTTTTCTTTCACTTCTAGATAGATAGATAGATAGATAGATAGATAGATAGATAGATAGATAGATAGATAGATAGATAGATAGATAGATAGATAGATAGATAGATAGATAGATAGATAGATAGATAGATAGATAGATAGATAGATAGATAGATAGATAGACAGACAGATAGACAGATAGATAGATATAGATATATAAATAATTTTATCTCTGTTTCTTCGCCAATGGAGATATAGGTAGGGTTAAAAGGGCAGAGGGTTTTCATGTTATAAAAATGTCCTTGGTACATACTGGGTATGTCTTTTATTTAATTCATTTATGATGCATTTGTGCATTTGTATGAATTGCAGTATGAGTGGGCTTGAGTCATGCTTCCTCTTATCTTCTTCTACTTTATTTGTCCACTTGTAAAGCAATTTGTGCTACATTTTCTAGCATGAAAAGTGCTATATAAATAAAGTTTGATGGACTGATTGATTTATTGACCAGCAATGCCATTCATTTTGATGGTTTGGGAACAATAATGCCATGAAATCTTTGTCATTCTCTTCCTGATGAGCTGGTAAACAGCAGAGACAAAAGACGGCCCTGGTCTCAGGATGGAGATACAGTATGAGCCCATGTGGATGATTTCATGGCCTGTCAGATGTGATGAGATAAACCAGACTGTACGAGATCCAGACACAGTCTGAGTGTATTTCCTCAACAATTAAGAGGAGACACCACAGTCTGGATTTACAGTAAAACAAAGACACAGATCTTTGTGTCCAATCAGCTTTGAGGAAACATCTGCCGCTGTGTCATCAATTTGATCTGTAGTTCTGTTTTCTATTTTTTCTGCTTTAATGAGAAAATGCAACTGTTGTAAATGAAGGCCTAAAGCTGGAAGCATGAAGGCCTAAATGTCAGTGTTTGGATGCAGCTTAAAGGAATATTTCACCCAAAGAATGATATGCCTTAATTTTCTACTCACCCTCATGCTGAGCAACACTCTGGAGCACTTTTTTGATGTCTCAAATGCAGCCGGAGGTCTGGGGGGATTTTCGCTGTCAACAAATGTCCATCTAACAGGGGACAACGGAGCCCGAAGAAAAAGGTCCATAAAAGTCCACAAAAACGTGCCTATTTTCCTTCATACTGCTCATCCGCTGTAATCCAAGTGTCCTGAGCGGGTAACGTCCATAATTAATTCGAAACGAGGACATTTAGTACATTTTTCGAGCCTAAACAGTGTTATATCGTACTTCCGCAGTGCACGTCTACGCACGTTCCCTGCACTACGTAAGCCGCCTGGATTGGTCTGCCGCGTGTACCTGTGTATTTTTAGTCCTACAATGGATGTATTTGTTGATAAAGTAGATTTATCAACAAATAAAAGGAGCTGAAAGGTCTTTTGTTGTCACAGTTAAAGGCAATCCAGAGGAAATAACTTTTTCAATCGGTGAAACAGTGGCTTTCTGACAAAATTTCAACAGAATAAGGTTTGAATTCTACTTTTTCAGAGTTATGTGATCGTTATTGGCTCTGTATTAGTGGGTGTTTTGTTCCTGCTGGGCGATGATTGAGGCCGTTTCTCCCTCTATATTTCTTTTCATTCCCTCTCTCTTGTGTTCAAGTTTCACTCAATGCTCCGTGTGGTTAAACTTTAGAAGCAGAGATGGATCCACTTTGTAAACGAGAAAGATTGATCGAACGGCGACGGCTCCAAACAGCAGATATGAATAAAGGCCTGACGCAGGAGAAAAGATAACCACACAGTCTGAAGCAGTGTTCCAGACCATACGCTGCAATTTTAACAAGCACCAATACTTTGTGTGCATCCTGTGGGAACAGAAAAGTTAAATAACGATGTAGATGACAGGAAAATGATTTTGTTTGTTGTTGAGGTGATTCGCAGAGCAAAGAAGAAAAACATCTGCGTGTACAGATAGAGACAAACGATAGAAGACAACAATGAAAGAAATGTTTTACTGCTGCTTGGCATCTGCAGCTCTGTGAGGATGACTTTAGTTCCCTTTTAAGAGAAAGGGGGTTGTGGATTTTTCCAGTATTCTATAACAACATCCTCGTTTTGTCTTGTTTTTAATTAGGAAGACAAAAATGCTGTGATAGTTTGATGCGAGGAGGTAGAGGCTGAGGCTGTGATGGCTAGATAACATGATCATAAATTAATCAATGCACCCGCCAAAGTTCTTGTTTTGTAACCGGTTTGGGAGCACATGCCGATGAAGTGTGATTAAGTGTACAACTGTTCACACCAAATGTGAATTTCAGTTTGCCACGCAACAGAAATACACTCAAAGTCAATGGGAAGATGCACAACTCCCAGGATCGTGTGACAGATATGAAACTGTTGTGACGTCAATTTCTCGCATAGGACTATTTTCACTGTTTACCTGGTAGATAAAATAAATCCCTTTCGTCAGTTTGTCAATAATGTTCTCCCCCTCTCAAAAAAAGAATAAATGAGTCACTTCATTAAGTCATTCAGACATCCTTTCAATGGGAACATTTTTGTTCTGCTTTGTTGAACGAACATCGTCGATGAAAATCTCAACATGACAAAAGAGTGTGCTGAAGTCGTCAACTCCTCTGGCTCCTGATGAAAGGAAAAACTAATCTGTGGAGAAGTTTAGGAACAAATGAAAGGAAACATTTGTTTTTTGAGTGATTATGAAGTGTTTGGCTTTGGCACATGCATTAGTCATGTTCAAATTGTCCTATTATTTTGGCAAACTGTCTTTCTATCAATGGAGACAATTTATGCTTTCATTTTTCTTCTGAGTCATCGATCATAACAAACCATTTATTCAGGCTATTGAACGTTCTCAGAAGTTTTTGATGGTCATGGGTGCCCAGGACATTCATCCTCTTGGACATCCTGTCTGCCTTCACCAAATCTTTGGTGCCATTTAATCACACGGGACAGGCCGTTTTCCCCACACACCTCAATGCACAAAGCGATTCGGCTGTTGTTTGTTCAGTTTCAACAAAAATTAACAGCCCATGCTGCTCAACTTTCAGGCTAATCAGTGTTCATAATAAGAGAGCTGACAAACAATTTATATCCTGACTTCAGTGTTTCTTGTTAAAAAGTGTATCAGCAGCACGGACTAAAGAGTTAAGAGAAGTGAATATGATTTTACACCAGAGGAAGAAAGCTGTCGAGTTTCAACTCTGTATCCAACAACAGCTCTTTGGATGTGAAATGATGAAGAATGAAGATGATGATGGCAAACAAATATCACTGACTTCTGTTTCCTTCCTCACTCCCTGGAATAAGGTTGACTCCACATGGTTCTCATCTCAGTACCCAGAACACGTTGAATGAATGAATATTTATTTATTTTGAAAATGTAAAAGCAGTTTTAGCAAACAATCCAAAAACACATATAAACAAACTGTGAAATTAACAGTTTAACTTCTTTTACATTTCAAAAAGCAGTGGAATGAAGTCAAACTTTTTAATTTCCTCCCCTTCTCCATTCCTGAATAATAAGAATCCAGTCATTTTACCTCCAATAAAACAAATAAAATAATAATAACAATAATAATAATGCTATAAATTCATCAGCTATATATCTAGATATAAGTTATATCTATAGATATTGTATAGTACATGGTGTATAAACTTCTCAACCTATGTATATATATGTATATATATATATCCAAACCTATATCCTATACTAAATATACTAAATATTTTAAAAATATTTTTAGACACCCAACATATATACACGACAGCATAATATACAGATAAGTACGGTATACACATTTATACCTAATTGCATGCAAGTATCTGTTAGTGCTGATAACCCTACACATAGATACACAGACACAAACACACACACTCCAAGCAAAAAAAACAAAACACATAAACAAAAAACACATTTTTCCTATCCCTACAACAGAAAAAGGATCTTTTTCTCCATTAGTTTGGGTGATTGTTTGAATTGTGTTTATTTCATTTGCACTTAAAGTACATTATAATTTACTTACTTGAACTCAATATTTGTCTGTCTTGATTTTACACTTTCAATTTTTTTAACTTCGTGAGACAAACCACGGTTATTTATTTATTTTGTGACACCTACCTTCACCCTGGTATTTGTGTTGAGTTTAAATAAATCTAAGTAAGAGTAAAACTTAAGTAACAGTACATTTAATCTAATTTTTCTCAACTAAAAGTTGAACAAAAAAGTTATCTTAACTCAAATTAATTTTCTTTAAATTTCCTTAACTGAAATTTAGTTTTGAACTTGCTCTTAGTAAAGAAAAAAAAATCATATTAATCTTTTTTTCCTAAATTTCAATAACATAATAAACTAACTTATTCCTTAAACATTGTATATTTGAGTAGAGTAAATGCTAATCCAACAACTCCAAATTGTTACATTTGGCAGCTCCTGATTGGACACTACCATGACGAAAACAAGAGAAGAGATTTATTGGGCACATCTGATTGGTCAATCAACAGGCAGAAAGTTGTTATTTTTTCTTAGGGTCAAAAGTGAGGTCTTATTATAGCGCTTTTTTTTTTGTTTTGTTTTTTTAGGTATAAAATGCTTGAAAGGAAAAACTGAAACACGGCATCTTGTAGTTGGGCCTAAACTTTTTGGGAAGGAAATAGATTTCTTTAATTACAGTCATCCCCTTAAAGACAAACTGTACCAATAGAGTGATAAACTCACTTTTACAGAATAGTTTTTATGAGATGCTGTTTTTTTATCTGTTATCTTATTTCAGCTTTTCAACTTTTTCTCTAAGTATTGCTCTTATCTTTTTTACCTCCCACTACTCTTATTATTTACATCTTCCAAGTTATGATGACAGATTAATTTAGTTACATACTTTAAATTCAGCTTTTAACTAATCTATGATTCATCTTTGTTCCAGTTTTAATCTTTTCATAGATAAACTTTTAGGCTTTTTAATTGTTTAATCTCTTGCTCATGTTGCTCATTGTAATTCATCATTTCTATTATCATTCTTATTTTCTTATTATTTTATCATCAATATAAATTCATCTTTTTATATTTGCTGTCCTGTTTTTTGCTTTCAATTGACCTTTATTGTCCTTTCTTTAGTTTCTTACTGAGTTTATGTTTTTAGGTTTTATTTCAGTCTTAATGGTTATGTTACAAGGTTCTTGTATTGTTTGGGTTTCTATGACATATGAAAAGGCCCTTTGAGTCCGAGGCCCAAAGTCACCTGAAGTGCAAGTTTCTCTCCTAAACTTTCCTTCCTCTTGACTTTTATGACTTTTGTGTCTTTCTGTAGGAGTGCCTTTAAACTGAGCTTTTTGTTTTTTTTCCTTGTTGTGCAGTTTTTGTGGTTTATTGTTTGTTGTTCCTGGTGGTTTGTCAAAGCACTTTGTACACTTCTGTTTTTAAAGGTGCTATACAGTCGTGGTCAAAAGTTTACATACACTTGTAAAGAACATAATGTCATGGCTCTCTTGAGTTTCCAGTTACTTCTACAACTCTGATATTTCTCTGATAGAGAGATTGGAACAGACACTTTTTTGTCACAAAAAACAATCATGAAGTTTGGTTCTTTTATGACTTTATTATGGGTTAACAGAAAAAGTGACCAAATCTGCTGGGTCAAAAATATACATACAGCAATGCTAATATTTGGTTACGTGTCCCTTTGCCATTTTCACTTCAATTAGGCACTTTTGGTAGCCATCCACAAGCTTCTGGCAAGCTTCTGGTTGAATCTTTGACCACTCCTCTTGACAGAATTGGTGCAGTTCAGTTAAATTTGTTGGCTTTCTGACGTGAACTTGTTTCTTCAGCATTGTCCACATGTTTTCAATGGGATTTAAGTCAGGACTTTGGGAAGGCCATTCTAAAATCTTAATTCTAGCCTGATTTAGCCATTCCATTACCACTTTTGATGTGTGTTAAGGGTCATTGTCCTGTTGGAACACCCAACTGCGCCCAAGACCCAACCTTCGGGCTGATGATTTTAGGCTATCTTGAAGAATTTGAAGGTAATCCTCCTTCTTCACAATCCCCTTTACTCTCTGTAAAGCACCAGTTCCATTGGCAGCAAAACAGACCCACAGCAGAATACTACCACCACCGTGCTTGACAGTAGGCATGGTGTTCTTGGGGTGAATGCATCACCCTTTCTCCTTCAAATATATTGCTGGGCATTGTGGCCAAACAGCTCGATTTTTGTCTCGTCTGACCACAGAACTTTCCTCCAGAAGGTCTTATCTTTGTCCATGTGATCAGCAGCAAACTTCAGACGAGCCTTAATGTGCCGCTTTTGGAGCAAGGGCTTCCTCCTTGCACGGCAGCCTCTCAGTCCATGGCGGTGCAAAACTCTCTTGACTGTGGACACTGACACCTGTGTTCCAGCAGCTTCTAATTCTTGGCAGATCTGCTTTTTGGTGATTCTCGGTTGACTCCTCACCCTCCTGACCAATTTTCTCTCAGCAGCGGGTGACAGCTTGCATTTTCTTCCTGACCATGGCAGTGACAAAACAGTGCCATGCACTTTATACTTGCAAACAATTGTTTGCACTGTTGCTCTTGGGACCTGCAGCTGCTTTGAAATGGCTCCCAGTGACTTTCCTGACTTGTTCAAGTCAATGATTCGCTTTTTCAGATCTGTGCTGAGCTCCTTTGACTTTCCCATTGTAGCATTTGTGGGCATCGGATCCAATGAGCCATATTTAAATGGCCTCAGAGGAGTCACCAGCTGTAATCACTCATAATCACTCACAAGAAGGTAAGAGGCCATGCTCATTTCATTGACACAACTTTCTAAGTCACCAAAATTGCTAATTCATGTTGCTGTATGTATATTTGTGACCCAGCAGATTTGGTCACTTTTTCTGTTAATCCATAATAAAGTCATAAAAGAACCAAACTTCATGATTGTTTTTTGTGACAAAAAAGTATCTGTTCCAATCACTCTACCAGAGAAAAATCAGAGTTGTAGAAATAACTGGAAACTCAAGAGAGCCATGACATTATGTTCTTTACAAGTGTATGTAAACTTTTGACCACAACTGTAAATAAAGTTATTATTATTATAAAAGTCAGCATTACTGCTCAGGGGTGTTGACAATCCCATGGAGTCAGGAGGTTGATTAACATCTATGATGGTTAAATCCATGCACAGAACAACAGCGAATGTTGTGTCTGTGCAATGTGGACATCAAGCCAGCTTTAAAGTTTATTAAATGCAGTATAAAAGTGAATAAACTGGACTTACGAACACACAGATTTCCGCTCTCGTAGAAGCCCGGGCAGCACTGAGAGCGACGCCTGTACATGGTCCTCACTCCTCGTCTGTACGCCGTCTTGTAGCTGATCCTGGACCAATAAAACACAAACAGAGTGAAGACTGATACCCCGACAAAAATTAACCTCCTGTTACTTTATATTTGTTTCATGAAGGGGTCCTTGTTACCTCTGCCAGCGAGGTTATGTTATTGTTTGGTTGTTTCTTTGTTAGCAACATTACTTAAAAAGTTATGGACAGATTTAGATGAAATTTTCAGGAAATGTCCGGAGGAGGACAAAGAACAGATGATTAGATTTTTGGGAGTGATCCGGATCAGCGTTTGGATCCAGGAATATCTTCAAGGGCTCTTTAAAGGTGCTATGAGGAGAATCCATTTCCGGCGACATAAAGACTCTGCTACCCATGAGCACGCGTGGCGACTGTCGTAAAGACGTGACCCAAGCCAAAGTGTGTGTTTGTTGTGATGCTAATGAATGCAGCTCGGACCTTCCTCAGAACTCTGCATTGCTTTACAACTTCTTTTTTCAACAACTTACAGGATGCAAAGTGATGAGGTAATGTATCTCTTTCTAGTTACGTAGCGGTAGTTTTTGATATGTGACAACAAGCAAGTTTTGGAAAACTTAGTGTCGTAGTTTTGTAGCCAGATATATATCGCTACTTACAGCCCGGTGCTCTAAGACGTGTCCGAACAATATAAATTTGCTCTAGTTTTGTCTTGTTCCCGAAGTTGAGTATCCAGGCCAGTCCAGCCCTGTCCGACCTGACCGTGAAGCTAAGGAATAGCATTTATAGATAACCTATTTTGATGCTATAAAACTCATCTTAAAGTGTGTATTTCAATCAGGCATATATCTAAAAGTGAGACTTTTTTGTAATTACTTAAAAACTCCTCATAGCATCTTTAACATTGTGAGATAGGACCATTTTTGGCCTTTGTGCATATTACTCCACCAAAAATAGTCAGGGCATTTGGAAACAAAATACAAGACAAGTTTCCAACAGGTTGTACGAGATATCACAGACTGATCTGGATCCTAGCAAAATTCCAGATTCTCTGATCGAGAACAAGAAAAATTTAGATATCCTTGGAATTTTCATCATAGCAAGGGAACAAATAAAGGCATAGACTTGCAACAAACACCAAAATATAGCCAAGATACTGTGGAATCTGGAGTGTTCAATCTGATTTGTTGTAACTTCAAAAACTCTGGAGTTAGATCCAGACGAAAACCATCATGACGAAAAATGTGATTTTTGTGAATAACTACTGAACTAAAATAGATATCATTATGAATCCAGTTGCTAATGGTATGTTTTCATGGTCAAGGAATCTAAATATTTAGATGAAATAAAGATAGGACTAATATTTATGGTGAACATCACAATATGGGTGAGGACTGTGTCCTTTTCTAGTTTTAGTTGTGTTGTTATTTAAACAATCACAATAAAAAATGAACCCTTAAGATGCTGGTTCAGATCATACAATACAAACCTGATCTGGATAATTATAAGTTATTGCAGTTGACCCATCTGAATAATAAGGAAGAATATTGATTTTGGTGCTATATTTTTTTTTGTGTAATGTCAGATCAAACAAAAAAGTTACATTGTGACTGTTAACGACAGAATCTGTACCATATGCATCCATTATGAACACATCTCTGACTTGATCTGATTTTCCACTTTTCTGCAGCAAACTCCACGCAGTCTTGTTAAAATAAAAGTAATTATAGTTGCCCCATTCCGTCCACCTCTGTCGACAAATCATTACAGTTGGTTTACTTTAACTGGTGTGAATTACAGGGAAGCCAATTTGTTGTGAAGGGTCACCATAGAGGTCAAGGGGCGGGGTTTAAATGGGGACATTTGATAATTTTTAGTCATTTTACAAAATTTCATGAAGTTAGCTGCAGAAAAATGGAAAATTATTTTTCTGCAGCTTTTTTCATTTTATTTTTTTGGGAGGTGGGGGTCAAAAATGTGGTTATACAGGAGAGTGGTACAAATCTTGCTGGTAACAGTCCCAACGTAACAAAAAAATCTCACATAGTCAAAATGGTGAAATAGTGAATATGGATGAAACTCAGCAATCCTAAAATGTAACCAAAGATGTGCTTCCTTACCAATTTTTACGTTAGGGGAACAATCACAGCTAAATTTATCTAAATAAATGCACTTTCAACTCTTAAAATGTCCCTCTACAGTCCCTTTTTAAGGCCTTCTGCTCCATAATGACACTCATAAAGAAAAGAGTGTAACCACAAGGTCTATTTGTTTTATTCTGGTGTCAAAATAAAGTAACACTTCAGAGATTTATTCAGATGTAGAATTGACAGTATATGTGTTACTTGGACAAAGTAAATGAAGAAAGAAGTCAGAATAATTTGAACATTTCATCCTCGATTCAAAAAAGAAAAGAACTGTCAATATCTGAAATTATGGAGTATATGGAGTATATTTGGAGTGGCTATAAAAACCTTAAAAATGAATAATAAAATATTCTCTGCAAAGGATTATTGTTATAAAGTGATGCCGAGCAAAATTATAGACGTTTTATGACAATATGGTCAGGTGAGGATTTTGATAAACAGTGCATTTTGAGTCAAAGGTAAAAAAAAATATATGTATTTTGTCAAATAAAAGCCAAATTTAAACAATGAAGTTTTTAAAATGTATATGTAGTACTTCTTTTGGATCTTTTGGATCTTTGTTCTGACATTTTTTATTCAACTGCCAATTTTTTTCTATCTAAAATATGAATGGGACGACACAACTTTGGACTACCCTGACGATCTACCATATTCTTTGGGTGCTGACTTCCCAAATTTTGGTTGTAGAGTGATGTATTTGGTGTCTATGGAAAGGTCTCAATCTCAGCTCTCTTTGTATGTCTTGTTTGTGTGTGTAACTTTCTTTAGGTTGGAGTTTGAGGTGAAAATGTGTCAAGTGCGATGCCAGGTTTCACCAAGTGGTGCCCTACAGATTTTGATTTTTCTTTGACTGTGTTTGTTGTATGTAACAATGACTTTTATGTTCGTGTGGCTGAGTTTTTCCTGTTTAATTTGATGTGCAGCATGACTATATTTTACATGAATAGTTCACTTTTCTTATGTTTTGTTGAAGAGCGTGGAACTATTCCCAAAATCGGGTATTTGGGGCTCAAGGCATAAGGGTTAATTAATGTATGCTCACATTGAAGTCCTATTGAGATAAAACCTGAGAAAACATCTGTTAGAGTCACATTTAATTTTATCTGTTCACTCAGTTTCACAGCACATGTTCACTGTTTTTCCTCCAGGCCTCTAAAGAGAGAAGTGTATTGATTATATAGTTAAAGCTTCAGATCAAATGGCGTAGCATTGTTAGACTGAAGTTCTATGGAAGCACAGTAAATGTCCGTCTACTCCTCTCTTAAACAAGCAACACTTTAACATTTAGGGGAGTTTTCCTCAAGGTCGTTGGTGTTGTCAGTCTGATATTTCAGCTCTGGATCAATGACTGCGCTCTTAGCTCTTAGCTGGAGGAGCTAAACTGGAGCTATAAAGCTTAATGTGGTCGTTAACGGAGACACGGCGGCGGTCGGGGGAGGAGACTCCACTCACTGACTGACTGAGAGAAGCAGGATCGCTTTTGGGCAGAAGATCCTGGAGGGCGTGAATCATCTCAGTGTGGATTTATGGTCCACTCTGGTGCTTTAACACATTTTCAAGACGAGTTTTATGAAGTGTCTCAGAGCTGTGAGGACGTCTTCAGGGCTTCGTGAGACTCCACAGGCTGGAAGGTGTCAAGAAAAAGTTTGACCCACAAAGTCCAGTCTGTGTGGTCCTGTTACTGCATTGACCCTGGGACGGGACGGGCACGGGATGTAAACTGATGCACAAGAACGAGCATCAGAACATAAATGAAGTTGCTCAATCCTCTCCAGTTTATATTCATTATAGACAGGTAATGGCTTTGTTTACTACAGTGTGAGATGTCTGCTGAATAACTCTGGTTAGTTTGTGCCTGCACGGGCTAATAAATTGTAGGGTAGCGGGTTAGCCTGTTAGCCGCTAATCGTTAGCACTGTACGCTGAGCTGGGGAGTACAGGCTGAGAAAGATACATCCTCGCCCAGACTCGGCTCCGCTCTGGCGGCGCCAAACCCGCATTGCCGCCGGTCCAGTTGAAATGGCTACTGCTGTGTGTTATAAGGGAGATGTCTGTCGTGTTTGATACTTTCAGTTGAGCTGAGCTGTTTTTGATTGAGTTTGCTGCTGATATATTGTGCTAGTCGCTCGTAGCTCTGCGGAGTTATATGAGCCGACCTCAGGCTGGGGCGGGATCTTGGAACACGGAGGTGAGAGGTGAGGGAAGGAGGGGCAGGCTGCGGTTTCAAATCGTAGACCACAGCTTTAATCGATGGAAACCTAGTCCTTACTCCTAGCTTGGTCTTCAGGGATGAATTATTCCAGTCATAACCTCGTCCACACTCTGTTTTTTTCTGTGAAAATCCAGCATTTATCACTTCAACCTAATGAAAACATTGTTTTTTTTATCATATTTATCCAATCTAACCCCAGTCCTTACACTTTTACTTTTGGGAAAACATATTTCGTACTCTATTAACCCAGTGTAAATCCAATAACTACAACAACGAAGCAAGAATTTTTTTTTTTGCTATTTTAGCCCAGTCTTAAGCCAGTTCTTACACTTTTAAATTGTTTCAAAATGGGTTGTTCCTCTTTAAATCCAGTGTTAATCTAATTATTACCACTTAGTTGTAAGTGGTATTTATTATCCCGTCCTTACAGTTTACCCAGTGTAAACTAATAAAGCTGTTAATCCAGTCTTAACCCAGTCCATACTCTATCAAATTTGTGAAAACCTAATTCTTACTCTTTTATTCCAGTGTAAATTTATATATTACCACTATATAGCAAAACAAATTCCTGCTTTTACTTTATGAGCCCAGTCCTAACCAAGTTCTTCCTCAAAAAACCTGTAAATCCTAATCTTTCCTCTTTTTAATCCAGTGTAAATCCAATTATAAGAAAAGTGGTTTAAACTGGTGAGACCCTGTTGTTTCATTACTTCAACATGTTACAAAGGTTTTCATGGAATTTTAAACGTTGTGCAGGAGTTTGACTTCAATTTCAGTTTATTAATAGTTAATAATTTATGGAAATATGGAAATTTGATTGGTTTTGCAGTGCATTTTCCAGTTGTTAGGAGACATTCAGCTGTTTGACTCCAAATCTCTCTGATACATTTATTGTTCCCTTTTCATTTTTTTTACATTAATAACAATGTAGTTTTATGAAAATTACATCATAGGATCTTTCTGCTAAAATTTAAAAGATAGACACAGTTTAGTAAAATTAACTGTAGCATTTTGCTTGGCTTAGAGAATCACAATATCTCAAATTATATGTAATCATCACGTAAACATTGCATAAATCATCATATGGTAAAATCCAAGTCAATATATACAGCATATTAAGGCCACTTAAAGACATAAAAAAACGAATGAAAGCTCAAAGTTTTCGAAAAAAAAAAAAACTCTGAAATTTTCTAGTTTATAAAGTTGCAAATTTCCGACCTAATTTTTGTAAATTAAAGATGAGGTAAAGCTGTCTGGCTCGTTTGGAGGAAAACAGGGCTGTAGCTCACAATCTTTATCACAATGATTAAAATGAGGGGTCAGGTCTGGAACAACATTGTTTCATTGATGAGTCATTGACCCCAAAATATAACTTTACTGCAAATTTGTGACTTTATAAACTAAAAATTTCGAGTTTAATTTTTTTTTTTACATTACTTTAAGTGGCGCTTATAAGCCGTTGTGCAATACACATTCTTAATTACAACTATTATCATTTATTGTAAATCCAATTATTACAAAAATGGTGAGACCCTGTTACTTCATCACTTTACCAAATGTTTTGTGTCATTTTAGACATGGTGCAGGTGTTTGACTTCAATTTCTGTATTTCTGTTTCTATATGTTTTTTACAGATGATATACAAAATGCTCTTAAGATAAATTTAAATAAATAAAAAAAGACAAAACATTTGAAGCATGTTATGTTAAGGTCATTAACTACATTACTGTTTGTGTTTTTTACTGTAAACTTTGTTGTCACTGAGCTTCTGACCTGAACTATTATGTCACACAGAAATCCTTGTACCTCTTCTTTTTGGTAAGAAAGTACACTGATTTGAAGAATGTGCATCTTATTATTATACTATATTATTAGCTTATGCCATGATTATTACTGTATGATTACTATTATTTATGAATATTCCTTTTTGTAATTATTTCAATTTAATGTATTATTATTATTATTATTATTATTATTAATAATTTATTTAATCATTTTTTATTTATTTTTTTAATCTTAGTTTTGGGGTGTGTGTGTGTTTTCTGTCTGCCATGTTCAGGTTTGACTTATCCTCTTTAAAAATGTTGACTCAGACTTGTTAATATTGTATTGCCATGTACACTGGGTGTGTGTTTGTACAGCAAAGTCGATAAAAAAATATTTAATCACAAAAAAGAAAGTGCACTGATAAATCCTAAAACATGACGTATTCTCCAGCCCTAGTTTCCTCCTGATGATCACTCTGAGGGTTTCGAGTAAAGGTGCCTGAACTGTGGCTCACCTTTGTAAGGAGTGAAACAGTAAAAGTCATCAGAGCTAATATCCATTTCTCCGCTCCGTCCTGATTACTCTGAGCGATGATCGATCAGACCACCTTGCTCTTACGCAGATGACTTTGTGCTTTTCCTCTCAGAGCACCGGGACCACTCAGGCCGTCACATTAGCATGGCGCAGAATTTACGGCCCCCGCGTGTCCCCGGGAGTAAACCTTCTGATTATCGACAAACCCTCAGAGCTGATTTGTGGCGGGGACTCCATTAGTCCTTGGCGGCGCAGTGAGTGCTGGTTTTTCACTTTAAATAACTGAGGAGTGACTGACCTCTCCCAGTGGCTGCACACGTTGGGGTCGTCCGGGTTGAGGGACGACGCTGCGGGGACCAGAGCGAGCAGGCTGAGCCACAGCAGGGCTTGGGGGGAGACCCCGCCAGCCCCCATCATCCTCCTCCCTCCGTCCTTCAAGAAACAGAGACAGCGAGAGCTCAGACTACACATTTTAAAGTTTTATTCCTAATAATAAATCTGAAAAGAAACACAAACATAGTCTCAGAAATAAGAGTGTTGGTGCATGGAAAGGGTTCATTTCTCCTGCAGGTAACAAATTCAGTTCAGGAAGTCCCACCCTCTCTTGATTCTGATTGGTTTGTTACAAGGAAGAAACAGTGAGTGTGTTTACTTGCACAGTAAAGACCTATTCTAAAGGTGCACTGGACGCTACTTGTTCTACCTCGCCGATCACTCTCCATGCAAAGTCAACCTACAGCCTCAATGGGGCGGGGCTAACCCTCCCGCGATGCGACAGCTGCTTTTCACACTAACACATAGCTTGTTGCGCAATGTGAAAGTAAAAAAAGTTGATCAGTCAGCAGGTGTGTGCACGTGTGACGTACCCTAGACAGACAGTTTTTCATCCGGACTACAGAGGAACAATCCATGTCCGTGTGGGAAACAGTCAGTGAGGACATTAGTTCCACCCAGATGGACCGCGGGGAACTCACAGATGATGCTGCTGCAGGGCATCAGCTGCAGTGTTTTGTGTTTGATAAGTGAGTGAAAAGGATACAGCTGGAATAATGTCCGCTTATACTTTGTACATCCTATTTTATGATATATGATATGATTGCGGTGAAACTTGAGATATCAATTAAAACTTTTTTTCAGCTTTGTTTTTCAATCAACATCAGTCCATATCATACATGGCAAATATTAAATGAATTTTAAAATATTTGAATCCTCCAAATGCCAGGTTTTGTCGTGATGCCACTGTATTTCCATGTGGAAAATAAACAGAGGAAACTTAATACATCCATAATACCACATGCAAAGTGGATGTTTTGGTTTTGGATTATTTCAGCCTGGGATGTGTCAATGTTTTGCAGTAAAAAGTATTTGTATACATTCTGATTTTCTGCACTGTTTCCAATTCATTGACAAAACACACTTTTTTCCAAACTTTCATAGCTTGAAGAACAACCACAGCCAAAATGATCTAAATAGTTAAAAACAATGAAGCCCTGGAAATGTCTGGAACGTAATTTATGACAGAATAAAACAGCCCTGTCCAAAAAAGATCAGTATAAATGTTTGGTGAGGCAGCGCGTTCTTTAACAGGTAAACATGAAAAAGAGGAAATAACAGCTGAACAGCATGTTGTAGCAGGAACCAAAAGTCAGACAGATAAAAGCTGCTATTTCAAAATGTCCTCTGCAGGATGTTTCTGTCAAAGAGCGATGTCATGACACAAAAGCAGCCCTGAGAGCAGCACATTCAGGCTGTAAGTATGGAGATTTACTCAAATCTACAAAACTCTGATAATCTGGTTCAGCCACACAGCTGTGTGTCATTTCCTATCAGACCAGAGGGAGGCTGAAGGCTCCACAGGAGCGAGAACATCTCTGATGAAAAGGAGGAAAATCTTCATGAGCTTCATGTAAATTTTAAAGAAAAGGGGGGCATATCTGCTCCGAGGAGGTAACAATCAGACAACTAAGAGAACATCTCAGCGTGGAGCTGTGAGCCTGAAAAACTGATCTGATCTCTGCAGAAATCAACCACATGAAAAACTGATTAAACCAGAGACAGAAGAAAAACATCAGTGACTGTTCTGTGACTTTAGTTCTCCTCAGATGAAAGACTTTCTATGAGAAAAGAATTAATGAACAAGAAACGGAACAAGAAAACAATATATATTTTTATGTACAAGTCTTACACACAAAGTGCCCAACCCTCATGGATTTGCAAGACATCAGAAATACCTGTTCAGGCACCTGCACTTTTTTTTTACATCCCTGTCAGATTTTTACTCTTTTTACTCTTTTTAATTCTGATCTTAATGGAGGGAGCCTCTGCAACCAACATGTGTAGGTATACCCCTCTTTTATGCTTTTTATGTATTATATGCCTATGTCTACTATGACGATAAAACCTAGAGCACTTTAAATGTTTAAATTTAAATGAGTTTTTTTTATCTTTGTCTGGTGTTTTTGAATGGGTGGTGTAATCTCACAGACTGCAAAACAAATCTACCTACAGGTACACATAGAGTAACCTGATCCTGATACAGTTGCAATGTTACCAAAATAGAAATTCACAACAATGACCAAGTTGTATGGTCTTTTCGCAGCTCACGAGTGAACAACACACTCTGCCTTTTCTCCAAAGCTCTGCATATAAAATCTGCTACAGCAAAAACTTCTTTTCTGAAACAGAACTTGTGTTTATCGTGGTCATCAAACCAAAAAGGTCAAAAGATGTGTTTATTTTGAAAACGGGAAGTTTGCTAGTAGCCGATTTTTAGCTGAATGCCAGTCGGTCATAATGCATGCCGCAATGCATTATTGGGCTCCCAATGCATTATGGGGCGTTTAAGTGCGACTAGTATGCCCACCTCGCATACTTTAATTTTTTTCTGATATAGTATACATCCGGGTATTTCTTGCACACTCAATCTTTTCATACTATCTAATGTGAACGCACTACATACTCATTTTGATGTCACATTTAGTATGAGTAGTACGTTAGTATGCCATTTCGGACACAGCCATAATAAATCCCTCATTGGGAAATTTAATTTTTCACACTTTTTTTGTTGAGGTATGCTGCACAAACATGCACTGAACTACACAAGCAGGTCCTACAATCATGCTCCAGTGAAGATATATCTAGAGTAACGGCTTGCTGCTCTTGAAGAAAAGCTTCCAAGCACTTCTTTTGGGGGTAAAGTGCCTTTGCTCAAGGGTTCTTTGGCAACGCCCAGGAAGTCAGCTGGCACCTTCAGCTACCAAACCAACTTTCAAACTTGGTTCCATTAAGACTTGAATCCAAACAGATGGACTTTATCCTATGGACATATGAAACAGTCCATCCATCATCAGCCAAATGATGTTTCAGGGTTTGTCAGCAGCATTTTCAAATATGTCTGCGTGTTTGTGTTGGAGAAATACTTGCTGTTAATGATGTGGATGCATAATCATTAACAACAGGAAACATGTTATTGAAGCTGTCTTTTTATCTGTTTTAGATTATGGTAATGTTGTTTATAGAAATGCCCCCACTTCTACTCTTAAACCACTGGACTCCATTTATCACTCAGCCCTCAGATTCATCACTGGTGAAAGTTACTCCACTCACCACTGTACTTTGATGAAAAAGTGGGTAGGACATCCCTGAATGTAAGACGTCACAGGCACTGGTTCTTATTCATTTATAAGCCTTGGTTGGTAAAATGCCATCATACATCACATCTCTGTTAAATTAATCTTATAAATAATATCAAGCAAGATCCAGTGACCTCCTGATGCTTGAACTTCCAAGGATAAACACTTTATTTGGAAGAACTGCTTTCAGTTTTTCTGCTGCATTCACTTGAAACATATTACAGCAAACCTTTATGCACTTGTTGTTGACTGTGCTTCTGTATGTTACTGTTTTAATAGTGTTGTTGTATTGCGTTTTGTACTCTCAACATCATTGAAAATGAGGGAATACCCTCAATGATTTTTAAAGATTGAATAAAGGTTGAAAGAATGAATGAATGACCTTGCACATTGGTGACTTGTTGCTCACTGAGGCCTCACACAAAACTGCTCTGTAAAATTTAAAAACAGAAACCTGTCACCTTACTGAGTTATAACATCAGATTAAGCATGATTTATTGGTTTGATACAGTTGTCAACAAAGCTCTGTAAAGTCTGCTTAAAAGCTTTATCACTGTAGTCAACATGACCAACACCTTTAGTTGGCTTGATGCTAACACAAACCGGAAAATCCCATCTACATGCTAACAAAAGTTAGCATTGCTTTTGAAGGTATTTGACAATGAAACATAAATATAAACATATAAACCACCGATTGGTGTATACACAAAAAGGTTCATACAAGTGTATCTCTGGCTTTAAATATCTCCATCAGATATATTTCTTGTCCAGGGGTCGATCATTACAATCAAATATGACCAGGGTTCCTGCACCATTTTAAGTCATATTTAATGCTTTTCAAGACATTTTTAAGACCTCAAAAATTTTATTTAAGACCCAAAAATGTAAATGGAAATTTATACTTAATTTAAGACAATTCAAGACCTTAATTACCAGGATGTTAATTTAAGACATTTTAAGACTTTTTAAGGACCAGCGGGAACCGTGATGACATATATCTATCTGTAAATACTTACCACCATCTGCACTATAAGTATTCAGTATATATTCAGCTGTTCTGTGCAATACATCTCTATGCACAATAGAAATATTGAGAACTAGAAATAGGTCTATTTTTATTCTAAATATTTATCCTCCACATCATACATCATCATGTCTGTATGATGTGATAGCTGTCGGTCTGTCTCTCACTCAATGCCTACAAATGTGCGAATTACCGTCTTTTATGTGTCACAATAAAGAGTCTATAATTTTCACTATTATTATTATTAACATGTACGGTAGGGCTGTTTGTGGAAACCTTGTTTACTCTATTGATGCCCGTCTCAGTCACTACACTCCTGACAAATCAAAGGTCAATAAATAAAGTAAAACTAGACAGTGACTGAATGAATGTTTTGCCCATTACATTTACTTTGGACCAGCTTGTCAACACTAATCACTTTCAGAGCAACTAAATCAAACCAACAGCTTCTGCCTCTTTGTCCTAAAGAAGACAATGAGGTTTTATTTGAAAAACACATTATTCCCAGCTGTCTTTAAGCTAAAGAGACAACAAATGTCTCAGTACGATTGGATAATTTAACATGGAGCTCGATGGGGATTCACTCAGAGCAAAAGAGGCCTCTGGTGGTCACTTGAAGAACTGCAGAGATCTTCTACGAAGGCTTCTTTTTCATTCCATTTGACCTCAGATGTCCAAAATTCAGGTTGCAAGTTGGATAAAATCACCCAGAACTCAACCTAGAGGCTAAAGCTTGTTATTTTGGACGATCTTCTGTAGCTCTGACATCCTCGGTAAATGGACCATATGATCATTTTGTCGCTCCAAGTGTTGTTTCCTTTGGTCTCTACCTCCATCATTTTGCTAAGGTTGCAAACGGAAACGTTAACAATCATGATCCCAGATTTTTTTCTTCTAAAATCTTATTGTACTTCAGATATTTACAGCTTAGACATTGTTACGAGACAAAAATCAAAAGGAGTCTCTGCAGAAGGAAACCAAGTAATTGAAGTATTCACAAATGCATATAAATGTACACCTGTAAAGATTATCTCTAAGTTATATAGAGGCCTACAAAAACAATAATAGAAATGGAAGGATTTCATCATATGTGAAATAAAAATGGGAGCAAGAACTGAACACTGAACTGTCAGACAGTGATTGGCACTCCACGTGTAGAATTCAACAAACTTCCAGCAGCTGGAGGAGATGGAGGGAGTATGGATGGAAGAATTGAATTTGCTTTTTCACCACACCACACATAAAAATAAACAAGTGTGCAGCAGCAATGCTGGAGACAATGTGGGCAGATGAGTGCCAATCACACCCATGTTTTTTGGTCCTGTGTAAAATTGAAGGGGTTCTGGGACAAAGTGGCTCAGAATCTGAAAGATGTAATATATATGAAATATGTACCTGGGCCTGATTCCAGAAGGTATTGTTCAAAGGAAGGTCCTGTATCTTTTTAAAATACTGATATTTGCAAATGAAATGGCCATAACAAGAAACTGGCTGAAAAGTGATCCTCCAAGTCCAGATCAGTGGCTGGATACAGTATTGTTGAGGAGATTCACTCTAATACATTTATTTCCAACAGAAACATATATGACGACGACAGGTCTATGGTTCATTGATCTGTCACCAACTTCAGTTCTTACTTTAGTCCACTTGTCTCCTCTTACCTCCCTTCCTTTGCCCACACACCCAACACAGCATCGTGTGGATTTGCTGTTCATCATGAGACTGGGATCCACATTCAAAATTTCCTGCTGCTTAACAGAAGGTTTACTTGCTGCCATGATGGAGGGATTCATGACTGGCTATATGGACTCATGTTGAGTGTTGGATGGATATATTTGTAAAGCGTAAAACATCAAATAATAGCCAGGGCATTTATTTGTTTCAATCATTAAGCAGACCAGGTGTTTATTTGGGACCAGGCGGTTATTTGAGACAGGCGTTTAATTCCTTTTGCACAAAAATCTTGCTTAGCAAAAACTGAAAAAATGTGGAAAGTGTAACCAAATCATTTATTTACACTAGTATGAATATCACCTTTACATTTTCAAGGCAAGATTGCTGCGCCATTGTTGTACTCTTGTCTTCTTCTTTCAACTCAGCTCTCTTTAAACACTCTTAAACCTGGTAAGGAACTACCAGTAGCTAAAGCTGGGGTTGGTAATATGATCTAGATACACCTTTTGTAATACTGGTTAAAATGGTCTTTATGACCCGATGGCAATCAACTCATAATGTGTTCTTAAAATAGAGCGAAAAATATCCGCTATCTACAGCAAGAGTAAAACAGGGAAAACACCAACCAAAAAAACATTTGGAACCCACGTTTTTAGCCCAATCAAATCCCATCACCGTTCTGCCCACCTCCTGTGCGTACAGTTTGCCAGCGTACACAGACTCTGATTGAATGTAGCTGACCTGAGAGGGATCCAAGTCTGCGGGAGAATGCTTATCTGTTAAGTTTTGTCTTTGAAAATAAGGGAAGCCCACTAAGAGCCGTACTACAACCCCAACCAAGCTCCAGTATCCCTCATTTTAAGACAGGTGTACAATAATCTAAGATAAATACTTTTTCTTAGTTTGTTCTGTTGGCTCTAATCTCACGATAGCTGCCACCCAGGCTACTGCAGCTGGACGTTCTCGCAAGGCTTTTTCTTCTTTTCCGGTTTTACAGCGGTTGGCATCCATCATTTTGGAGCATTATCTCCCCATTCAGGCTACAGACAGAGTTCAGTTGGAGAAGCAGAGGAATGTTTTTATTATTATATCATCACCCGGGAGATTTACAGGATAATACTGATACAGGAGGACGCCACAAAAGAGGATGAAATATGTAAAATACAGTAGTTTCATGGCCAAAATGGGAGACTTGACAGCTATGTGGAGAATGTCAGAGGAACTACCTATACCCCGATCAACATCGGGGTGTGAGCACTAACTAACTTTAAATGTTTGTTTTTTAAACTTTACTCTGATAATGTTTTGGTGTTTTCTTAATGTTGACTGAGACATGACTTGGTGTAGTGTAAAACAAAAACGTGCTGAGGGTTTGGAGTTGAATCAGTCTTCTGGTTGTGAATCAGCAGCGCTCGTGCATGTGAGCTACATTCAAATTCATGCTAGTTTTCCAAAATTACCGACCCTAGCTTTAAGTTAAGGTTCTTTTTTTGCACTGCTCCAGGGTCACGAAGATCAGCAGCAGTGTACCGCAAACTGACGTGACCGGCCTCCTGACATTAATTAGAGCAAAAAACATGCAGCGGCAGTGGCAACGTCTTCTTCTTTGGATTTGTAAAGCCTTACTCTGTTAGATTCTGGCACTCTAGTGCCCTCTGTGGACGTTGAGTGTAACTGCGCTGTCGTGAAACAGAGCGCCTCATACCAACCTGCATTTGTTGACATACAGAAGGAAGAAAAGACAACAGGACGTCCAGAGAGACAAATTAACCATGCGGACTGTTAAGGTTCAGTCTAATCATGTTTCTTTTCAAGAGTGAACTATCAGTTGTGAGCTCAGCGTTCGTGTGTGTTTTCTGTAAACTTTGACCGTAGCTTGTAGGCTGCGCCGAATAAATTACACCTGCCGTTTATTTGGAACAGGACTCTATTTGTCAAAATGTACTGCTACACCCGGTGTTTATTTGAGACCCAGCGTTTATTTGGAATCCAGCTTTTAATTGGTATTTTACGGTATATTTGTATATGTGTATTTTATATTAATATAGGTATCTATGCATGTATGTATATCAATAAAATTAAGAATTTTTGCTCTACTGTAAAGTGTTTTTAAGATAACACTTCTAATAAATTGGGGCTACACAAATAAAGTTTAACTGATTGATGGAAAGACTGACTTATTACCTCAGAATGAAAGTGGGAACTCTGGATCAACAGTGGCATAAATGGACTGTGCATAGGAAAAAAAATGTGCCAATTACTCAGCAGATATGAAGGACAGTGAGAAGAGTTGTGACAAAAGTGCTGCGCCCTACCTCCACTTATTTTTTTTTAATTGTAATTTCCTCATCTCTTGTTGTAAATGGTGTGCAGTTGATTATGTTTATGGAAATGTAAAATAAACAAAAAGTTTTAAAATCTTATCATAGAAGCTCTTGCGCCTCCAAAATCTTTGCACAATGAATGTATCCAAGACTGTTTGTGGCAGCTGTGGACGGTGGACAGAGTCCTCATGTGGTCGGCCCGTCTTAGCCGTGCACTCGCTGACAGCTCCCCGAAATCCTGGAGATGATGAAGAGACCTGCTGAGTGACAGGCTGTGGTACGAGGCGAGTCCTGCGCCCACACTGTCCCATGAAAATCACACCGTGGTGTTTCTGACTGGTGGACAGAGCAGCCGTGTTCTCATTAGTAATGATGTGAGCGATAACGGCAGCAGACGGACACACGGATGTTTCTGGATGTTCCTGTGTTATTAGAGGGCTGTACTATGAGCAGGCAGAGTAACATGTATGACAGAGAGACAGGTTTGATATAAACAAGGACATCACTGAAAATACTGCGGTGATGACAGTGACTGGAGTATAACAGGAAAAGATGCATCTGGGACCCATCAGACTTTTAAATCATAGCATTCTCCTTATCTAGTGAACAGAACAATAAGATTTCAGGGAGAGAAAAGCCATATGAAATTGTGTTTGATCAATACTATCCCGCAGATACTACGATGTGAGGAAACTGCAAATTTATGAAATAAGCTTGAAGGTCAAATATATAACTGTGAAATGTCCCCACAGGAAAGTCAGAACCTCATGAGGACACTGATTAAAGATGAATGTTTAAAGCGATATTCCGGGATGGAACAACTTGGGTCCTATCACAAGGTTTAGGTCAGAAATTACCCCTACAGCAGTGTTTCTGTGTCACAGAAACCCAGGGCGCTAGGACCAAGCGTGCCGTTTCTCCTCCAGCCCAGCTCGACTGCTGATTTGGCTGTACTCACACGGGGCCATATTTTACTTGACCAAAAACACAAATAAACGGACTCCCACCGAAAAAATCTGATATCGGTCTGCATTCACGCTTTATTTAGAGAATTTTACACACTAAGTGGAGTTCAAGTACCTCGGGGTCTTGTCCATGAGTGGAGGAAGGTTAGATCAGAAGATCGACAGCCGGATCGGTGCACCATCAGCAATGATGCTGGCTCTGCACTGGTCCATCATGGTAAAAAGGGAGCTGAGCTGCAAGGATTTACCACTCAATTTTCACTCCTATCCTCAAATGCAGTCACAAGCTGTGGGGCGTGACTGAAAAACAAGATCGCGAGTACAAGCGGCCGAAATGGGTTTCCTTCACAGGGTGTCCAGGCTCTCCCTTAGAGATAGGGTGAGAACTTTGTTCACATAGGAGGGGCTTGGAGTAGAGCCACTGCTTCTCCACGTTGAGGGGAGCCAGTTGAGGTGGCTCGGGCATCTGGTCAGGATGTCTCCTGGATATTCTGGGCACATCCCACCAGCAGGCGGCCTGGGGAAAACTCAGGAGCGACTACATCTCTCAGCTGGCCTGGAAACACCTCGGGATTCCCTAGGAAGAACTGGACGAAGTGGTTGGGGAGAGGGAAGTCTGGGCTTCCCTATTCAGGCTGCTGCCCCAGTGGCCCAATCATGGAAGATGGATGGATGGATGGATATACACATACATATGTGAATCAATCATGGCAGCAAGAAAAAACCTCTGTTTAGCAGTAGGAAATCTAATTAGCAGTGTGTGAGCTCTGCCAGTCTCTTTGTTGTTTCTGCAGCACAGCTTAAAGAATGATGTCTGTCTGCTTGTCATGGACACAGGAGTGAGAAAAGACAAACAAAAAATATTTGTATCTCCCTTTAAAATTCAAAGAGGAGTAACAAATGGATTTCAAGCTGCTGTGAATGAAATGCTTCAGTCTTATATGCATGTGGTCTTTACAGACTTTTTTATCATGTATTTATAGAATCCCATAGACTTTAAAATCATGGTAACAGGATGTGCTAAAATGCTAACTCCTGCACCATTTCAAGGTGTCAAACATATGGTTCGTCTGCTTTGTGCAGTTTGCTCTTATTCATCATCACCTTTTCCATCAGCATCTCCTCTATGCTGCCCAAATCCTTTAGCCTTGCAAATCAGACGGACTTGCATGATTCTGAAATCCTGCATATCCGTCTTGCCAGCCTCTATAGTCCAATGACTTTACTCGGCTAAATGCATGACGGCCCAATCAGAGAAGACAGGCGGGAGCTGCGGATGTGACGACAACAGGAAGTGACTGCATGTTTGAAAACAATGGCGGCTTCTGAACTGCCGTTATTCTTTTTCTGAAATTGACTCAATTTTTTCTTTAAAAGAGAAGGAAAGAACGTCACTTGAAGCTTGTCTTACAAGAAATCATGTTTGTGCTCTCTCCTGACCTGGGATCACTGCTGGGAAACTGTGAGAGAACACAAAAATCCTCCACAAACATGCTGAATTCAAGACACACCATGCTGCAACAGTCATAACAGCCATTTCTCCTGCTTGTTCAATGTTTTCTTTCCACTTAAGTTTTTCTTATATTTCCTTCATAAGGAAGTTGAAATGCATTCTTATTATTGCTTAAAATTGCTTACTTAATTTCCCTGCTCTCTTCATTTTTTTTATGTTATTTCATTTTTATTTTTACTTTTACTTTATTTTAGTTAAATTAAAGCTATGGTCTACGATTTGGAAGCTTTGTACATATTAATAACACCGTTTATAAGGCTGTTATGGTCCTATGGTCCTATCTACACAGTATAAAGACCAAAAAGAATGAAAATAATCCATTCAGTATATCCGCTGAAAAGCTGCATACTAGCTGACCAATCAATCCTAAGAACCTGCGACTATTAATTGGTCCGTGAGTTGGTCTGTGAGTCCTCATCTCTTGTTGTAAATGGTGTGCAGTTGATTATGTTTTATCGGTGAGCAGCTAGCAGCGTTAGCTACTGAACTATCATGGAGCCAGAAGTTTCCAGCCCAAAATCTTTTGCACAATGAATGTATCCAGACTGTTTGTGGCAGTTGTGGACGGTGGACAGAGTCTCATGTGGTCGGGCTCCGTTTTAGCTGCGGCACTTCGCTGACAGCCGCCAGACCTAGCATCGACCGCCCCTGGTTGATCAGGTAATGGCTTTGTTTACTACAGTGGGAGATGTCTGCTGAATAACTCTGGTTAGTTTGTGCCTGCACGGGCTAATAACTTGCAGGGGAGCAGGTTAGCCTATTAGCCGCTAATCGTTTGCACTGTAAGCTGAGTTGGGGAGGACAGGCTGAGAAAGATAAATCCTCCCCCACACTCGGCTCCGCTCTGGCGGCGCCAGACCCGCGTTACCGCCCGGTCCAATTGAAATGGCTACTGCTGTGTGTTACAAGGGGATGTCTGTCGTGTTTGATACTTTCAGTTGAGCTGAGCCGTTTTGATTGAGTTTGCTGCTGATATATTGTGCTAGTCGCTCGTAGCTCTGTCGAGGGGGCTTGATGAGCGACACCAGCTGGGGCGGGATCTTGGAACAGTGAGGGAAGGGGGGGCAGGCTGCGGTTTCAAATCGTAGACCACAGCTTTAATGCTACTATCAATTCAACCAGGGCTCACTGAACTCTGACCTACCAAACCAAAATCTTGAACTTAACTGAAACTGAGGTACAATTGTCTTGTATTTTCTGTACGAGGCCCAGTGAAAAATGTTTTGACAACCTGTCACAAAAACAAACGTACTGTAAATTCAACCAACGAGGATCATTCAACAAATATTTTTACCATGAGACACAAAAGTGGGCTTACCCTGAAGAAGAGCGAGTGTGATGGGTGATTTCTGCCGTGAACCAAACTTTATCACAAGAAGAGTCCAGCCTCAGAGAGCTACAGAGGGACGCCTGGGGTAAAAAGAGGGACAAAACATTAAAAACATAGTATCATCACAACAAAAAAACTTGAATTCCTTTAGAAAGCTTGCAGGTCACATCTACACATTCGCACTCATTCACTCACTGATGGTTCAGACGTTCTGTGTTAGTGTTCAATCAATCAGTATTTGTTGAACACCCATTTCATTCACATTTATACATCAATTGCACAGTGGTTGACGCAGGTCAGGTTTGGAAAAGGTTCACGACGGCAAAACCTATGCCTAAGGCTTGTGACCAATGGTAATGCAGCTGTGGTGGGAGCAGCGTGGTGTGTAAAGTTAAGCGCCAAGCTTGAACCTTTTACATTTTCAAAATACCACATTTCAGTAACGCAACTACTTACGTTACAAGAACTACTTACGTTCTTTTTTAACCCTTTAACTACCAGCTCAACTGTTTGGCAGAGGTCATCATTAAATTCAGTGATAGTTAATGTTATTATTTTTATTTTTTTTAAAAGCCCAGAAAAAATCAAGTCAGTGAAAATGCAAACAAACCAAAAACCAGATGTTTTCTTGGTGTGGGATTTAAAGGTTTTAAACGCTAACAGTTGACTACATGGTAACATAAATATGCACAAAAATTTTTTGACAAAATCAATTACAAAAGGCAGAAATCTTTGTAAATAAAATAGCAGAAATAACAAAATAGATTATACTGAGTTTAACAAACATACAAAAAAGTTTTAACAAGAGATTATATGTAGCAAATGGTAAAGTATTTAAAGTCATGATGGTTATGATAATATATTTTAACTTTTTAAATCCTACAAAGAAAATGTCAGTTATTTTTATTTTTTGCAGTTTTTCTGTATCCTAAAACATTGGCAGAAACAAAACATCAAAACATTAAATATTTCTGAATTATCCCAAACAGATGAGCTCGGAGTTAAAGGGTTAATTCAGCCCAACATTACTTTCCCAGTGGCACTGCCTTCTAAGCTGCCCGTATTAAATGGGGTCCACATATCAGGATTTTCTAAATCTGAAGAGATTTTTTTTAGCTGGTAGAAAGCCCACACATCATGATAAAAAATAAGCCACTGAACTGTTCGGATCGTACTTTGTGTTGTGTGGTGTGCTCTGATCATCTCAACACAGCTCACACACACACATAACCATGCTGTCCCACCACCAATCTAGAATCTACTCCTCCAGGACAGAAATCTGGCGTGATCGATCCGGATCAGCGTCTGGTCGCCATTATGAAAAATGTGATTTTTGTGAATAACTACTGAACTAAAATAGATATCACTAGAAAAGCACTCGAAGAGTGCAGACCTCCGTCAGCGCCACAGTCCTTACCCATATTGTGATTTTCACCATAAACATTAGTCCTACATTTATTTCATCTAAATATTTAGATTCCTTGACCATGAAAATATACCATTAGCAATTGGATTCATAATGATATCTATTTTAGTTCAGTAGTTATTCACAAAAATCACATTTTTCGTCATGGCGGCCAGACGCTGATCTGGATCAACACCAAAATCGAATCAGTTCTTCCTTTTCCCATGCTGAACATTTTCTGAAAATTTCCCTAAAATCAATCTATTACTTTTTGAGTTATTTTGTTCACGGACGGACGGACGGACGGACGGACCGACTTCTTTCAGAGTCGAATAGCAGGACAAATTCACTCTATTTACACCTCAGACTACAGGATAATCGACAGAATAATCCTATAAGACAGAGGATAATCGGGCATTTTTTGTTCATAGAGGGTAATCAGGTAAAGTCACAGATTGCTTTTACAACGAGTAATGAGGAAACACTCCTTTTTGAAAGTAACTTCCAAAACACAGACTGCAAGTTAAATTTATTACTCATGGAAAAAATTCTCACTTCTTCCTTTTGCCATGAACATTTCCTGAAAATTTAATCAAAACATGTTTAGTTATTTTTATTTTATTTATTTATTGATTTAATAGGGACAGTGCATATTAATGAACATCTATTCAAAGAACAATAGATGTAAATATGCCGGATTATAGCATCAATGCTACTTTGCGTTTGTAGTCCCGAGGCAGATAACACATAAACATTATGACAAAGACACCACACACACAAAAGCAGGACATAGAACAGGAAAATAGACCATCATGAGAGCACAACACAACACAGTTCATTTCTAAAACCCTGGATGTTAATGGTTGCAGGTCTGGTTTTCTTTCAGCCACTGCTTAACATGTGTTTTAAAAGTTTGTAATGTGGGGCACTCCCTTATGGTGAGTGGGAGACTGTTCCAGATCTTACTGGCCTTTACAGAAACAGAGTTTTGTCCAAAAGCTGTTTTTCTGTATGGCACTTCACAGTCCCCTCTCGATGAGGCCCTGGTGTTGAGGCCGCTGTGAGCCCTGATTTTAAAAAAGTCAGACATAGGAGGTGGAGCAAGTTCATGGAGCACCTTAACCAATAAGCAAGCAAATTTGAAATGTATAAAGTTCTCGAAGCTCATGAAGTTATACAATTTTAAAATGCTGCAAACATGAAACGATACTCGTTTTCTATCACTTGAGGATCTTAAGTGATTTTTTGTAGAGTGATTCTATTATTTTACACGTATTTACACCTGTCAAGGACCAACATGTGATACAATATTCAATGTGTGACAGTATTATAGAGTGTCAGAACGTTCTAACAGCACCCAGTGTTATGAAAGGTCTTATTTGTTTGAAATTGTTCAAATTAAATCTCACTCTGTTCGCTATTCTTTTAATATGGTTTTTGAAACAGTGTTGAATCAAGTGTTACACCGAGGTACTTAAATTCAGAAACAATTTCTAGTTCCTGTCCTCCAAGAAATACATCAGAATGTTTGATGTCCAGTGGTTGCTTTGTGAACATCATACAAACAGTTTTAGTTGTATTTAATTGTAGGCAAGATTTATGTAGCCATTCGTTTACAGGAACCATCGCTGATGTAAGAACAGAGGCTGCTTCTTGAATATTTTTTGCACTAGTAAAGATGACAGCATCATTGGCGTACATTTGAAAATCACCTTTATGACATGAGTTAGGCAGGTCATTAATATATATTGAGAATAACAGGGGGCCAAGTATTGATCCCTGAGGCATACCAACAGAGATATCTAGAGAAGGTGATTTGACACTGTCAATGCAGACACATTGTTTTTTGTATTCTAAGTATGATTTTATCCATTGAATTGCATCCAGAGAGAAGTTAAAATAGGTTAATTTAGACAACAGAATTTTGTAATTAACAGTGTCAAATGCCTTTCTGAGATCTAGGAATACTGCACCAACACAAGCATTTGTGTCCAGCATGTGTTTAATCTTTTCTATAATTAGACATTATCTTGACTTTTCCGGTTCTCTTGCTCTGGGAAAAATAACAAATGCCTGCAAAAACAGCTAAAAGCATTTTGGTGATCTAAAGTCTCCTTTGTCCTCATTTATTTCAGATTTGGAGTCCTCATAGTGGAGTTTACTCTAGAATGTTCCCCGCTTCAGTCAGATCCACTCGAGGACACGTAAACTGCAGAGAGATCACTTCTATAACTAAATTATTTTCTGCACACAGAGGTAAAAGTTAAACCTGATCTTCTTTAGAATTCAAGATAATTCATAAAAAAATCAAATGTTCGGTCAGCAGAGGATTTGCCCGAGCTCGGCCATTTTTTATCAGCAACACTTCCAAAGATCTGCAACGCCACAAGCTCCTGTGTTACTTCTGTGTGTGTGTGTAAGAATGTAAATGCGTGTGTGTGTCTCTGTGTGTGTGTGTATTGTTGGTCATAAATGGAGCTCACTGAGACAGAAAATCAATAAGAACTGTGTTATTGTTAGTCAAACAATATTGTGTGACCTCGATCAATGTTTCTACATGAGGGAGGCAGTGTTACAGCATTATCCTGCAGCAGAAGATGTTTCACAGTAAAAAGCTCCACAGCAGAGAGAAAAAGAAAAATAGATGCATTAAAATGAAAAGATGAGACAGAGATCAAGAGTCCCAGACACTGATCCTGAGGAAACAGCTTCATCAGTTTAATTCACTGATGTACAGTCTGACTTTCTGAGCTCTTTACTGACAGTAATGGAAAATACCTTAACCAGGCTGGACAGATGGGATGGTGATCTACTATCAGATTTATTAGAGGATCAAATCCCTTGGTTACTGCACTGAGAAACAGACAGATGTATGGAATAAGAGGTGGTAGAAGGATTAACAAATGAACAGATGGCTTGACTCAAGGATCGATTGACAGGTGAATTGATAGATGGACAGACAAATTGATAGACTGATGGATGGACAAATGGATAAATTGAAGGATGGATAGATTAATGAATGGATAAATGGATGTACTGATAGATGGCTGAATTGACAAATGGACAGATGGATGGATTGACTTATGGATGGACAGATGGATGCACTAGTAGATGGATGAATTGACAAATGGACAGATGGATTGATGGACTGACTGATGGATGGAGACACTGATGGACAGATGGATTGACTGATGGATGGATGGACTGACTGACAGACAAATTGATGGATTGATTGACAAATGGATGGACACTCAAAGAGATGATTGAGGAATGAACAAACGGATGGACTGACAAATGTATGGATGTGTTGATAACAGAATGGATGGCTGGATGGACAGATGAAGGGACTGACAAACTGATTATCCAACTGATAGATGGATTGAAGGATGAACAAATGGATGTACCAGCAGATGGATGAATTGACAAACAGACAAAAGGATGGATGGATTAAAGAATGGATTAAATGGATGTACTGACAGACGGTTGGATTGACAAACAGACAGATGGATGGATTGACTTATGGATGGATGAATGGACTAAAGGATGGACAGACGGATGCACTGGCAAATGGATGAATTGACAAATGGATAGATTGACTGACAGATGGATAGATCAATGGATTGAAAAAAATGACAAGGATAGATTGACACATAGGCAGATGGACTGTCAACAAGATGGATGGATGGGTGAGTGATGGGTGAGTTGACAAATGGATTGATGGACTGACAGATTGATAGGCTGGATGAACAGATGGATTGATTGACAAACTGACCAAAGGTTGATGATGGACTGAAATATGGACAGGTGGATTGGCAAAGGGATGGTTGGATGGATTAAAGGTTGGACTGATGCATGAATGGACTGACAAATGAACCAATGGATGGTCCTTGTTGCTGGTTTGATTGGATTGAAGATGGATAAGAAAGTTCCCCCTGATCTCGTTGTCCTCTCCTAATTGAAGGCACTAGCTTTTAGCATTAGCCTGTTGAACAAACAGGAAACAGCACTGCTGGAAGGAAACTGTCACAAGGCTGCGCTGAGGGAATTTCAAAATAAAGCTGCATCAAAGCTGCAAAGGCTTAAATCAATGTTTTAGTTTCCAGTAGATCTGATTGGACAATTGATCAGACAATCGATGCATCAATGCTTTTTTATGCACCTCATAGAAAGATGGACGGTTATAGTTATAAATATTAAAGGGACTGTGAGGAGAATCTATTACCAGCGACGTAAAGACTCAGCTACCCATGAGCACGCGCAGTGACTGTCGTAATGCTGCGTTCCAGTAACCTCGGAACTGGGAGTGACATCATCTCCGACTTATCGGCGTTCCAGTTAAAGTCGGGGAAAAACCATCCCGATCTACCAGGCTGTTGTTAGCTGTTGTTAGAACACCTGCGTTGTTGTTCACAAATATCACATGAAGAATGTGATTATCACTATGGCAGCATTTTTGTAAATATAAGTCTAACAATACTATGTATACAGCTGATCTAGAGCGACACACCCCAGTCAGAAGTGCAAATAAATTGATTATTACAGGAGCAAAATAACTGTTCACACTGGGGGCATCCATCTTCTATTGTCGACTCGGGGGTGGCGAGGTTTCACCGAGTTCCCAGTAGGTAATTTCGACTTCGGGGGGCGATCCAGTTGCAGTTTCCTACTCGGAACTCAAAACTCCTACTTCTGTCAACTGGAACACACCAAAAAACATGTGCAATCCAAAGCGTGTGTTTGTTGTGATGCAGACCGGACCTTCCTCAGAACACTGCATTGCTTTACAACTTCTTTTTTCAACAACTTACAAGATGCAAAGTGACGAGGTAATATATCTCTTTCTAGTTACATAGCGGTAGTTTTTGATGTGTGACAACAAGCAATTTTTGGAAAACTTAGTATCGTAGTTTTGTAGTGGTCTATATATGGCTACTTACAGCCCAGTGCTCCAAGATGTGTCCGAATAATATAAATTTGCTCTAGTTTTAATTGTCTTGTTCCCGAAGTTGAGTATCCAGGCCAGTCCAGCCCTTTTCGACCCGACCGCGAAGGCTAAGGAATAGCATTTATAGATAACCTATTTTGATGCTATAAAACTCATCTTAAAGTGTGTATTTTGATCAGGCATAAATCGAAAAGTGAGACTTTTTTGTAATTACTTAGAAACTCCTCACAGTCCCTTTAAATGTAACCATGGTGTGATTTTACAGTCAATCACTTTATCAGCTTGTAGCCTCCCTCATTAGCCACAGCTAATACATTCAATCACCGATGTTCCTCTTAAATGTCCTCATGGTAGTGCGGGTCAGTGTTCTTAAGCAGAATAACTGATGATACTCACTCTGTCCCTCCTCCACATCTACAGACTGTTCCTCACACTTCATTGACCTCTCATCCTCGGTGTACGGGAGCGTTTGGTGTTCTGGGTCGTGGCTGTATTGCTGTTTCTCCTACAGAGTATAAGCTGAGGGTCAAGATGTTTGAATAAGTGGTTCTCAAGAACGGCTCACTGAAGCAGCTCTCCTGCAGAGGCTGAACATTCAGACTGCTCTGAAACAACCTCAAGCTGGAATATGTTGTGCTTCTTGATGTTGACCCTCATACCCACTTAAAAAGATGTCCCAGCTGCTCAAAGATTCACTCTTATTCAACAAAGTTCCCCCAAACAGCTGGGCTCTCTTAGAAAGAAGGTCTAATCTGCATATAAATGATAAATGTCTAAATATCACAGTTTTTGTGAGAAACAATCTGAAGCTTTTGTCTTACTTTTCCCTGAAAAAGAACGTACAGGATATATCTAATGTGAGTTTAGATCTTTAAAAATACCCAAACACAATTTTCAGAGCTCTAAAAATAAGTATCTTTATAAATTACCTTTGCTTTAATTAGGTTTGTCATTAGGGAGACATTCTGTTTTATCAAAAATGTGGCTGTCTGGTTTCCAAAATGTTAACATCCAACGTGATTGTCAAATCAGTTTCATAAAGCAGGGAACTGATAAGATGTTATTAATATTATTCCATAAATGATTCTGCTTAGCATTCAGGCTAACCAATTCTGAATTTTAAATGAAACTTTATGGCACTGAAAGTTTAGTCATCTTTAAATGTAAATTGGACAAGAATCTGCATTTTCTGTAACAAACATAATCAAAAACAATCAGACTTGAAAAGACTAAATAATCAGCACTTCCTTTGAATTAAATTGTTCCACTGATTTTTACCACTCCAATAAAAAAATTAACATTATTCTCTGTTACTCAGTGAGTAAAAATGACAGTCCATTGCGAAAAATCCGGATATAAAAAAACACTTACCCTAAATTGTATCAATGAGCATATAAGCTTTCAATAAAATTAAAGTAAAATCAATCAAAAATATTTTGAAATATCCACGCAGGTAAGCCAAAAAGTGTGGAAATTTGATCGAAAACTTAGAGAATAAATTAATTTTCTGAATAGTGAGTCTGTTCATTTAAAGGAGCGCTTTATACGTATGAAACATAAGAACACTGTGTTCTTTAGACTGACCCATTTAACTTTAATCAGAGGAAACTGAGGAGAGACAACCTGACCCACCAGATGGACGAGCATTGTTAATTTTGATATCTAATTATTTTCATCATAGTTTCATCTACAACCACATTTGCCTGACAAAAACTAGACAGTAACTAATAAAAACAAGTGCATATGGAAAAAGCTAAAACTTAAATATCTGACATTTTCACCAACCAATAAAACTAGACTAAAATTTTTGACAGACTTAAACCAATCAGAACTAATTTGGTCATGTAGAAAGTAGAGACAAGTTAGGAATATATCCAATCACAGCTACTTTGGTTGTGTGGAAAGGTTGGATGAGCTCAGAGGGACATCCAATCACAGCTGCCTTAGCTTGGTGGTGATGGGATAAGTTATGGAGCGATCCAATCAGAGCTGCTCTCTTTATGAATTGATATATTCATGTAGAGCAGGTTCACTGTTTGTTGTCAGTTCTGGTATTGTAACTGAGATGCTCTGCCAGGTAGCCTAAATAAAGGAGACTGCATTTCACACAAAAGGAACATTTGTTTCTGTTCATTTAGACATTTAGACGTTACTAACATTCAGTAAAGAGTTATTAGATATTTCAATTTTTCCTAGAGTAAAACATGACTTCAGAATTCAAGGAAACATAAAAAAATGCCATACCCTTTACACTTTATATTTTAGTCAACTAAATTTAAAGGAGATTTCATCGACTAAAACTAGACCAAAATTAAATTAAATTAAATTCATTAAATTATATGCTTATTTGCTTGTATGGAAGTGTTTTATTTTAGATATGAATGAAATAAATCACTAACTAACTGTTAACATTAACACAGTTTCACAACACATCTGAAAAGTAATCGCCCCACTGTCACTTTAATGTTTTTTGACACAGTGAGCCACTTAAAGACCACAACGAGGATCCATATTAACAGTGGAGACTAAATGAGCCCAGAGTTTGGATTTAAAGCTCCAATATCAGCTCTTATTCAGACTTTAATATGAGACAGTAAACCTCATTGACCCGCGGGCTCCCCTGTGGGCCACACTCAGCTCTCTGTTATGCAGAGTTACAGCCTGCTGACAGCACAAACACACCAGTCGATCTACACAGAGGTCTCCCAGGACCCTTTGGTAATCTAAACTCAGAAATGATGACTTTGCTTCATCCTGGACAGTCTGACGGGCAGCTGCTGTCAAAAACGCCCACATATGTGCTTAAGATGTTTAAACAGTCGGAGGGTGCAAGTGAACCGCAGATTTTCTTTATGTGTCTCCGCGGAAACATCAGAGAGTGAATACATGCATTAATGAAGCAGATGATCAAATAAATTTCACGTCACCTTAGATGAATCCTGTAGCTGTCAAACTCATTTAAATAATTACAGCGTCTGTCAGAGAATATGATTTCATTTCAAAATCTAAAACCTGAGGGAGAAGACAAATATGGATGAAGTGAGGAGGTAGTAGGGTCTTCAGCTGCCCCTGTATGCTCCCTTTGGCTAAAGTGGGGTCGACACAAACAGATTATCGGGCTGTTTTTGTCCTGATTTTCCCGCTTCATGACCACGGATGCCAAACTCCAGATTATCTTCTGTTTTATAAGATTATCCTAAAAGATTGTCCTGTGGTCTGAGTTGTATTAAGGGTGAATTTGTCCTGATAATCGGCTCTTAAACGGGTTGTAAAAAAATGTTAAAATTAAACTTGTTCAATATTTACAACAAAAAATCTTCATGTGTGGAGAAAGCCAACAACTCCAAAGTAATGGCTCTGTGAATTGAGACGTGAATGTGGCCAATCAAGAATCAAGCTGGCTGAGGAACAAGGAAGCAGGTGTAAATAACAAACAAACATGGCCGACCTGAAAAAAAAAGTTGGGTGGACCTCAGAAATGGAGGACCAGCTTATCTGTTCACACTGTCTCCGGTATTTTTTTCCAGTCTTTTCTATTTTCTTAGTTCTTGATTTTTCCGTCAAAAATATTCCCAAGACCACCATCATTCCCTCTGTATGCGTTCCTCCATGTTGCGTGTTGTGTTGTCCCATTGTTGCTATGTTCCTTCTTCGCTTTTTGGTCTGATCGGGTTGGATCAGATTTCTGTCTTGGAGGACTATATTCCACATCGGAGGTGGGACAGAATGGTTATGTGTGTGGTGAGCTGTGTTGAGATTATCGGAGCAACCAAGCATATCCATACAACCAGACAATAAAAATCATGGGCAAAAAACCTGTCCAAACACTGTCTCGTCTCAGAGAAGCACAGTATGCTTAGCTTTGAAAGTTTCATTACCTACTGTAATCTTAAAATGTTTTACAAAAATACAAACGCTTACATGGTCTAGTTCCATCTATGTTGGTGAATTTGCTGACAGGAATTAGAACTCCAGTCGAGCGGGCTTCTGTTAATGGTAACTGTCCAATTCCAATGTGCAAAACATCCTTTGGACAAACAGCCTTCTCTGTCACAGGAGCTAAACTCTGGGATAGTCTACATACTGAGCTGAAGATGCAAACTAACTTCAAAAGGTTCAACAAAGGTATTAAATCATGGCAGAAGGAGCAACAATACTGTTCCCACATATAAAACATTTGCTTGTATCCATGTTTACCTGAAGGAACCGTCTCAATCAGCTTTTTAATGAAGCTTAGCGAAAGTTCAGTCAGGAAGACTATCTTCCTGCACATGCGCCTTTCTGTCACTTCTATATCAGTCTTGGCTCCACCTCTCACCTCTTTTTCCCAATCACAGCCAGCCTATGATTACCTCTCAGCCAATCACGTCTTGGCCATCATATTTAAATATGTTCTCCCTCTCTGCAGTCGGTCAGCTGTCATTCAGCGAAAAGGTTGACGTGTCATTTCGCATGGCGTTTATCTCTTCATTTTGCCTGTGTGTGGTCGCCGCTTGCTGCATTATGTCAGATTCTGATTCGGACAACATACTGGAGCATCTGGATCCATCCGGAGAACTTTTGCCTGAAATAGCCCATTCCTCTTCAGCTCAACGCAAGAGCGATTGCTCAGGCAGAACAGGACTTCTTAATTTCTCAGCTGAGAGCAAGCGGCATATCCCCAGCACCCGGCTCAAGCTATCTCAGCTCAAGGAGATGGCAAGTCTCTTGGCTACCAGCGGTTCTCCCAACGCTTCTCGCCGATGAAGCCGCCGGACCTGCAGTGTCCTTCCGCAGTCGCAAACGACTCCAGGTTAGCAACAACTACCCGCTCAAAAAGGGTAAATCCTCCACTAGAGCTGTTCCGATTCCTGCCGCGCCGCTGTCCACACCGCTCCTCATGTGATCGCAGCCGCTGCTGCCGCCTCCGCTCACGCTGCCGCGCTGTCTACACCGCTCCTCCCGTGACCGCAGCTGCTGCCGCCTCCTGTTCCTGCTGCCGCTGCTGGCTACACCGCCTCCCTGCGTGACCGCAGCTGTTGCCGCTCCTGTTCCTGCTGCCGCTGCTGTCTACACCGCCTCCTGCGGACCGCAGCTGCTGCCGCTCCTGTTCCTGCTGCCGCTGCTGTCTACACCGCCTCCTGTCCACACCGCCTCCTCCCGTGGCCTTTGCTGCTGCTCCTCCTGCCGCTGCTGTCTGCTCCGGCCTCCCGCCGCCGCTGTCTACATCGCCCTCCCGTGGCCGCTGCGCTGCTGCTGTTCTTCCTGCCGCTGCTGTCTACAACGCCCTCCTGGCGCTGCTGTTCACAACGCCTCCTGGGCTGTCTCACTACGCCCGCCACGCCCACCGACGCTGCCCTCATGCCGCTGCCACTTTCAGCGCTACACCTGCCGCCACCACCTTCAATGCTCTTCCTTTCGCAGCCGCTTAACGCCTCTTGCTGCTGGCGTCCGCTGCTTCTGCCGCCGATCCTGCAATTCCTGCCCATGCCAGCGCTGCCCCCCACGGGCGCCTCAGGACATCATTCTATCCAGCATTCAACAATTGGTGAGATCTGTCCAAGTCATAGATTCTCGCCTCAGAAGCGAGAATCCTCTTCAGCTCCTTTGCAGCAATTCAGTGTTCCTCCTCTGCCTGCCACTAGCAACTCAGTCTCGCTATCTCAATCTCTGGCCTCCGCTGTGCCCGCCCCCATGATAGGTAGGCCTTATATTCCTCAGCAGCAAACATTTCTCAGAAACTTAGACAAAAAATTCTGCAAGGAAAATACATCAACCTGGTCAGCATCATCCTTCCCTCTCCAGAGTGTGATCAAAAAATCTCATCTAACGAGAACGTGTCAGTCATTCTCAAATCTTCCGATCCCCGCCTTTCCAGAGATCTCTCCATAGGAGAATTTCTCGTAGCGCTCGGAATATATAGAGATGTTATTTGTACCGCCTATCCCAACGAGAATAGAATTAGATGCTTATCTAGCACTGATCGGTGATCTCTACCTCAGATATGGGAAAAACTCTTTTATCAGTATCATAAAGCTTTTGCTAATAAGGCTGCCCTGCTCATTTCTCAATCAAATCTGTTACTTAACTGGTCAGTGTTGATTCGGAGATCCTCATCATGGTCATCGGGGCTCTCAGGCCGCCTCCTGCCTGTCATGCGGCAACATAGGTCACATTCAGTCCCTGTGCCCTCAGCTACCTTTTTGCACAGCAATCCTCTCGAGCAGCAAATCCTCCCTCCTCCAGTGTTCCTCCTGCTTCATCCATGACTGATAAACGCGGTAGAAAGGTGGAGCTATTTAACAACAAACCAATATGCAATAACTTTAATGAGAATATTTGCACTTACCCAGACTGCCTTTTTCTTCATATTTGCAGCGCGTGCAAGGATGCGCACCCCAAATCAGTGTGCCCCCGCCGTCTGATCCCTTCCCGTCTGGCTCGTGCTCGCCAAATGAACCGGCGCAACTCAAAAAACTCCTGAAAATTCATCCTTCAACCCCCATAAACATTCAAGCCTTGGCAGCAGAACTTTCAAATCACCCTGACTCTTCCTTCACAAATCACCTGATCACCGGACTTTCTCAAGGGTTTCAAGGTGGGCGTTATCTCCCTCCCGGACATTAATTTCGTCTCAAATAACTTGCAGTCCGCTATGAGAGAACCCGATATTGTGTCTCAGCTGCTAGGGAAAGAACTTAATAAAGGTTACTTAATTGGCCCCTTTGATTCTCCTCCTTTTCCAGTGTTTCGCACCAGTCCTATAGGTATTGCCACCAGGAAATATTCCGGCAAGAAAAGGCTCATCTTCGATTTGTCAGCTCCGCACTCAGGCCCCATATCGAGCGTCAATAGCCTCATTCCTCCCGCCCTTTTTCTCTGCATTATTCTACCGTGGACAATGCTATAAAATTGATAAAAATAGCAGGAAGGGGAGCCTGGTTATCCAAAGCAGACATCACTGATGCTTTTAAAATCGTCCCCATTCATCCCTCTCAATGGCACCTCTTCCGCGTTAAGTGGGACAAAAAATTTTATTTCGCCGTCAGACTCACTTTCGCTGCAGGAGTAGTCCCTCCATACTTAATCACGCCTCTGAGGCCCTCTGCTGGATTTCGCTAAATAACCTTAGACTCCCAGCAGTGCTCCATCTCCTGGATGATTTTCTGCTCATCGATCCCCCCCACGACAACTCCAGCTCCTCCTTGACAAGACTAAGGCAATTGTTTTCTAAGCTCGGTGTGCCTCTCTCTGATGAGAAAACACATGGCCCCGCTTACATCTCTAGAATTTCTAGGCATCTCACTCGATACCTTGGAGATGAAAGCTTCCGTTCCAGAGCAGAAACTTCAACGAATTCGTAGCATCAGTCAGGCTTTTTCTTCTGCAGGGTTCTTCTCAAAACAGCAGTTACTATCTCTCCTAGGCCACCTAAACTTCGCTATGATCATTCCTCAGGGTCGCTTTTTATCTCTAGACTTCTAGACCTGGCCTCTTCCGCTCCTAATCTACACGATCAGTTAGAGCTAGATGAAGGCTGTCGCTCTGATCTAAAATTCTGGTCGCAGCTGCTAGATCAGTGGAACGGCATCTTTTTTTCTATGATGACATCGCATTCTTCTGATGCCATCCAATTCTTCACGGATGCGGCCCCATCCGTGGGTTTTGGGGGGTTTTATCAAGGCCAGTGGTTCGCTAGTCACTGGCCCCAGTCTTTTTCAGAGCTAGATTTCTCCTCTGCTCTCTATGAAATCTATCCCATCGCAGTTGCATGTCATGTTTGGGGTCATCTCTGGCATCGTAAAAGAATTGCCGTGCTCTGTGATAACAAAGCTGTCGTGAGACATAATTAACAAAGGTCGCTTCTTCCACCAGCGCAATCATGCCCTTCATGAGGCGTAATTACATGGCTATCAGTTGATCTCAATTTCATCATTACATCTCGTCATGTGCCTGGGCAACACAATGCTATTGCTGACTCTTTGTCCCGTTTTAAATTTCAGGTTTTCCGGAATATCTGCCCAGACGCCAACATTTCGCCAACACCTGTCCCCTCTCTGAACGAGCTGGCCCTGTATTAAATAATTCACTGCTTTCACCTCTTCTTTTATCTGCAAAATACTACATGAGGAAAGGGCTAGCAGCTTCCACGTTAAAAATGTATGATTTTGCCTGGTTTACTTTTGCTACTTTCTGTTCCAACTTTAACGCTTTCATTAAAACCTGTGCTTATAATTAACATCTGCGCTTTCATCACTTACTGCTCAGACGTTCGCCATTTCAAATCACAGTACATCCGTGGCTTACTCGCTGGGATTCAATTTAACATTAGATGTTATGATCCTTCTTTTCCCAGCTTGTTCTCTAATCCTTCAGTTGCTTTTGCTCAAGGGCATTTCGAAATGTTTTCCTTCTAAGAAAGATAACAGAAGACCCATCACACTTTCCATCCTACACAAAATGTTATCCATTCTTCATAAAGGTTTGTTTTCACCGTATATTGATGCCCTTTTAAGCAGCGTATTTTTACTTGCTTTTTATGGATTTCTAAGAATCAGTGAATTTACTACCTCTTCTCATGCTTTCGACCCTTCTGTAGATATCTCCTTTTCTGACTTGGCCTTTCTCCTAAATATTACAACCTATTCCTCAAACATTCTAAGGCTAAAGGCGCTTGCTCTATAGTTATATCTCGATCGACTCTCTTTTGCCCGTATAAGGCCATGATTAAATATTTACGCCTCCGATCAGCTGCTAGTTCCTCTCCTCTTTTCTCACCCCCGACAATCATCCCATGTCAAAAACCTGGTTTAATCATCACCTCAAGAAAGTTCTCGTCTCATGCAAACTCTCGCCCCTACACTATTCTAGTCACTCTTTTCGCATAGGTGCTGCCACTACAGCAGCATCTCAAGGCATATCGTCTACCTCACTCCAGCAAATGGGCCGCTGGTCTTCCTCTGCTTATACCTCCTATATCCGTCCCGACTCCTCCTCTATCCTGGACGCTCAAAGATCTCTGAAACCTTGATTAGTAAGTAATACATTTCTCTGGTGGTGGTGCTGCGTTTAGCTCATCTACGCCTCCGTGGTGTTCTCATACTCTTATTCTAGCTCTTCATCTCCTACTTAATTCATCTCATTAATGTTAAACCTTCCTCGTTAATATCTGTTATATTCTCTTATTGATTTTTTCATTTTTGACTTTCCTCATTCCTTATCTTGCTCTATTATCTAGATTACATGCTAATATTTCTTTGCAGCTCGGGGTGATTTTCTTTCAGCTCATCTACTCTTATTCATTTTATCTTTGCTGACTTAATATTCATCGTTTATCAGCAGTGTATTTGCTTCCATGACTAATTTTCTCTTTATCAGCATCTGTTCCACAGCATCGCTGTCTACCTCCTCACCATCAGCAGCCAATTCGCAGCATCCTAAAATTATTATTCTCTATATCACTTCTATTTCTCAACCTCCATCTGGCTTTCTTCTCTTTATCAGCAGCTGTTCCACAGCATCCGGCTGGTTTTTTCTCTATCAGCAGCTGTTCCACAGCATCCGGCTGGTTTTCTTCTTCTATCAGCAGCTGTTCCACAGCATCCGGCTGGTTTTCTTCTCTATCAGCAGCTGTTCCACAGCATCCGGCTGGTTTTCTTCTTCTATCAGCAGCTGTTCCACAGCATCCGGCTGGTTTTTCTCTCTATCAGCAGCTGTTCCTCAGCATCCGGCTGGTTTTTCTTCTTCAGCAGCTGTTCCACAGCATCCGGCTGGTTTTCTTCTCTATCAGCAGCTGTTCCACAGCATCCGGCTGGTTTTTCTTCTATCAGCAGCTGTTCCACAGCATCCGGCTGGTTTTTCTTCTATCAGCAGCTGTTCCACAGCATCCGGCTGGTTTTCTTCTCTTTATCAGCAGCTGTTCCACAGCATCCGGCTGGTTCCTTCTTTCCATCAGCAGCTGTTCCACAGCATCCAGCTGGTTTTTCTTCTATCAGCAGCTGTCCCACAGCTCGGCTGATTATCTCCTCTCTATTACTTTCATTTCACAGCCTCTGGCTGGCTGTCTCTCTTCATCAGCAGCTGTTCCACAGCTCAGCTGGTTATCTTCTTTCTATTTCTCCTGTTTCACAGCCTTCTGCTGGCTGTTTCATCTCCATCAGCAGCTGTTCCACAGCATCCGGCTGATTATCTTCTCTCAATCACTTTACTTCACAGCCTACGGCTGGCTGTTTCATCTCCATCAGCAGCTGTTCCACAGCATCCGGCTGATTATCTTCACAATCACTTTCTACTTCACAGCCTACGGCTGGCTGTTTCATCTCCATCAGCAGCTGTTACACAGCATCCGGCTGGTTATCTTCTCTATCAACATCTGTTTCTCAGCTTCTAGCGGTTATTTCCTCTACTTTGGTAGGCTGTATCACTACATCCTGCTTGTCCTAACTAATACCTCTATTCTTCTACCTACCCAGGCTGGTTCGTATTTTACTTCTACATTTATGAACTTTTTCTGGTTAATTATCTTTTGCTCCCACTATCAGCAGCTGTTTCACTGCATCTGGGTAACCATTATCTCTCCACTGGCGCTTCCTGCAACAAGCTGATTTCTCTCTTCGCCGTTTTCATTTTCTTCCTTTAGAATGCTATTTCTATATTGCTTAATATCTTTATTCCTTTAAGCAGCCTATGAAAACTTCATTTTCCTTATAAATCACTACACTTTAACTACATTGTTTCTTTTTCTTTGGCTATATCCTTATTGCATCTATTATTATTTATCTGCATATTTGATGTTCCTTAATCCCCGTCTCTCCTTCTCTGTTCTAGCGACGAGTTTAAGGTATGGTATACCTTATTTTGGGGAAGTTTCCGGGGAGCATCATTCATTTCTCCTGCTCCCTGAGATGACCACTTCCTGCGGGGTCTAAGCGCCAAAGACTTTCATTCATCAATTCTTTATATCTGTTCATTAAATTTGTCACTCGTACTTTCGTCTCACTTATTATTAGTCTTTCCTGATTGAAATGAAGCTTAGCGAAAGTTCAGTCAGGAAGACTATCTTCCTGCACATGCGCCTTTCTGTCACTTCTATATCAGTCTTGGCTCCACCTCTCACCTCTTTTTCCCAATCACAGCCAGCCTATGATTACCTCTCAGCCAATCACGTCTTGGCCATCATATTTAAATATGTTCTCCCTCTCTGCAGTCGGTCAGCTGTCATTCAGCGAAAAGGTCGCGAAGCCCACCTCCACCCCTTCACCACCTCTTCAGGCTGGTCTTCCTTCAAGTCTTCACTCGAAGCACCACTCCTCATCACCACCACCAGTGTCTAGGCTCCGGGGGAAGTTTCCGGGGAGCATCATTCATTTCTCCTGCTCCCTGAGATGATCACTTCCTGCGGGGTCTAAGCGCCAAAGACTTTCATTCATCAATTCTTTATATCTGTTCATTAAATTTGTCACTCGTACTTTCGTCTCACTTATTATTAGTCTTTCCTGATTGAATTGAACTTCTTTTTTTTCTGGATATTTTAATTCTGATGGATTTTCTACTGAACTGTCTTGGGTACCTCTGTTCTTTTTTAAATTTCTCTTTAGACAGCTTAAATATATAAAAGCCTCCCATGGACTGGTGTTGTATATTAGCACTGTGCTATAAACACTTACAGCAGTGCAATTGGGATCTGTGTATATTTAAATATCACACTATCATTGTTACTCTGTGACCATGTCAAATAAACAATGAATAAATTAAATAAAGCACCACACACAGTACAATCATACAACAGAGGATTTGGGCCACATAAAAAATAGAGCACTTTTAAAACAAAAAAAAGTCAAAAAGTTACAAGAATTAAGTCAAAAAGTTATTATAAAGTCGAAAAGATTTCACTAGTGAAGCAAAAAAGTCATTAGTACTGTTAGTAGGCTGATATGGGTCTACTACTACTACTACTACTACTACTACTACTACTACTACTACTACTACTACTACTACTACTACTACTACTACTACTACTACTACTAGTTGTAGTAGTAGTAGTAGTAGTAGTATAATAAAAAATATTCACTAGTTCCACTGGTAAGCCCTATATGCTAATGGGGGGGGGGGGGGGGGGGGGGAGCAAATCCAAACTTTCCATTGGCGTTTGAAAATATTACAATCAATCAGGGTGCTGGATTTGGTTATAATCCCTCCTACTTCAATATTTTGTACTAGTATTTGTTAGGGATAGGACAATACACTTAAACTCACAATACGCTGCACCTCGATATGCCTGGATCTCGATTTGATACGTCACGATACAATATCAAAAGAGTAAAAAAGAAAAAAATATTACTGTGTAATTACAACTTATTGTTTTAGTTTGAGTTGCACACAGGAAAACACAAGGTCTAACAGACCAAACACAAACAATAACACTCTCTCTAATCCTAGAGAGGTTAGAGAGAGTGTATGCTCACGAGCAGTAGGCTTGTTTTCGCCGTCTTCGTCTTTTTTAATGAGAAAGCCAAAATACTGCCAGACAGATGACTTGTATCCAGGCGGAGCGTTCTCAATTTCGACCTCATTTGACTCCATCATTCGGCTTTTTGGAGGCAAGGTAGTTGGTGCTAATGTTTCTTGTCGTCACTTCTGGTCACATGCGCTATTATTGGACGTGACGTCTTTATTTTGTGATCCATTTTTTTCAAACTCGATGCATTTCATCACGTACTGTATCGGGATAAATTGCCAAACGATATTTCATCCTATCCCTAGTACTTGTACAGGCTTTACTAGTATGACAAGTAGCTTAAAATAGTCAACTGATACTACTACTGAGATATTTCGAGTTTACTTGTAGTTCTAGTAAACAACAATTTTGGTCACTAGTAAGGGTTTTTGGTGCATTAGTGCTCGAGTACTGAATGTAAAGATACCTTCAGGTTTTAATGTCCAGTTTGGATTCAACACAGTTCTTGGCTTATGTTCATAAGATCAGTTTTTAAAGTTTGATTTCCTGTCCCTACAGTAACAAATCACATCATTATTTGAATCTTGAAATATTTTTCCGCACCCTCTGTCGATGATCAAGACCCCTGACTCAGATCACTCTGTACAGTATTAAAATAAAAGTTTGTGTAAAGGTCAGACTGCAGAGTGAGCAGCAGCAGATCTTCACTTCAGCTGTGAGCAGCTGTTGTTATAACCACATGGGATTTATCGGCCGGTAACCTCAGTGACCCTCTCTCCATCTGCACGCCGTCCCTTTAAGAGCTACAGTCCATTGGCAGCCCACCAATCTGTGAAATCACCCTAATCCGCCCATTCACCCTTAATCTCCTCCTGATCAATGGTCACCTATGGGGGGGGCATGAAGCCTCGTCAATACATGGATCACTTTGAGTCCCCTCTATCTGTTGATGAAGGCATTCTCCTCTCTGCAGATGGATTTTGAATATGAGCTCTGGATCTTTAAAGGTCACTTAACACCAAGCGAGGACTTTATGAGAATAATAATGTGTCTTTATTTAATGTCTGCACTGTAGGATATCTACAAGGGACTTAAAGGATAACACCAATCTTCTTCTTTTGCATTTTTATCATCGGTCGATCCAGCGAAGGGACCAGCAGGACATCCCAATAATCTTTAGCATCGCCCTCCTTCACCTCCCATCTGACTTTAAGATAATGTGGCACAATGCATCATGGGATAGGCCTTTTAACAAACGAGGTTGTTTAGTTTGGCTGCAGGATCCTGCAAATACACTTTCAATTCAGGCTCAAGGGGGCAGTTCAGCAGGGTCACGAAGGTCATTATTTGGCACCCCATAGTCATCCTTAATTGACTCTATACTTGCTGATTGATTCTGATATCTCCAATTTGGACAGATTATTTTAAAAAGTATCAGAAAAAAAGAAATGACTTCCTGTTAGAATACTGCTAGGATGGCTGCATAACAAGGAAGCTCCCTGTTGAGCAATAATAATAATAATAATAATAATAATAATAATAATAATAATGAACTTTATTATATAGTACTTTTAAAATGGGGTTACAAAGTACTTTACAGACAAAATTTTAAAAAATAACATGAGAATAAAAGAAAAATAAAAGAGAAATGTGAGGAATACAATGACAGAAAGTGTAAGACTTCAAACAGAATAGTGGAAAACCACCCCGAAACTCTAAAACTTTAACTTAATAAACTAAAAACGAGATGCAGCAAGTGGTTCAGCCGTCCATGTATTCCTTTTTATGAGGCCCTCGATGTAAAAAGTTTGGACATCCCTAGATTAAGGGGAGAAGACACCTTCTAATTTATCGATCAAAGCTGGTGAGAGATAATTTGTGGGCAAGAGGAGCAACAACACAACAGCTAGCAGTTAAAGAAGTATGGCTAACGGCACACAGGCCCAGGACACACTGTTAATTTTGACAGCAATTTTAAATTATAAGTATTTTAAAGTTAAATATACTTTTTTGCCCAAAATATATTTTATCTATAGTCATAATTTAGCCATCTAAATTGATTTAACTTTAGTCTAGTTTTAGTTGATGAAATTTCCCAACATTTTAGTCAATGAAATCTACTGTAAATGAGGCCCTGTTTACACAGAGACACAGTCACCTGAAACGCAAAGGTTTTCCCTTTGCGTATTTAAACTTGATCTGTGTTCAGACAGAGATGCTAGAAATGAATGAAACCGCTGTAGTGTGCGTGCCAGTCCAGTAGATGGCGATGAACATTTGCAGAGAAACAGCCCTGCTAAAACACACGTACGTAGAAGAAAAACTTTCACAAACAACAATGACAAGTGGACGCAGGATTTTTGTTTGGACAACAAATCTGACTGGATAGTTTAGTCGGGATAACAAACCGAGCACAGTAAGCAGCACATACGTTACTTGGTAGAAGCTGGTGTTGTTCCTGCTATGCGCGCGCAGCCTTCATGTGAAAGAGGACTGCGTACTGCATTGGCTTTCACCCTGAAACGCTCTGTATTCTGTCTTCATGGAGCCGAAACCAAACCCTGGACCCTGGTTTCAAGAGTTTGTGGATTTAGGCACTCCAGGCACCATTCTCAAGTAAATGGGAGGCGTCTGTTTTCGACTGAAAATGGATCTGTGTGAACACCACCTTAGTCAACTAAAATCTGAAGAGTAAAGGGTAAGGCATTTTTATGTTTCCTTGAATTTCTGAACACACTTGGATAAAATTAAACAGCTAGAAACCCTCCATTGAATGGTAGTAAAGTTTAAATGCATAAATTAACAAAAACATATTTAACTTGAACCTGCTCTACATGAATATATCTATTCCTAAAGAGAGCAGCTCTGATTGGATCGCTCCACAATTTGTCCCACCACCACCACCAAGCTAAGGCAGCTGTGATTGGATGTCCCTCTGAACTCATCCAACCTTTCCACACAACCAAAGTAGCTGTGATTGGATATATTCCTAACTTGTCCAAACTTTCTACATGACCAAATTAGGTCTGATTGGTTAAGTCAAAAATTTTAGTCTAGTTTTATTGGTTGATGAAAATGTCAGATAATTAAGTTTTAGCTTTTTTTCCATATACGCTTGTTTTTATTAGTAACTGTTTAGTTTTCGTCAGGGGGAAAGAGTTGCTGAGTTGTTGATAAAAACAATGAGGAAAATAATTCTTTAAATTTAACATTAGGCCTATGCTCAAAATATCTATATGAAAAAATACTGTCATGCACTCCTTGGGGAGGCGTGTATTCTTGTATTCGGATTCTTTAGAAGCGACACGTCCTCATGTTTTGACAGTTGTTGTCAAACCTTGAGTAATATTAACAATGGCACAGTTCAAAGTAGAAGCCAAACTACATGACGGAGCACATGTTCCAAATTTAAACTTAGGTCTACCACCTTTGAATTTCAGTTTCTTAAGTTGTGGAATCATTTAAAACTCACCCCTGTTGTTGTTCTTCTTGTAATAATAAACAAAATTTGTCAGGAATTTAATTAAAAGAGTGGCCAATGTTAGCAATTTACGTGTATCGGGATACATTTTGTATCGTGGCCTCAGTATCAGTATTCGTATTGTATCGTGGGGTTGCTGGAAATACTCAGCCCGACCGATATATCGGCCGGCTGATTAAATCAGCCGATTATAGCACTTTTTAAAGGATTCAACATAGGCCAGAGTTTTGCCAATGTATTCTTGATTTCTCATAAAACAGTAAACGCTGCTCGGTGTCCAAGTCGCACAGAATGATGACACTGATGGCGGCTCTGAGCTCTCAGCTGATTCTGTGTGTACGGATGACTCGCCCACACTCACATGGAGTTGTTTGTTAAGCCTGAAGGTCCGACATGATGAGCAACTTTCAGCGGTGCACAATGTCTCGCTGCTCCTGGACACAGCGAGACCACCTGGCTCTCTGTTCGGCTATGGATCAGCCTCACAGACAGACCGGGCACCACTGAACAGTTCCCTGACAGTCGCCTCCTCTGTCGTTGTCAATGCTGATGAACCTGACCTTCTGATGGCAGGGGATCAGTTTAGCTGTGACTGTTTTATTGTGATTATGATGGAAATCTGGCTTTATCTGCTTGTTCCTGACACGGCAGCTAAGCTAACTAGGTAGCGAGCTAATTATGCTAGCATTAGCATAGCTCCTTGGAGCCCTAGGACATCATCAGCAGACTCATTCAGGGGGGGCTTCAGGGTAGCTGATGACTTTAATCAGCCAGTTTAAATAAGTTTGGGAAATATGTGAAGTGTCCAACAAAATATTTTTGATTTCCTCACACACATCACCTCATATTTAAAATACAAAAGTGGTTCTACCTGAACTAAAACCTGCTGCTGATAAACTAATACAGACTGAAAGGCAGATGTGACAAAGAGTTCATAAATAATCGATATATTTACATTTATAAAAAAGGTTATTTGTTTTATTTTGCAGGAATATGCTGCAGTTTTGCACATTGTTTTATTTTGTGCTTGAAAGCTGCAAAGAAAAAGAAAAATGTCTATGAAAAGAATATACCTTAGTGTTTTTGTTGCTTTCCTCTCAGTGATTTACAACTTTTTAAAAAGTTGTTCTACCTTTACCTACCTTTAGTTTTCATCAGCAAGAAGTACAACATACTGAGTGACTCTTTTTTTAAGGTTATAATGTTCCCAGAAGTTCAATGCTTTTTTTGTATGTTATTGTTCTTTACATTTCCTCTCTGGTGTTAACAAATACTAAAGGACCAAATATTGTGAAATTATAAAATGTTCTGCCTGTAACTCATATATTCATTGTTGTGTTTTGGGACCAAATTTTTTGTAATCAATTATATATATATATATATATATATATATATATATATATATATATATATATATATATATATATTGTTTTTTTTTAAATTAAATCGGCAATCAATATTTTTCCGGCCAAATATTGGTATCGGCCACAAAAATCCATATCTGTCGGGCCCTGGTTAACACGGCCCGGACGTACATGTGGCCGACTTGGAACTTGTCCTGCTTGAATTAGGAAGTTTTCTTCAAGAAAACAAAGAGCAGAGACTGTCAAAGAGGAAATCATGAGGGTGAAAACGCGGGTGGATGAAGCGCAAAAAGAAAGCTGGAGCTGGAGAAGAAGAAAAATCCTGCCTAACTAAGGTTCTGTTTTCTTGAGTATCTTCCACGTAAGTCCGATGTAGGGGTAAAAGTCTGTATTTCAAATGAACATTAAGAGTTTCTGGAGGCAGAACACTAACCTCGGTGACCTCCGTGTTCTCTAATGTGTTTGTCTCCTGAGGACTTTAGCTCAGACTTAATGTCTAATCAGCCTCAGGACCGCTCCAGCTCTCCTTCTCTCTCAGCACACGGGACAGAGGACTAATCTCTTTTTTAGGAGCTCAGTGTGCAGAGAGAGCTGAGAAAGCATTTCAGCCTGCAGGACAGGGAGAGAGGAGGCAGCGGGCGGGCGAGCGAGGAGCATCCATCATCCATGTAAACATGTTTGACTACAAATCTGCACCAAGTCCACAAAAAGAGCTCGAGCTGATCCAACACAGAAGCCCCCCCGCTGGTTTATTAACGGGATAACTCGTCTCAGGATGTTTGATGAAATTCTGCAGGAGCAGCTTTTTCAGGATAAAACTGTAGACTGAGGGATAATGGCCGACACGTGGGGGCGACTAAAAAAGGTTTACAGCAGATAACCTCAATCTGTGGTCATTTAGCAACCTCACGGTGGCCTTTTATCATTCCTAAGGACTCATGAATATGAAATGCGTTACTCTGCACTTTTTAAAAATGTTCACTAAACTGCACGGAAAACAGTCAACAATATAAACAAAATAAACCATCTGTTAAAATGTGTAAATTAACTTTACTGCAACTGTATATATTAGCTTATAACGCCTCGGAGGAACTTAATTTATGGATTAATTAGTCTATTTTTTTGGCTGAAAACTTCTCAAAGTCCTCAGGCTGTTAAAGTGGAGGGATGTGAGGAGTCAAACTGAATAAAACACTCATTAAATAAAGAAATATCTTTATTAAATAAAAACCTTTAGCAGGGCTGCCTTTGGGCATTTTACCCCTCGTGGTGAGCAAGGCCGTCATGCCAGCCAAAATTCAGGAGGTCCTTCTTGGAAACAGAGAGAGTGAATTAATTATTAATAAGGTCCAGCAGAGACTTAATTTCTTAAGAAGGATGAACACAAGAAACAGCCAAGAGTGAGATATTCAACTCTACAACAGTCATTTAAAGCATTTAATCAATTCTCAAATCATGATGCTGTAATATCTGAGTCCTGTCTGCTCCCTGTGCACATAAAGTGAAATTAAAACTGAGTGAAAAATAAAGAAATAGGAACACATTCAAGGTGTGTAAGGCCTTAATCTCTCTGTTTCATAGGATGTGTTCTCCAGGCATCACGGTTGCTTGGTTCAGTTGTTTTACTTTGTTTGGAAAAACAGATTTTATGGCTGGTTGAAGTAGAAAGAAAGGTCATTAGAGTACATATCTTTCTAGCCATAGCAGAAGTATCAGAAGCAGGGTCCAATAAACTCCTTTCCTCATCACCCTCTGTTTTCTGTTTGACTTTCTCCCTTTAGGCTGTTCCAGAAGAGAAGGTGTGCTTGACCTTCTTTTATTCAAGTTGTCTCCTAATAAGACAAATAATTGACCTGTCTTTAAATAATAGGATGTTTAAAGTGATCTTGTGGTGATTTGCCATATTAATGCTTTTAATTATTGTAGACAATCCTACATTTGAACATTAATGCCGGATGAATTTACATTTTATTAGGGATGCATAATATAATCAGTATGACATTGTTATTGGTTGATATTGAAATATATGCAGGTTGGTAATTTGATTTAGATAAACTTTTTGTTAAAATGATCATTATTAGGGGTGGGAGGAAAAATCGATTCACATAAGTATCTGGATTTTTGGTTTGAAGTCTGTGTTAATAAGGCACTTTTAAATGCAATCCAGGCTTTTGAAGAGAGAGAATAAACAGCTGGTTAAATATATTCCCGAATAAATCCTAAAAACTGACTCACATGTGTTGTGTATTTTTCCTGATGTAGTCCGTAGGTATAATCATTGTTCATCTTTTTCGCTGGTGTTTAAAAAGCTAACTAAAGATCGCAAAAATCAGCAATATCGTAGAATCGCAATTTAAATCAAACAGGCCCCTAAAAAATTGCAAATTAGGAGAAAAACATATCATCCCGGCCCTAATCCTAAATCTGCCTCTGGTATGAACTTTAAATATCTTGTCCTTGTAGGGAACTTAATTTAGGTCAAAAGGGATTCGCAGATCATGTTGTTCTGTTTTAATTTTGCTTTACACAACGTCCCAACTTCATTGGAATAGGGATTTATAAAAAACTTGACTCAAGTGATGAAATATTCTCACGACGTCTTCTCTGAACTTCTCTCAGGTGTCTTTGCGGGGTTACTGTATTTAAATGAGAACACACTCCAGACTTAAAACAGTGCTGATGTCTCAAAGCTCCGTCACAGAGAAGAAGGTGAAGAGCGTTTTCATCACGGTCTGGAAGAACAAACATCTGATGCAAACTCTCGACATCCCGGCAGGAACTTTTCTCCCCCGGAGCACCGCCATGACAGCTCAGTAATTCATGAGTGAGGGCTGTCAGGAGGCAAGCCGCAGGGACAGATATCAGAGGGCCGACACGAGGCCCATAACTAACGCCACTCAAAGTGTGATTTATCTCACAGTGACTCCACCTTTACATTGATTAGAGGACTAAACATAATGCTGATGAAGCATGAGGCACCAAAGGTTCAATCAGGAGAGTATCGGACTTAACAACTTTGTGTTCTCGTGATGCTCTGAACTGACTGACCAGAAAAAGAAGCTATGCTTGAACTTCATGGGCCTTTGTACCACAAATATAAACAAAAAAAAACACTTAAATGAATTATGGCCAACCAAACAAAGAAACTGACTTTATTTGCACGCAGCCAAAAATAACACATTACATGTTAAGAGTGGGGAGGACTTGATATTTAAAGGGATACACCCGCATCTTCTTCCTTTTTGTGTCTTGCTTCACCATTTTTTAGATTGAGCATGCAGTAAGAGCCAGGCAGAGCTCTCCCACCACTAATTAGCTTAGCTCAAACCCTTGGAGTCGGAAGGTAGCATTAGCCTGCCTCTGCCTACAGTCATCAGTTAAACTCTTCAGCAACTTCAAACGGTCCTGTGTGCTTTGTGAGTTTTTTTTGCGTTATGTTATGTTATATTTTTGGATAAAAGGGAAGGTTGGCCCTTAGCAGGGATTTTTTTGTGAAAAGTTTTTTTTTCTTCGTACGTGCAACGTAGCAGCGCTGCCTTTCTACAGACCTACATCGCCATCTACTGAACCGCCATGCATACTACAGCATTTTCATTCATCTCCAGCGTCTCCGTCTGAACGTGGGTCGACTTTCAATACGCAAAGGAAAAATCTTTGCATTTAAAGTCAGAGAGTGTCCGTGTAAACATAGCCCAAGATAGAAAAAGGAAGACATCAGGGAGAAAGGAGGAGAAAAAAAAATGGTCTCACACTACGCCCTGCAGAGCACAGTGTCAGATCAGAAAAAAACACCTCAGCAAATGAGCAACATGATAAGATAATTTCAAACAAACAAACAAACAAAAAAAGCAAAACTCCAAGAGCACATATGAGAGGGGGTAAGGAAAGGAGGCAGAGGGGAGTGGCAGCCATCATAATCTTGACAGAAACAACAGAGTTCATGTAAGTAAACTATAGATAATCTCTGCTGTTCCTCAGTCACATTCACTCGCTTACTGCAGGAGTATTGAGGCAATGCTCTACCTGCACAGTGCTCCTCCACCATTTGCATAGATGATTCAAGAACTCTCGACTATTGAAGATGCACATTTAGCCAGTGAAAATCAAGTGAAGCAGACATTGATTCTTCAATAAAATCATGAAAACTTGCTAAACTTACAAATAAATCTGTTCAGATGTTTAGAATTGCATTATTTTGCATGGAAGTCTGCGTATAAAAAACAAAATGTTTACATTATTGTGAAATTGTTCACCCCTTTGCAACCTAATCTCGAAACCCATTGAGTTTTGGGTCGGGCTATAATCATTTGTTTAGTCTGACTGAATATCTCTTGAAATCAGTCTGCTAAACAAAGAAATTAGAGACTGCTGTACTCCTGACCATCTCAGGACCAAAAAGTGATGATGATCAAGTTGTCCTTGTCTTTCATCGAATTATTAGTTTTCTTACTATTTTCAAAGGATTTAGGTATGTTTAAAGCTCTGGTTGAGGAAAGGAATTACCGCTTTCTGTAAAATAACGGAGGTTGGAATGTTACAAAGTTTAAAAAAAAAATACAAGGTAATTACAATTTAGAAAGACAGGACTTTTATAGGTACTAACAGCTAAAACATTATTTTCAAATAGAGATCCATACTGTTGTGGTCTCAGACCCTAGTAAGATAATTCAACTAGTGGTTCGAGCCTATGCTAAAAGCATAAAATCAATAGTTTCAAGTCTTTATCAAGGTACTAGTGAAAACTTTGGAAAAACCACAGATCATATAAAAGAGGTTGGAGAAGGAACTGAAAGAGAGCATAACTAATCAAGAATTGGAAAATATGTGTGAGACTGCTTTTTCTACTATTTGCTTGATGTATTGGAGTGAATTCAGTTGGTAGAATCTTGTGCGATATTTCATTACACCTAAAATGAAACCTTTTTTTTTTAAGTAAAGTCACAACAACAATGCTGGAGAGCCTGCAAGGTGCAAATCATTTTCACAGCTTTTGGAGCTGTCCTAAGATTAATCTATTTTGGAAAAATATCTGTACACAAATACAATGAATGGCCAACAGATCTCACTATCACACTTGGTTCTTTATCTGGGTGACATTCCAGTAGGGATGATAAGCAGTGACTAATACCTTCACAAAATTTTTACTGTTGCTGCTAAAATAAAAAGCAATTACTCACAAATGGCAACAGACTGACCCACCTCCAGTGGATGAATGGCTTGGAAGTATTGAGGAGATCCACGAGATGGAAAGACTGGCTTTTCTGCTGCAGTTGAAAAGTGATTTGTATGTTGCAGGATGGTCAAAGTTGACAGCTTTTCTGTCTAAAGTGAGAACATAAATGGTGGTATAACTTCACCTTTCTGCCTCTAGTGGGATGGCTCTGCACCTTGTCTGTGTTTCCTTCCGTCCAAGAAAACTATGATAGGGCAATGGGATAAATCCTGATGTAACTTATAAAGTTGTTTTGATGAAGACATGGCAGCAACTGTAGTGTACTGTGACTCTTGAATATGTTCTAGGGATGTAACTGTATGAAAATTTTGTATCACGGTAATTGTGACCAAAATGATCATGGCTATTATCGCAGTGTGCTTAAAATGTTCAAAAAGTACTTCAACACAGTCTTGAAATCATTTAACCCTTTAATATTATAATCACAACAGGTCTTTTGTCTTTTTTGTCAATAAATGTGTCAGGAAATGTCCTTTAAGTAAAATTTTTACCCTTTTCTTCATGAGAAATATAAGTAAACCATTCTGGCAAGCACTTATTATTATGTTATAACTGCTTAAACTGTGTGTAATTACAAGAAAAGAAAACAACACATATTAAACTTTAAACAGGTTTCTCTTCACAAAAAAATTATGATTATTTTCAAAGTTTTGAGATGACTGATAATAAACTTAACCTATTTTACAAACACTCAAACATTTTAGTTTGCCTGCAGCATTAGTGTCCATGTTACAGCTCGTTATATTAGACCATGTCCAGGCCTTTTGTTTTGTTTTTTTTTACTGACGATAGTCCCTGAAGCAGTTAGCCCCCATCATGACTCCTCTGGTCTCGCCTTTCCGTGGCAGATCTCCTCGACATCTCTTTCTTTAATATTTCCAAATTACAATTGATTAAATCCATAAAACACAAACTATGATGGAAAAAGACGATCAATTTCAAAACTTGGCGAATAAACGGTGAAAGAATGACAAGAACTCACTCCAGAATGATACTAATGCTATAATTTACAAGATTTTATTATTTAGATAGAATTACTGACAAACCACCTGTAACTCTCTCAGGTAGGGCTCACCGAATCTCTCTCTCTCTACCTCTGCAGATCAGTGTGCTCATTTACTCAAGGAGGTACAGCAGTTTTAACCGCGCACGTCTTTTTCTTACGCCGCAGCTTCATGTTTTAGACAGAGCGACCATCTTCTATCAGGTTCCCCTCGACATCCTGAGTCCGTTTCGAGAGGAAAAACCTCTGCTGTGTCTCTAACTTTCGCTCTTAGACTCTGAGGCCAAACATTATAAACTGTGCTAGCGCACCTCCCGTGAAGCTGCTTCATTGAGGAACAGACACACATATTTTGGGTTTTTGCAGTCAAAGAGCAGCATCACTGTGAGTTATTGACGCAGTGTGGTAATCAAACACGGTTTAACGGTAATTTTAATGGGACACGGTAATGATTACTGTGGGAAATTTTACCACGGTTTACCATTTTACTGGTAACTGTTGCATCCCTAGATGTAACCTATAAAGTTGATTTGATAAAGATATGGCAGTGACTGTTGTGCACTGTGATTCTTGAAAATGTTCTATTTTTTATTTTAAAAAATAGAAAAAAATGAGTATATAAAAAATAGGTATGTAAAGTAACTTTCATTAAAGGGTTAAATCACCTTTCCTCTTCATTCGGGTGATCCGTTGATTAGCCATTTGCATTCCTGAGCAGTTGGATTGCCGTTCCTAATAGAATGGCCGGTGAATGTTTACATGTAGCGTGACTTATCTTTACACACAAACAGCATACAGAGACTCTTCCATGTGAACTTGTGTCACCTCTGACATTGTTCGCTCCTCTTCTGCATGTTCGGCCCTGAGAAAGCAGAAATTGGGGCAGCCTTGTTTTGATCGCCCTCGGTGTGAATGTGAGAGACTCGGGCCACATCAAGTATTAATGTGGTGCAGACCCAAACCTCATTCAGACATGTTCAAAGAGGAAGTAAGCAGCTGCTCCTCATTACGGACCATTGTGCTTCCCACCCTCTCTGCTCCTGGTTTGTGTGAAAACACTCGAGGATGCTCTGAATTATTGGAGATTTCCAGTGATGCTTCACACTGAGCACGCTCAATAAGTCCTCTGAGAAAGCAGGTCAATTACTGAGAGGATTATTTTTCTAATCACAGAGGATAGATTGGTGGAATAAACCAGAATAAGCAGAGCTGTCTGCTGGCTGGAGCTTGGTTTTTTTCGGTTAAATATGCTGATTTCCACTCTCTGCAGAAACTAATGAAGTCTTAACACTCCTCACTGACTCTCCTTTTCCAAATGAAGCTGATCTGTTCATGTTAAATCATTCAACCATCTTCACATTTAAACCCACAGGTGTCCTGTGGACTGTGGATCTGCAGCAGTACACCTAAGCAGGGCACACACTACAAGATAATAGGCCTGAGTTTCCCCTCTGTCATCCAAAGTCAACAGAGGCTGTTGGTCCTAATGATGATCCTTCCTGACTGGATGTGTTCATATACTAATATGAAATCATAAATATTAAACATAAGGACACTTGATATTGTATTTTTGCTGTTATCTGATGTGCAAACATTTCCAAACGTATCATTTTCAGTATCAACCCTGATATTTTTTTAGCAAGAGTATGAAATCTCTGTTCCCAAAATGGTAGGAATAATATTTATGGTGAAAATCACATTATGGGTGAGGACTGTGGGGCTGGTGGAGGTCTGCACTCTCCGAGTGCTTTTCTAATTTGGTCTTGCAGAAAGAAGGGACGAATTATGAATATATCTAGGGATGTAACGGCATGAAAATTTGAAATCACAGTTATTGTGACCAAAATTATCACAGTTATCATTATTATCATGGTATTGTTGCATTGTGCTCAAAATCTTCAAAAATTACTTTCACACAGTCTTGAAATCATTTAACCACTTTATTATAAATTTAACAGGTCTTTTGTCTTTTTTGTCAATAACTTTGTCAGGAAAAGTCCTATAAGTAAATTTGTTTAAACTTTTTTCATTAGAAGGAAAAGTAAACAATTCTGGCAAGTATTTGTCATTATTATGTTATAACTGCTTAAACAGTGTGTAATAACTAGAAAAGAAAAAACAGGTTTGTACTTTAAACAGGTTTATCTTCATAAACAATTGTTTATGAACATGTTCACAGTTTTGAAACGACCAAAGATAAATGTAATCTACTTTACATACACTCACACATTTTAGTTCACCTGCAGCATTAGTGTCCATGTTACAGCTCGTTATATTAGACCATGTCCAGGCCTTTTTATTATTTTAATTTTTTTTTCTTTACTAACAATAGCCCCTAAAGCAATGAGCCCCCTTCATGACTCTCCTCTGGTCTTCTCTTTCCATGGCAGATCTCCTCGACATCTTCTTTATTTTTCCAAATTGCAATCTATAAAAGCCATAAAACACGAACTATGACGGAAAAAGACTATAAATTACGGCAAAATATGGCAAAACAATGCAAATAAACGGCGAAATAACAGTAAGAACACACTCCAGATTGATACTAATGCTGTTATTTACAACCTTTATACATTATTTACACAAAAAATCCTGATAAACCTCCTATAATTCACTCAGGTATGGCTCACTGAATCCTCTCTCTCTCTCCTTGTTTACTCGAGGAGTTATAGCAGTTTTAATCACGCACATTTTTGTCTTTCACCGTAGCTTGGTGTTATAGACAGGGCTACTGTGGTCAATCAGTTTCCCCTCGACATCCTTGTAAAATCCAAACTTCGACCAGACTTTAGCCGTTTTGAGTGGGAAAACCTGTAAGAGTCTGAGAGAGGCTCCAGCTTTCTTTCAGAGGCCAAACATTACAAACTACTCCTCCGTCTGTGAGAGACGGCTGCTTCACCAAGGAGCAGACACACGTAGTTCGGGCTTTTCCAGTCAAAGAGCGGCATCACCGTGAGTCACTGACGCAGTGTGGTGATCAAACATGGTTTAACAGTAATTTTATTAGGACACGGTAATGATTACCATGGAAAATTATACCGCGGTTTACCATTTTACCCGTAACCGTTACATCCTTAAATAATTCCAGCTACGTTGGTGGTGGTGGGATAAGTTGTGGAGTGATCCAATCAGTGCAACTGTCTTTATGAAATGATATATTCATGTAGAGCAGGTTCAAGTTAAATTTGTTTCTGTTTGTAGCATTTTATCAAAGTGTAAAACATGGTTTCAGAAATTTAAGGAAACCTGAAAAATGTCTTACACTTTACTCTTCATATTTTAGTTGACTAAATTTACAGGAGATTTCATCAACCAAAACTAGACTAAAATTAAATCACTGTCAATGACTTCATCATGACTACAACCAAAATATATTTTAGGCAAATGACTATAATTAAAACAAAATTATAAGTGCTGTCAACATTAACACTGGTTTCTGGCGTGAGTATTTGGAGACTGAGGCCAGAAGCTGACGACAGCAGCTGCGAGGGTTAATGTGAATTTCAGGCAGTGTCCACAGGTGGTTTATGATCACCTTAAACAAACAAATGCAGGGTGATCATGGGAGGTGAAGTCCGAGGCTGGCGGAGGTCTTTGTTAAACTCCTCTGAGGACCCTCAGAGACACAGGGCTCTGTTTGTCTGCTGCCTAAACTCTGCTGAGCCTCTGAGCAACACGGCTGAGCTTTTGTTCCTGCTGCAGGTTAACAAGCTTTACAGGCAGAAATCGGGCTAATGAAGGATCCATAAATATCCTCTTTCACCGCAGAGATCCAACAGCAGACACTGAGGACCTCAAAGAACAAAACAGAGACTAAATATTCAACACAGCTCGAACTGCAGAAGGACCAACGTTCATTTAATGAAGGAAATTTAATGACCATTAATCTGCCTGAATCGTACCCTTGAGTTAAAGCTTCTGCTTTTTTACTCGTCCTGAGTAAAATTATGAATTACCCAACGTCCTTCTCTCTCATGAATGTCAGAGATTCATCGGTTTAAGGATTGTAAAGAAAAGAGGCCTATATTCAGTGAAACAAGGTGAATTTAGTTTATTTTTCAGCATGTTTTCATTGAATGGGTCGCTCTGCGGTTTGCTGAGCACAATAGAGGGCATGCGAGGTGATGAAGAATGCTTCAAATAATCAAAAACTTCATCAAAAGATCCGTCCCCATGTTTAAAAGAATCAGAGAAACTCAAAAACCAGAGAAGAGGAAAGCAATTTATTGTGAAGAGCTACCTGTTTCAGGATGCTCTCCACATTAATGACGGGCGTGTTTGTCAAAGCTGGTTTTTGGACGTGCTGTTGAGGACATTTTGTATAATACTGGGGAATAAAAATGAAAAATGACTGTTGTGGCTCCACAGAGTCTCCGAAATGACTTTGCTTCTGTTATTTTAGGAGGAGGAGGAAATATACTGAGTTTTAAGGATATGACCGTACAGTTTTAAAGTAGATATCCTATGAAATAATAACATATAGGAAAGCCCCTTGAGATGCAGCATCTCGTTTTCGAGGGAGTGTCAACAAAGATACAAAAGTAACACAAAAACAGACATAACTATAATACACAGTAAACAAAAAATGTACATTACAATAATACACACATAAAAACACAAAACACTGCTCTTCAACTTCCACAGCCCCCGCACCCTTCACTTCCCACCCCATCACCAGTTCACAAAATTGTGCTTGCACTCATGCACAGTCCCAATGCAATACAATATAAAATTAACAGAAGCAGCAGAATCAACTTTGAAAAACAAATAAAAAAATAATAAAATAAGTCATCAAAAATCAAAAACATGAACACCCTGCATGTAAGTGTGAAAATAAATTTGATCTAAAGATGAAAAAAGAGGTGATTGACTTTAACAAGGAACAATGACGCTTTGGTTGAAGTTAAAGAAAAATTAGGGTTGCACACGAGTTTTGGCTGATATCTGATATGCCAATATTTCACAATCAAAAAACAAATAATTAAAGGTGTAGTCAGCGATCTTCTAATCTTCTAATCTAATGCACAATTTGTCAAAATCACCGTATTTCTCCTCTCCATCCACAAGATGTCACCACTGACAGCATGTTGAAAAAAAAGTCCGGTTTCAATACACAGCCTTGGCTCTGAATTTCAGCAGGTAAATACTGTGGCTCGGGCCGAGTTACCAAAACAGGGTACACCCCCCCACATCCAGGGGGCGATCATACTCATGTACAGATAAGACAGAGGGGAGAAGGGGAGGAGTGGGTTGCGTAGCATGCACAGTTAGCGTAAGAGAGAGATACAATAGGTGCAGTAGCAATGGCTGAAAAACAGCCCAAAAGAAAAAGGTCAGAGGAGTAAAAAGTGAAAAAGAAGGGCTATGACCATGAATGAACAAAGACCCGGGTCAACATTGGTGTTGCTTTCTGATGGCAGAGGGAACTCTGCGGATTTAAAGACCTGAAAACGGACGCGGATCGGCATCTTTCTGCTGGATAGGTAAGCAACATTAGCTTTGTGGTGCTTCACATAACAGTAACAGCCGTCGGGTATTCATCTTATGGTCAAATCTGCCAGAATGTACTGTTGCTGTGATGTTATCAATAATGGCAGTCCAGTTGTCTAACGAGTCTGGGTTACCTTAGCTATGTTGGTCAGGTACACAGTTTATATGGCGGTTTCCATGACGATGCATGTCCATCAGCTTTCGAGGGTGGAGCCAGGGGTGAGGTATGAAAGGAGAGGCGGGTCTTAATTCGTTTAACAACAACCTCTCCACTCCTTTTCTCCCACATCCCTGACTACACCTTTAATCCTCAAGGGGAATTTTTTTTTTTCAGTTGCTCTTATAAACAATATACCAGTCAGAAATACCAGATGAAGACATTTGAATAGATAGGAGCATTAATTTAACTTAAACAAAGTAAAAGTAAAAATAAAATAAAATAAATACAACTAAATCGAAAACAAATGACAAGAGCATGGAAATTGAGTCAGCAGTTTTAAGCAATAAATATCAACTTCCTTATGAAGGAAATATAAGAAAAAGTTAAGAGAACAACCAGAAGAAATGGCTCTTGTGACCCATCAGTGTGAACATGGTGTGTCTTGAATTCAGTCCAGATAAAGGGAGCATTTCACTTCACAACCTGTCGAAGCACCATCCGTCCAAAGGTCCTATTGACCGTTTCTGAACCCACTATCCCCAATATTAATACTGATATTTTTCATCAACAAAGTCTTACCTATATGAAAATTGAATTGTTGCTGTCAATGTGTCGTCTGTTTGTGTGTGGAAGAGGTGCAGAACAAGAAAAACACATTCAAAGCTAGGGTCGATCATTTTGGAAAACTAGCATGAATTTGAATGTAGTATCTCCTCAGGGCTCCGCCTAGCACCTCCCACACCTCCTCCAAAAGGAACTTTTGGAGGATGCTTACCTTTCAAAACTTGAAAGGTAAGCATTCTCCGGCGGACTCTGATACGTATGAGCTCGGCTACACGCACCGAGTCTGTGCACGCCGGGAAAATGCACACGCAGTAGTCGGGCAGAATGGCGACGGGATTTGATTGGTTTAAAAACAGGTGTCCTGGCATGATTATTGGTTGGTGTTTTCCCTGTTTTACTCCTGATGTAGATAGTGGGATATTTTTTGCTCTGTTTTATGAACACATTATGAGTTGATTACCATCAGGTCATAAAGACCATTTTAACCAGTATTACAAAAAGTGTATCTAAATCAAATCGCCAACCCCAACTTTAAGTTTCACACAAATATCGTCTTTGCACATTTTTCCTTACATTTACATCTAATTTTTTAAATCCAAAATACTTGACGAAAGGCAAATTGGGTATTACGCCTGTATTCAGATTTCACATAATTTTGTATTTTTAATTTTAAATTTTGGTGTAATTTACATGTGAATAATTTGATGAAACAGCAACAATACATATACTTCAGATCTTGCTTTTTCTTTTATTAACTCTTAATAAATGTTGAAAAAGACGTATATGTCGATCTTTAAGTTCCACTAAATTACTGTTTGTAACGTTGATGCATGGTGTGCAATGTAGTAGTCAGATGCACAACTCCATCAGAATATAAAATTAAAAACAAACAAATAAACATGATTTTTAACTTATTTAAAATTAAAAAATATTTTTAAAAGTATTACTGTGATTGACTAATTCATGCATGAAAGGGTTAAATATTGTAAAACCTAAAAATCCAGATATTTATGTGAATTGATTTTCTCTCCCACCCCTAATAGATTTCTTATAGATAAAACTGCACATTCCACATTCTTTTGTATAATGTTTACTTTCTTAAAAATGCTTGGTTTTCACTGAACCCGTAGTCATATCATATCCTATTGATATCAAGATATGAAATTTAGTCCAAATAGATTAGCCCGACTTCACACACTGATCCTGCAGCCATGGGGACCAACTTGACTGGATTAAGAAGAAATTCTCAAACACACATAAAAAGTCTTGAACTGCTATGCTTTAGTCCCCATGACCTACACAACCACGTCATCCCTGCAGCGCTCTCTTCTTCCATGTGATGATCACGAAAGTTCACCTCAGAGAAACTTAAACAGCGTGTTTGACCTGCAGCAGCCACACTCTGAACTCCATAATGAGCTTTAAAAGACTTTGGTTCACTTTGGTTTTTGGGTCGTCGGGTCCAAACAGGGGGGAGAAAAGAGAGATGGAAAGTTCCTGCCCTCACCACATTTAACTCTTTCTGTGAGCTTATTCTTCACAAACAGGAGCCTGAAATCTGGAATATTTCTGATGTAAACCTGTGCATGCTACATAAATATACACAGCAACAATAATCAGACCGCTGCAGAGAGAAACAGTTTTTTGTTTTATCCATGCAGCTCTTTTGTAGCTTCATGATATTTTTCTCCCGCAGATGTTTCTGTTAGTTTGTCCTCTCTGAGGTCGGTTTCTGTCTGATTGTCGGCAGCTTTTCTAATTTGTCTTCAGACACTTACAGATCCTCGTGTGTTTGCCTCCTGTGATAAAATAAACTTTTTAACTGGACTAAAATCTCTCTGTCAGATCGTCTTTTTCTCCTCCCAGCAGGACGCTGTGGCAGTGACTGATGCACACTGGACGTTTTACAGATTAATGTGCACACACGCTCTGCAGGGAGCTTCGTCTTTCAGTCCGAGTACATTTGTAAAGCTAGAAAAGGACAAAGAGGAGAAAGGTCCAGATTTTCACACAGAACAGGAGCTTCTAACGTCATAATTATTGAAGCTTAGCATCAAGGAGTTATCTAGTTTAGTCAAGGGCCTGGTTGTTTTAACTAATTTGGTTAAGTCAGTGTTAAAAGTTAAGATCACATGGTCTCAAATAACCAGGAGACTGAGTATCATTCATTTGTTTTTCAAAATAAAAAGGCAAGAAAATAACTTTTATTCTTAATATTTGTTTCCCAAACCAAAATGAACAAGGAGAACGACTCCTTTTCCCATTTCTGATTTTGTACTCAAATGGAAAATAGAAAGAACAGGTAATGAGCGTTCTGATTTCTACTTTTTCACCAGGCAAAGCTGGTTAACAGAAAATAACACACCTGGAAATGACTGAAATTTATGGAGAACAAAGTCAAGAAAGTTTGATTGATTGAGTTGAATGTTTGCCTTTGCGCTCCTGTCACTTTAAGGCTCAATTCTTCACATGGACCCAGCTCGATCTGTATGGTTAACAGGTCTACTCTGTGGTAATTGGTCAGTGCAGCACTGCTTGGCAATATGTTTTCAACAACTCTGCGTTCATTCTAAAGTTTCTGCTTTGTTTGGCCTGCTATTAGGCCAGTGGGCTTAGGCCCTGTTCACATGGAGATGAAAACGTGTTTGTCTCGAGAAAGTCTTTTGTAAAGCCGGCATTGTTTCCGGCTTTTTTGTTTCCGATTTCCTTTGCTAGTGTGATATATTACTTTTTAAAAAGAGAAATCTACATAAAATGTGTTAATTTTCATCTGCATTACATTTCAATATCACAGTGCCAAGCATCTATTTAAAAAAAGAACGTTGCTTCTAAAAAGCAGACCTGGCAACTTTGGCTCCGGAGCATGCGCTATGTGCGAAGATAATCAGGGGGATTCACACAGACAGAAGAGCCCCAAGAAGAAACTTCATGTTTAGAAACAAGCCAAAAAAATGTGACCTGCGGCTGTGACTCATGAGATTTGTGGCCCTTAGAAGCTTATAACGAGCGGACTTGACAACACTGCTTGTGTCTAATGTGAGCAGCTGAGAAGGTAGCATTGGTGTCAGAGCTGTCCGGGGGGAAAGTAACGTTGCGCCGCATTAAAGAAGGAACTACATTTCGTTACCAAATTTTCAGTAGTAGCGCGTTACTTTACTTTTAACCTGAAAAAGTAGTTATGTTACTGTAACGCATTACACAGAACACTGAGTATGAGTCAGTTCATCTGCGTATGACACAGTGTTGGATTTACAGCCCGTTTTAAACTTTGTTTTCATTTATCTTTAGCCTAAAACATCTTTTAGTTTTCGTCATAATGGAGTCATCTGCATTAGTGTAATTTAGGTCTGGCTTTAGTTGATAAAACTTTGCAACATTTTAATTGATGAAATATGCTGTAAATTTAGTCGACTAAATTATGAAGTGTAAAGGGTAAAGTATTTTCTGTTTCCTTGAATTTCTGAAGTTACACTTGGAGAAAATGAAATATCTAATAACCCTTTATTGAAGTTAGTAAAGCTTGAACGTCTAAATGAACAGAAACAAATGTTTCCTCTGTGTTAAATGCAGTCACCTTTATTTAGTCTACCTGGCAGAGCGTCTCAGTTACAATACCAGAACTGACAACAAACAGTGAACCTGCTCTACATGAATATATCAATTCATAAAGAGAGCAGCTCTGATTGGATCACTCCACAACTTATCCCACCACCATCAAGCTAAAGTAGCTGTGATTGGATATATTCCTAACGTGTCTCTACTTTCCACATCACAAAATTAGGTCTGATTGGATTAAGTCTCTGTCAAACATTTTAGTCTAGTTTTTATTTGTTGATAAAAATGTCCGTTAATTTAGTTTGTCCGTGTGCTCTTGTTTTTATGAGTTACTGTCTAGTTTTTGTCAGGAGAAGAAGGTTTATGACGAAAACTATGACGAAAACTAGAAAAGCACTTGGAGAGCGCAGACCTCCACCAAGCAGCACAGTTCCCAGACAGTGATCTGGATCAACACCAAAATTGAATCACTTCTCCCTTTTCCCATGCTGCACATTTACTGAAAATTTCATCAAAATCCATTCTTAACTTTTTGAGTTATTTTGTTCACAGACAAACAGACAAACTCTCCCGAAAACATAACCTCCTTGGCGGAGGTAATAATAAGTAAACTGAAAGCAACATTGCATTTAGGAAAAACAAGGCAGGCTCAAGCCAAACAAACAACAAAATTACATTAAAATTAGATTGAATAAGCGCTTTGCCATCAAAACAAACAAGTCAGCCCTGAAACCTTAACTAAGATAACTTACATAACCATCTGAGACATCACAATCAGGCAAACATGTTTTGTTGGCCTGACATATTGCAGTGCAACATCAGACAAATTCAAATCACAGTAAACTTTTGTTTTTCTGTGGTGCTGAAGCCAGTTTGATCACCTCGTCCTCTGTTGGTAATTGTTGTCCTGTTAGGCTCATATTTTCAGACACACGGCTCGGTGTCACCTCAGCTGGGGGCAGGATTTAGTTTAGATGTTTGTTTCACCACAAGCCCACAAACAGCAGCGGAGATCATTAGGAGTCCAAGTTTGTAACTTTACAGAGACTGAACTGATACAAGCTCAGAGCGAGGCCTTAAAGTACAGACGGCCCTCATCACTAAAGAGGAACAATCTCTGATGGTAATCTAGCTTATTTATGAAAGATGATCATGTTTTGAAATTATGTCTGCATTCTGATGCTCAGTTTGGACTTAGGTGGGTCACCTTGGACATGTCTAGTTAATAAATGCTTTGAGTTGCTGTCATTTAACTGGCTAGTTAGCTATTTGCATTAATCAGCAGCAAAATTGTTTTTTTCTTAAGTGATCAAAGAGTGTGTGAGTTTATTTCAGAAGGATAGAAGGACGGACGGAAGAATGAAAGGAGTAAAGGAAGGAAGGATGGATGGGTGGAAGGATGAAACAGTATGAAAAGTTCATTTCACAGTTATTGTAACCAAAATTATCATGGTTATAATAATTATCGTGGTATTGTGACACTGTGCTCAAAAATTTCAAAAAGTACTTTAACACAGTCTTGAAATCATTTAAGCACTTTATATTATAATTTTAACAGTTTATTGTCTTTTTTGTTAATAACTGTATCAGGAAATGTTCTAGGATTAAATTTGTTTAAACTTTTTCATTAAAAATAAAAGTAAATAATTCTGGCAAGTATTTGTCATTATTATGTTATAAATGCTTAAACTGTGTGTAATTAGCCTAAAAGAAAAGGAAAAAATAGATTTGAACTTCAAACAGGATTCTCTTCATAAAAATTCCAGGGAGAGGCAAAGCATCGGCTTCGGTATATGCTGCTCGGGGACTGTAATGGCGCGCGGACCCGCTCCCACTGTGTGCACAAGCGCCGCCAGTTTGGTCCTCACTGGACAACTGACCGTCATCCTTAGAGAGTAAACATTCCTCAGATTCAGAGTCAGCCAGTACTTGACAAAGTACTGTCAGCATCGTGAGTACTCTTACTCTCTCTATCACTCTGTGCGTGTCTTTCTCTCTCCCTCTCTGCTCCGCCCTACAGCCTCTACAGCCACACTTGCGTCCCTCGGTCCGGTGTGTGTGTTTCAAAATAAATAAATGCCAAAACTTTGAATAGAAACCTGTCACCTGTCCACTATCTGCTGGAGAAAAGTATCAACACTATTCAGCACTATTTTAACAGCTATGGTCTGTTTTATTCAAGCAATGTCGCTTGTTGCAATTTTGTGACTTTAGTGCCTAAAGGGTTTGGGGGGGGGGGTCGATTTTTGAACAAAAAAATCGGCAGACAAAAACTCGCGATACTTATGTGAATCGATTTTTCTCCCACTCCTTTTAAAAAACGATGTTTTTTGTTGACATACTCACCAGTCTCTTCATAAGGTGACGCATTAGCTGCTGAATAATGCATACAGGTAACTAGCCAGTTACATGGCAACGACTCAAAGCATTCATACACTAGACATGGTCAAGGTTTCCTGCTTGTAAAGCCCGAGTCACACATTCCCGTTTCTCATGGTGATTGTGCACGATTGTCATAATCCTGATAAAACGTGCTGTGGTCGTGGTGCATGCGCTACTTGGTCTGGATCAGCGTTGTATAGTCGGGGATGAACGGCGGTGAACAGGGAAGGGTCCCGACAGTTTTGAACTGTTCAAAACTGTTGTGGAGAATCGCCACTCTCAGTATAGCGGGATGGAAGCGCTCAGTCAGGCTGATTGTGGCTCAATCCTGAAAGCTTTATGAGGACGACTGACAAGGATGTATCCGTTTGTGCCCCGACTGTGTCCCGTTGAAGACGGCACAAGCAACGGGGCTCAGTCGGGGCTTACGTGACGCGAACTGAGCTCGAGCGGGGCTGACGTCGTGTCAGCGGGATGAAAATTCATGGAATCCTCAACATTTCATTGTATTAACCTAGCTGGATTGAGATGAAACGCCCCTGAATCGCTGTAGAAGCGCTTTTGTGTATTTACGGGGTGTGTCCAGGGGTGAGAAAGTAATTTCATCCTGTATCATAGCGATCACCAGCCTCGTCAATCGTGTACAGTCGTGCACAATCGCCATGAGAAATGGGAATGTGTGACTTAGGCATAACACAGTAACTGAAAGGCACCGTGATGAACTCAAGGTTAGATGTTTGCTACCTATGGCTGACCGGCGTTTTCTGTCACATCAGCATGGATCTGCTGTTATTGTGGACACCTCACTGATCATCTTTTCACAGACCCCACACATATGCATTGGCCCATGCTTCATCTAAACCCTCCCCTCAGGATAAACCCAGCACCATCTCATCCTTCTAATCTGAATCTGAGACATAATGCTTCTTTTATGATCATGGCTGCATACAGGCTGAGGCTGCAGAGGCTTTTGTTCACGTGAAGAATGGAGCAGCTATAGAATATTATGAGTTAATAAAAGAATCAATGGGATCATATATGCAGGTCAGGAGAATCGAGTCTAAACCACAGAGCTGAGCCGACAATCTGAAGGTTTCAGGAGACAGAAGAACGATGAGCTTTTCTTTTTGTTGGAGGACAATGATTCATTTAATTTGCTTAATTCACGTGGTTAAGCTAATGTAATCAGTCTTTTTAGTTTATTTATAAAGGTGACAGTTCAGCTTTTCACAGTCATGTAAATTAACAGCAAACCTTGGTGAGTTTGTCCTCCAAAAACAGGCGCTTTATTCCCAATCATTTCTGCCATGAAAACTCAAAAAAAGCTTGTACCAAAGTGTTTGTACTTGATGAAAGCATTTCTATATTCAGGCGTTTTCATCCTGTCAGCTCACACGAAAAGATTGATTCAACTTTTGTGAAGCTCAGTGAAATGTAAAATTTCAGTGAATCTTTTTCTTGCAGCTAAGAAAGCAACAGGAAGAGCAAGACCATCGGCCCACGGCCACATTCAGCCCTCTTCCTCAGTCAAGCTGCGGCCTCCAGGGGGCGCCACAAAATCAGGAAAATAATTCACCTCCAAAATAATTACATTAAAAGTAGTTATTACTATTAATTCTTAAAACTGAAAAGCTCTCACGACTCAAATGCAAAGGAAAGCCCAATTAATATCACTAGTAATGCCAACACCAAATAAATATAAATATAGCTTATATATAGTTATAGATATAGACTTATAGATAGTTACTATACTTATAGATAGTTGTATTTATAGATTACTACTCTTATTCTTTATTCACTTCTTTGTAGGATTCTTATATTGTGGTTAGGTTATTTATTTTTGTAGGTATTTATAATTCATTAAGCATGTAGTTGGGTGACATAAGTTATAAATTAAGACAATGATAAAATCTTTATTATGTAAATTACAGATGAAGAGAGGCACCATTTAAAATCTCAACTAAGGTGCCACAATGGGTAGTGCAGACTCTGAGCCTGGGAGATATAATTATTTTTTTTAAATATCATTATGATTTGAACAATCTAAAGCCTTTTATTGCCTCTGAGGGAATTTGACAGCAAGACAGCATATAATAGCAACAGCATTTATTAGATAGTCAAGGATAAAAATCTTAAAATAACAGTAATAATAGTATTTAAAAAAATAGTAATTAAAAATATCACTAAGTGGTCTTAAAAGTGCAGAGTGCCAAGTTCATTTGAGCTTTAAAAATATATGTCTAGAGAGTTTCATTTATGTAGATATAATAATAATTGCAATAATAATAATGATAAGACTAGAAATAATAATAATACTAGTAATGATAATAATAATAATAATAATAATAATAAATAATAAATAATAATAATAATAATAATAATAATAATAATAATAACAATAATGATAATAATGATAATTCAACAATCAGGTCAAACAGAGACAAAAGCAGTCGAAGGAAATGGCACAGAGGTTGTGTAAAAGAAAGCAACCAAAGGAAAGAAAATGTTCAATGGATATGACAGAATAGAAATATTCTACCTAAGTACAGGTTAGTATATCAACATGTACATATGATTAACATCAGGAAAGAAGGTTTTTCTTTGTGTATATAGTTTTAAGGAGACAATAAGACAACCCTCTCTCAGCTCTGCACCTCATCCCTCTTCAGCTGACCTTGTCGTCTTTGGTGGAGAGGAGATGTGAGAGCCGGTTTGGGAGGTGAATGGTAAGTACACTCAACAAAAATATAAACGCAACACTTTTGTTTTTGCTCCCATTTTTCATGAGATGGACTTAAAGATCTAAAATTCATTCCAGATACACAATATTACCATTTCTTTCAAATGTTGTTCACAAATCTGTCTAAATGTTTGATAGTGAGCACTTCTGTTTTGCTGAGATAATCCATCCCACCTCACAGGTGTGCCTCATCAAGATGCTCATCAGACACCATGATTAGTGCACAGGTGTACCTCAGACTGTCCACAATAAAAGGCCACCCTGAAATGTGCATTTTTTTTGCTTTATTGGGGGTCTGGGGACTCAGAACCAGTCAGTATCTGGTGTGACCACCATTTGCCTCATCCAGTGCAACACATCTTCTTTGCATAGAGTTTATCAGATTGTCAATTGTGGCCTGTGGAATGTTGGTCCACTCCTCTTCAATGGCTGTGCGAAGTTGCTGGATATTAGTGGGAACTGGTACACGCTGTCGTATACGCCGGTCAAGCACATCCCAAACATGCTCAATGGGTGACATGTCCGGTGAGTATGCTGGCCATGCAAGAACTGCTTCCAAGAATTGTGTACAGATCCTTGCAACATGGGGCCGTGCATTATCTTGCTGAAACATGAGGTGATGTTCATGGATTTATGGCACAACAATGGGCCTCAGGATCTCATCATGGTATCTGTGTGCATTCAAAATGCCATCAATAAAATGCACCTGTGTTCTTCGTCCATAACAGATGCCTGCCCATACCATAACCCCACCACCACCATGGGCCACTCGATCCACAACATTGACATCAGCAAAGCGCTCACCCACACGATTCATCCGGGAAGAGAACACCTCTCCAATGTGCCAGACGCCATCAAATGTGAGCATTTGCCCACTCAAGTCTGTTACGGCGACGATCTGGAGTCAGGTTAAGACCCCAATGAGGATGACGAGCGTGCAGTTGAGCTTCCCTGAGACGGTTTCTGACAGTTTGTGCAGAAATTCTTTGGTTATGCAAACCAATTGTTTCAGCAGCTGTCTTAGTGGCTGGTCTCTGACGATCTTGGACTGCCATATTCACTGAAACGCCTTTGGAGACGGCTTATGGTGGAGAAATGAACATTCAATGAACGAGCAACAGATCTGGTTGACATTCCAGCTGTCAGCATGCCAATTGCACGCTTCCTCAATGCTTGCGACATCTGTGGCATTTTGCTGTGAGACAAAACTTCACATTTCAGAGTGGCCTTTTATTGTGGACAGTATAAGGTACACCTGCGCACTAATCATGATGTCAGATGAGCATCTTGATGTGGCACACCTGTGAGGTGGGATGGATTATCTCAGCAAAGCAGAAGTGCTCACTATCACACATTTAGACAGATTTGTGAACAACATTTGAAAGAAATGATTATATTGTTTATCTGGAATGAATTTTAGATCTTTGAGTCCATCTCATGAAAAATGGGAGCAAAAACAAAAGTGTTTATATTTTTGTTGAGTATAAGTGCAGAGATCAGTGTGTGAAATCAGACGGTGACTCTCAGCAGCAATGTCAGACTGAAAAATCAGTAACAGACTGTTTCACCCCGGTTAAACCATCTCTGCTCACCTATAAAGCTTCTCAATTCTTCGAACAAGTTCAGCTGAACCAGCAGGGGCAAACATAATCTTTCTGGTTGGGGTGGCCCAGCCCCTGACTAAAGACCTGGGGCCTCATTCATAAAAGGGTCAATGACGTGAAGCAATTTTTGTTGTGTTCCCATTGTTTTGCTAAATTTAAAAAGGTTACATTTTAAAAATAAATTCACAAATGATTTATATACATTATCTTCTTTGCAGACCCAGTCTAAAAATTCTGCACTTGATCAATTTTAAGAGGCTTTCAGGGGATAATGGCAAAAATGTCTAAGTAGTGTAACCAAAAAACTTCTTCCTAATTCTTTCACTTGTTTAAATAAGGTGAAATTCACAATAAAACATATTATCAACTAGTTTAGCATAATCCTACATTTGTCTTGTTTAACAATTAATAAAACAAATGGAACACCGCTGTTCTAAATAATATGGCAAATATGGGAAATTTGTGGACTATAAAGATTGTCAACGCAGTGTAACCAACATTCAAGGAGCCATAATGTTCATTTTTGTAAGAAGATCAAGTGGCAGGAAATGATTTCACAGACAAGGAGCCCTGATTAACCTAACCGTTGCATGGGAATGGATTTCATAAAAACAGTTAAGGTTTGTTTCACAATGAGAGAATTGATTCAATAATATAAGCAACAACAATAACACAAACTTAACACGAAATCCTAGAGGAATAATAAGAAATAATCCAAAAGACGAGGCAGAAACTTCAGCTCGAGCGTTAAAGTTAAAAGTTAAATAATGTAATGCTCCAGATGAACTGCCAGGATCATGTTGATTAAATTGCTTTAGCTTTAAATTATTTATTTGTATTTTCCTGCAGAAATCACCAACTCTGTTCTCTCACCAAAGCTAAAAACACACCATACAGCTTGTTTAATTATCTGTTATCTTCATTAGTGTGTATACAAATGTTCTTAATGTATTTATAAAGTACCATGAGCTATAAAATAATATAAAGACCAAACAGTTACACTGGCATATCATATCACCTAAAATTAAACAAACCCTTCTACAAACAGATAAGAGTTTGTTTGGTCCACCAAGTTGGATCAAATGTTATTTTATAGGACATGTTTGGCCATGACAGTGCAAATCCTGCAGTAGTTATTGATCCTTGACATTTAAATTTGGAATAAACAGCAAGTCAGGATTGTTTTAATCAACCAGTAAAATATCTGTTTGTCAATAAATTGGATTGGCACAAATTTGAGAGGTGAAATTTGACCTTATTTGATACTATGCCATCCTAAAAAGGCTTAACATTGTGGTGCACATGTAATGTATGTGTTCCTATGAAGAGAAAAAGTCTCCATATGAGTTTTTAGTCTGGACTACACGTATATGGATGTTATTTAACCAGATATCTTTGTCCTTGTTTAAAAAATAAACCTTTCACATCACAGAAATATCTCTGTCCATACAAAGAGATAAAACTGAAAATAATCACCTCTGAAGCCTGCAATGCCACGCTCAGCCAATAGGTGATTGTTAACAAAATGCGAAAACCACAGAAGAAGAATGTTATGAGCAAGCACAGTCAAAAACAGAAAGAAGGAGCAGTCTAATGGTCTTACCAAAAAAAACAACCAAACGGCTGAAGTTACCGGTAAGAAGATTGCGATAAATAACATATAACTAATATATAACTTTCACTCCTCATCAACTTCATCACCTGCAAAAAAATTGTCCCACCACTTGCTGGTCTTACCCAGTCTGACCCAAAAATGGCATTTCTGGTGGTTTTTAGACCGGAGTCTCTTGGGCCAATCCAATAATATTGGGTGCAGCAGACACCCACATTGTGCTGCAGTGGAGTGCAGTCGATACAACAACATTACATTCATGTGTAGATCTGTAATGAGGGCAAAAAGTGTAAAGCACACAGAAATAGCGTGGTACATGTCACCCACCGTTGTTGTTGGCAACCATTGCTAGAGGGGCTTGTTGCTAGGCATTTGAAATCATCGCGCCATCACCAGCTTCGTTTAACATCGCTCCATGGATCCACTCAAATGGGTATTTTTTTATTTCTCCACTTTTTTATTCGTTTTAAAATACATTATATTGCCAAAAGTATTCGCTCACCTGCCTTGACTCGCATATGATAATCAAAATGACTTCGGTCCACCCTTTGCAGCTATAACAGCTGCAACTCTTCTGGGAAGGCTGTCCACAAGGTTTAGGAGTGTTTATGAGAATTTTTGACCATTCTTCCGGAAGAGCATTTGTGAGGTCACACACTGATGTTGGACGAGAAGGCCTGGCTCTTAGTCTCCACTCTAATTCATCCCAAAGGTGTTCGGGTTGAGGTCAGGACTCTGTGCAGGCCAGTCAAGTTCATCCACACCAGACTCTGTCATCCATGTCTTTATGGACCTGCTTTGTGCTCTGGTGCACAGTCATGTTGGAAGAGGAAGGGGCTAGCTCCAAACTGTTCCCACAAAGTTGGTGCATGGAATTGTCCAAAATGTCTTGGTGTGCTGAAGCATTCAGAGTTCCTTCGACTGGAACTAAGGGGCCAAGCCCAGCTCCTGAAACCCCCCCGCCTTCCCCCCCACACACACACCATAATCCCCCCTCCACCAAACTTCACACTTAGCACAATGCAGTTCCACAAGTATCGTTCTCCTGGCAACAGCCAAACACAGACTGGTCCATCAAATTGCCAGATGGAGAAGCGTGATTGGTCACTCCAGAGAACACGTCTCCACTGCTCTAGAGTCCGGTGGCTGCGTGCTTTACACCACTGCATCGACGCTTTGCATTGCACTTGGTGATGTGAGGCTTGGATGCAGCTGCTTGGCCATGAAGCTCTCTGCACTGCTCTTGAGCTAATCTGAAGGCCTCATGAAGTTTGGAGGTCTGTAGAGATTGACTCTGCAGAAAGTTGGTGACCTCTTCACACTATGCTCCTCAGCGTCTGCTGACCCTGTTCTGTCAGTTTACGTGGCCTACCACTTGGTGGCTGAGTTGCTGTGGTTCCCAAACACTTCCACGTTCTTATAATCTAGCTGACAGTTGACTGTGGAATATTTAGGAGTGAGGAAATTTCACAACTGGATTTGTTGCACAGGTGGCATCCTATCACAGTTCCACGCTGGAATTCACTGAGCTCCTGAGAGCGACCCATTCTTTCACAAATGTTTGTAAAAGCAGTCTGCATGCCGAGGTGCTTGATTGTATACACCTGTGGATATGGAAGAGATTGGAACACCTGATTCTGATTATTTGGATAGGTGAGCGAATACTTTTGGTACTATGGTGTATCTCAGTTTATGTGGGTGAAATCGCTGGAAAATGTGCGTTTAGGAATATATTGTATTCGTGTGGTCCAGGCCTTAATGTGTTTTCAGAATGACCATAAACACCACGGCTCCATCATGAAACTGCCCCATAAGGTGATCCCCATCATTTATGTGATCTTGTTTAGATAACTGGTAAAATATCAACAATTAACTGATCTGGATTCAGGTTAGTATAAACTGTACCTCAGGGCTTTGAATGATTCTTTTAACTATATTTATAAACCAACACAGATGATTTACAGTAAAACATTTATACTAGACGAGGTCTCCTGCTGCTCCAACAGGCTGACTGATGTACATATTGGCCTCTGTCAGATAATATCACAAATACAGGACATGTGACATTTACCGCTGGGTTAAACCCGACGCAGCGGCATCACCTCGTCCTGATTAATCACATGCAGACTCGTGAACCCCCCCGAGGACCGTCACTCATCATTTCAATGTGTTTACAGCCTCACTGCTAACATTAAAGCATGAAGAAAGAAAGTTTATCTCCAAAGTTCCTTCAGATATTTGCTTTGGAATTCACATCAGAGGACATGAAGGTTTTTTTGATGCAGAGGGGCAGCAGTAATCAGGACTTTTCTTCATTACGAACTGAAGGTCATTTGTAGGGCACATGAAGGGATGTTTGGCATGGTGTCCGCTGGGTTATTGAGCAGTACAAGCAGCTACAGGTAATGTATGAAACTTACAAAGTTAGAGCTCAATGTCCTCGGTTTCTCTTCCTCTATGCTCCAAAAACTCTGATCTTAGCAAGCGTGTCTCTCTAACTTAAGGTAAAAAATATCTAAAGCATTTGTTTTAACTCATATTCACGTGACAAATCCAGATACATATTTTAATATGTATACAAAAAACAGGGTTTCTGCAGGTTTTCACAAATTTAAGGTTTTTAAAGGCCTTTTTTAGACCATTTTGAATTAAATGTAAGATCTTAACAAAGTCAGGCAAAGTAAGGAAACAGAATTCCCATAAAACTAACCAGATTTATTGCCCATTTACAGCCCATTAATAATCAAGAATATATGTAATTTATACAATGGAATGAGTGAGTGAGTGTCAGGGTTATCGTACTTTTTGAAATTTAATTGGGTTTTATTTCAATTTAGTTTTTCAGATTGTTTTTTTCTGATTTAATTTAATTTTAGTTAGTTTAACAATCTCTGTCATGGTCTGAGGGAGTCTGTCACCTTCACCGGCACTATGTAACTTCAATGTGGATGGTAGGAACACTTCACTAAAACTACACAGATTTACTGCTTTGACTGCTTTGCAACATACGTCACGTTCCCCTTGAGGCGAAAGCTCAACGTAGGGAAAAGGAGAATATAAAGCAGATTTTGAATTTTTAAAACAGATTTAATGAACAGAATTTAGTTTAAAGTAAATAAGCTCTTATTTTCCCAATGAAAATAGGGACCTCTGGCTTAAGGTGCGTTCACACCGCAAGCGACCAAGCTACCAAAATTGCGTCACCCACTGACATAGTGTCGAGCGTCCATAAATACCTCATTTTGGTTGTTGGCCGTCGCTTGGTGACGTCACGTTCGGTCGAGTTTCACCACAATCATTTCAAACATCATATAATAGGATGTATAAGCGGACATTATTCCAACTGTATCCTATTCACTCACTTATCAAACACAAAACACTGCAGCGGATGCCCTACAGCAGCATCATCTGTGAGTTTACCGCGGTCCGTCTAGGCGGAACTAATGTCCTCATTGACATTAGTTCCGCCTAGACGGACCTCACCCGCCCTGTAGTCCGGTTGAATAACTGTCTTTCTCGGGTGCCGTCACACGTACACACACCTCTGATTGGCTGTTGCCGCACAGCCACGCACGACATCGCCTGAATAGATCAACTTTTTTTTAACTCTGACATCGCGCGACAAGTGAAGTGATCGTCTTGTACGGGGCTGTCGCATCGCGACAGGGTTAGCCCCACCCTATCGCGGCTGTACATTGACTTTGAATGGAGAGTGATCGCCAAGGTAGTACAAGTAGCGTCCGGTGTGAACGCACCTTAACACTCCTGCACAGTAGGTGGCGGTAATGCTCCTCTGACACCAGATGCCACCCACCATTAAACAAGAAGAAGAAAGCTAAATGTAGGGTTATTGTCATGGCAGAAGCAGTGAAAAACCCGAAGAAAAGAAAAGATTTGTTGGAGGAAAGCTGTGGAGTAACAAACTAATTATCTGGACAGGGATAAACATTGGCCCAGCATTCACTTGATGGTATTAGCTGAAAGACGAGGAGGGCTGTCCGACCGATGCTGATTTAGCCCTGTTATTGTTGGATTTGTTGTTGTAAGTTCATGATGATTTATTCGAAAAGAAACATGATCAGACTGTACATTATCAGTCAACATGGTTTGTCTCTCGAGACGTTCTGTCGGCTTCTCCCTCTGTTTGTCAACAAATGCACGTTGGCGCATGACAGTGCAGTTACATCCAACAACCACAGAGGGCACTGGAGAGCTGAAAGCCAGAATCTTACATAGTGCTGCTTTAAATGCTAATTCGAACAATTCTTTTTATTTTCAAAAATGGCCCCAAGGCATATTTCATGAATGAAGGTGCTCTTGTGACCTCTGCTTTATCAGAATACCAATACCTGGTCTTGGTGAAGTGGTGATTAGTTTTTCTTGGGTGTATATTTGGTTTGTGGGTCAGAGCTCAGCAATAACCCAGACAGCATCTCAGCAGACTGAGGAGAGTCAGAGGACTAAGAAAACTCTTTTCTACACTCCGTTAAATCCTCCTTAATGCTCACATCTGTCAGAGCTTTAAGCCGACAACTTCATCTGAGGAAGAGGAGCAACAAGGCGCTCAGACGGGTGGCGAGAAATTCCTAAACCGGATGTCTGTTTCTTCTGAAAATGGAATAAATCACTGCTCTCAGCGCAGCGGTGAGTCAGGGTGATGATCAGCTGGTTTCCCTCCACTCACCCAGTAGAAGAGGTCATTATTTTTGATCGTTCACCCAGTGGGTGATAACAATGAGCAGTGTCCATCTTTTGGCTTTACTGGTTCATAAACACAGAAAGAAAGTGATAAAAATCTAAACTAACCCCCAGCCTGTTTCTTTATAGAGTCTCTTAGGCCTTAATGCTCGCAAATTCAGCACAAGCATTAAAGTGAAAACGCAAATAAAAAAGACTTATACATGATGACTTAAAGGAGAGGCGTCCAAATTTAGAATCAGAAATACTTTATAAAGAGCAATGTGGTTGTTTCAGTTGCCCTTTTACACAGTATAGCAGTAGCAATAATAAATGATGACATTAAAATAGATATTTGACATATTAATTAAGACGAATGAATGAATGATGAATGAATGCTTTATTTCAAACGTGCTAGTATCACACGAAGGAAACTGAAAAAACAAACAAAATCAATGAGAATAGTTAGAAAAACAATAATATTAACCCAACATGTCCGAAAAGAAGGAGGATGAAGCATAAGCTCATTTAAACCTATCCCTCCTTCACTACTCAACTAGCAGGCAGCCTTTGCCAAACATACATAATTACATAATACATATTTACAAGAACCAGAAAACAGAGTAAAAACACCCAAGATAAAAACTTAAGTAAGCAGTTTGCAACATGCAGAATCTTTACGCTATGTATCAACTTTCTCATGGAGGAAAATAATGTCGGACATTGGAACATGAAGCTTTTGCTCAACTAATAAATCAAAACAAACAAAATTATCAAAGCAAATTGCTCCAATAGCACTCGTTTCCTGCACTATCCAGGTTTAAAAAGCACATTCTGACGATCATTATTGATAATTTTAAGAAGCAACACTCCTCCAAAGTGTGCCATCTTTGTGCAGCTTGTTCTTGATTTGTGTCTGAATCTCTGGGATAAGTTGTGGAGCGATCCAATCAGAGCTGCTCTCTTTATGAATTGATATATTCATGTAGAGCAGGTTCACTGTTTGTTGTCAGTTCTGGTGTTGTAACTGAGATGCTCTGCCAGGCAGCCTAAATAAAGGTGACTGCATTTCACACAAAAGGAACATTTGTTTCTGTTCATTCATACTTTCAAACTTTACTAGCATCCAATAAAGGGTTATTAGATGTTTCATTTTATCCAAGTTTAAAACATGACTTTAAAAATTCAAGGAAACATAAAAAAATGCCTTACCCTTTAAACTTTATATTTTAGTCAATTAAGTTTCCAGCAGATTTCATTGAATAAAATATTGTGGAATTTAAGCAACTAAAACTAGACTAAAATTAAAACAATGTAGATGACTAAATTATGACTAAAACTAGGAAACATTTTAGGCAAAAGTCCATACATCAAAATAAATCAAAGAGTGCTGTCAAAATTAACACTGACACACTCAGCTTCACTTACAACCAAAAGAATCAATAAACTTCACTGACCATTTTTATTGGGACTAGTTTCTACCAAACACTCCCTCAGTTTGGTGTAATTAAATTAGACTAATCATGTGCAGCTGTTTGCCCTACTTCCTGCTTAAAGAATTGATTTCCCTTCATCACTTTGACCCAGTGTTGAGGATTTTTTCAAGGACAGAAAAACAACAATCTGACCCAAATGGGACGACATGTTTGTGTTTGTGCCAAACAACAAGACGCAGGAGTTAAACTAGTGGACAACACATCTGCCTGGATAGTTTTGTCTGGATAACAAACTGAGCATTCACCCTGAAATGCTGAATCCCGTCTACACAAAGCTGAACACCAATACGTTTTCAAAAACTCTGCACTCTGGACCCTGGTTTCAAAGGTTTGCAGATCCAGGCACCAGTCTTGTGTAAACGGGAGGCGAAAACGCAATGTAAACTCTCCATTTTCGGCCAAAAACATTGTAGTGTACAAAATACCTTCGATACGTTGGTGTAACCATGGACAATAAACTCAGGCCATGTTTACACAGAGACACTCTGACCTAAAATGGAAAGTTTTTTCCTTTTCATATTCAAAGTGCATCCGCGTTCAAATGGAGACGCTGGGAATGAATAAAACTGCTGTAGTGTGCAGTTTGCAGAGAAATGGCGCTGCTACAATACACGTACGAAGGAGAAAGACTTTTTACAAACAACAATGTGAGTGGACGCAGGAGTTTTTTGTCTTGAAAACAAACCAAGCACAGTAAGCAGCACACATGTTGCTCGGTAGACAGCCGAACCTGTTGTTGTTCCTGGTGCGAGCACACAATCTTCACAGAGCTGCATAGAGGAGCGTTAGGCCTGCCATGATAACAAATTTTTACTGGACGACAACTGTCCAAACAATTATTGCAGATAAACAATATTATTGTCAATATTATTTTGAAACATAATTTTTCATTAATTTAATCATAATATATGTCATAATAAAGTGAGTACACCGTGTTAAAACAATGAACTTGAATCTCTTAAGAGTATTTAACTGTAACTGGAAGGTCAAGAGCTTTTAAATGAAATAATCTAAACAAACAAAAAAAAGAGAGAAAAAAAACCAATGAAAATGAAATGGACTCTCTTTTGGGAAAAACTGCATGTAAATAAAAACCATTATAGCATTCAAAATCACTTAAAAAAATAGACCCTGTCTCTGTTAAGAAAAAACAAAAGTGCAATAAAAACACATTCAACAATAAAAACAATGAATAAAATGGAGTTTATACAGTTCCTGAATTGTGTTTGACCTGGATGTTCTCCCAGTCAATTTGTACTCTCTGTCAAACGTTTGTAACATTGCTAGCTTTTCAACCGTATTGAAGGGTGCCATTTCTTTTGCAATGTAGCGAACAACACTGTCTGTGAGCGTGCACCATTTTGCACTGTTTCATTTATATTTACTTTGCCGACCAGATGCCTTAGTAAGTGCCGACTATCAACGAAGAAGACTCCGCTGCACCTCCCCTTCTTCGTCGCCACTACTTTCAAACAAATGCAACATATCGGCTTGTCGGTGTCCATAGGCTTACACCTTGTTTATTTTGTTTAAAACCAAAATATTCCTGCACTTGGGCTGTGACAGCCGGCTTTGGAACCATTGCATTTATGCCATCATTCATATTAGATAGCTCACTCCGCTCATTCCACTATAGAACCAACGCGCCCAGGTGTTGAGAAAGATGGACGGAGTGAACCATCTTCTCATCCAGCCTGTTCGGTAGCAAGAGGGGAGAAAAACAAACACGCATGCGCATGTCAATCGAGGCTGGCAAACTTACCAAGGACGCTTTTATTTATCCTGCAGTTAATTGATTTATTGATTATCGTGACAGGCCTAAGGATCGGTTTAAAAACTCTCCACCCTCGACCCTGGTATCTGAAGTTTGCAGATTCAACCACTTCGTGTACTGTTCCTATGTAAACATGAGGCTGAAACACAATGAAAACTTATCGGATTTGACTGTATTAGGCCTTGTGTAAACGGACCCTTAGTTTCAACCAACACACCCCCGACATCTTCAAAGGAGCCAACAAAGACGGTCTGGCATCCATAAACTTAAAGGACTTTGTTTCAACCCATCTTCTCTACTTCTCAACCAAAGCATAATTCGGCCCATCCTCATGAAATGCCCTCCTGCTTCTTCAACCTGCTAACTGTCACCAACCGGGCCAAACTCACTGGCATCACCAACACGGCTGCCAGAATAATCAGTCTCCTCATACCCAATCTGTCCACACTAAACAACAGCGCCATCTTACCCATCACAACCACGACAGAACAGGTGTCATCAACTCAACCAGTATGTCACCCCACTGCCTTGGGAAAAGCTGCTTTAAATAACAAGCCGCACTGAGTGTGAAGGTTTGTTTACCTGTGATTGGTGGTGTGATTTGTTGCTGTCTAATCTAATCTAATCTTACAATGGAGCTAAGGCAACCCTCAAGAACCTGTAAAACACTGTATTATATTATAGGCAGGACTGGACAGTAGTGTTGTGCTAATCGAGACAGATCTTGGTCTCAAGACCACATTTTGAAGGTCTTGGTCTTGTCTCGTTCTTGGACCTGCTGGACTCTGGATTTTCCATCAAGACCACGATGATCTACTGTCCTTCAACTTCATTAATGTGAATAAGGAGGAACACTTGGTAAAACAACAAAAAGCTTCAATTCATGTGTTATTTCCCCCTTTAATGACTGCAACCTTCCCGGTGCTGTGACTGAGGGACACCCCCCCCTTAACTATTTTTAAAACTGATTTTGATGGTCTTGGTCTTGATTCACAAAAGTCTTGGGCTTGTCTTGGTCACGGTGCATTCTGGTCTCGGGGACAAGTCTTGGTCTCGAATAGTGTGGTCTTGAGCACAACACTAGTGGACAGTAACAAAGTAGATTTACTTGAATACTGTACTTAGGAACATTTTTGAGTATCTGTTCTTTACTGGAGTATTATTTTTTTTTAAACTTATGACTTTTACTCCACTGCATTTGAAAGACAAACATTGCACTTTTCGCTCCACTACATGTTGGATCTCGTATCTTGTTAGCTTTGAAGTCAGCAGATGAAATTTCTTTTCTCTCCCTAAATGCAAACTACACGTACTTTCTTTAAGTGGTGATGCTGTACCTGAACCTCATGCATGTACTACTCAGGTTGATCAAATAAACTCCACACAGTGAAGTTAATGTTGCTCAGATAATGGTTAATCTTGGCAGTAACGATGGCTATGGCAGATAAAGGTGGCAATTCCACACCAGAGAGTTAAATACAAAAATGTAAACAGCAATGGTTGTCCTGTTGTTCTACGCATTCAGTAGTTTATTTAAGTCGGTAGGTTCTGTAAAGTCATTGTGGCAACAATACATAACATGTTGGCATTATAACAAAACTGTAGTATTAATACTTCAGTATTTTTCAAAAGTGGGTACTCCAGAACTTTAACTTAAGTTAAAAATTGAATGAACAACTTTCACTTATATTGGAGTAATATTTGGCCAGGGGCATCTATCCTTTTACTCAAGCACTGGAGTTATGTACATTGTCCACCACTGATTATAGGTCAATTATATTGAGGTCAAAAAGTATTTGGTCGTATTCCTTTTCTTAATTCATATTTTACACAACGTGAATTAAGAGAATTGGAGCTCATATGAGCAAACACATATTAGACAGGGAATGATAGTGAGGTTTAAAGTTTAAATTGTTTCAAGTATTAAAGAACCAAACTGGATGTTGTTCCAGGTGAAAGTTAGTTGACGGTCTCTAAACCAAACAGAAAAACATGTTCCCCTGATTGAAGCCTGTCCTCTCTCTCTCTTTGTATACGTCTCGCTCGTCCATTTTCCCCGCGGAGAGCATCAGGATCTTTTGTGACGGTCAGCTCCATCACCCCTCCTCCTCCTTTCTGTCCACCAGGCATCTCCACTTAAACTCTTTCATGCTGCTCCCCATCCTCTCTCCCTCTCTGCTCTCGCTTTGTTACAGGATGAATAAGACGCAGAGAGCCGACGGCGGCCACCCTAATGGTCCCTCTCTCCCCTTTCTACCTCCACCTCACAAGCTGTTTGAATTTTATGGCTGTTAGTCCATGAGAGCGAGAGAATGAGGCTCAAACTTCTCCATAAAGTCTCTGCATCGTCGTCCATGATCACGCTGATACACCTTCATAATTAAAACAGGAAGCAACAAGCTGGAATTTAATGTTCTTTATAAACAAACAGGCAAGGGACAGCAAGAATGAAACAGTATTTCAAAAAGAATTCTTAAATATTTCACAACACGAAGGCATCCATGCAGCCTTTCATTGTGCATAATACTGCAGAAGAGCCTCAACAATAGACTGAATAAATATTTACAGTCACTGTCTTTGAAATCGCATACTATAGCAGCAGCAGCTGATTTTAATAAAATGCAGCCGGTGGTAGGGGTGGGCAACCTTACAGTGTAAATGATTTTTGCTTGCAGTAACATCTCACGAGATCTTGTGGGACATATGGCCTAATAATAAAACCCTGTTTTGTTTTGGGTCTTTTTTCTAATAACACTCAGTTTAGGATTGTAATCAAAATTGCACAAGTCAAGTTTTGCCTTCATCTTATCCAAATGTATTCCAAAATTTGACAGAACTACCCCCTTACAGTTAAAGTGTACTGTATGTCATAAAATGTTGATCAGGTCTAGCCTGTGTACATAAACACTTCAGGGTAAACTATTTTCAAAGTTACAAACTCTATGAAACTCTCTGATCTATACTTCATTTTATCTAAAAAACAAATACAAGTCTATAACTGTCTGTGCAAAACCTGACAGGACCTAACATCAAGAAAACTGTACATTTTATTCAAACCTTGCAAAAACCAGTGTTGTGTGTAACACTGGTTGTAACGAAACTACTTTTTTTGGGTAAAAAGGAAAGTAACGCGCTACTACAGAAAATTTCGTAATGAAACGTAGTTCCTTTTTAAATGCGGCGCAACGTTACTTTTCCCACAGACAGACCTGACACTGAAGCTGCCTTCTCAGCTGCGTGCACAGACACGAACAATGTTGCCAAGTCTGCTCATTATAAGCATCTAATGCGCTTTTTTGGCCTTGTTTCTAAACATGAAGTTGCTTGTTGGGGCTCTTCTGTCTATGTGAATCACCCTGATTATCTTCCAGCTCCTAACAATAAAGCAAACAAGACTGGGGTAGGCAGTTTGTCCACTTCCTCACTTCCTGGTTATCGTGCACGCCCAAAACACGCTCACGCACATGGAGCATGCTCCTTAGCCAAAGTTGCCAGGTCTACTTATTATAAGCGACGTTCTTTTCTTGAATAGATGCTTGGCACTGTGATACTGAATTGTAATATAGACGAAAATCAACACACTTTATGAAGATTTCTCTTTTTAAAAAGTAATAAATCACACTAGGAAAAGAAATAGCTGGAGGTTGCTTATTTTGGGCTTGTTTTTATCAACCTGTAAATACTGGGCAGGAGATCTCATTTCACAGGATATGTGATATGATTTTGTAAAATAAAGAGTACAAAAGAAATAACTGTTATGTTCTCTGTAGAAGAACTTTATGTAGGCCTTCACATTTAGGAACAGATATGGGGTTCTGTCCAAAGTCGAGCAATGTAAAAGTAACACAAAAGTAACGAGCAACGTGAAAAGTTACTTTTCATAGAGGGTAACTAATGGCCCTTTTCCACTAGCACGCCTTGGCCCTACTCTACTCGGCCCTTCTCGATTTGCAGCGTGTTTCCACTAGCCGGTACCTCCTAAACCAAGCTAGTTTTAGTACCTACTCCGCTCTGTTTCCAAGCGAGCAGAGTCGATACTAAAAGATGACGTCACCGACAGCCGGCTACTGATTGGTCAGACAATGTCGTCATCGATGAGTCATGAGCGCGACGACCTAGCATGCTAGCGATAGCTACCATTAGCTTACCCTCATACGTCTTTTCTTTGCAGCTTGATTGCTCTCGTCCTCGGCTTCATTCTGTTGTATAGCTTCCAAAACTCTCCTGTGATTCTCAAGGGCTATTTCTTCTTGTCACCTGCAGCCTTCTTCTGCTTTCCTTTTTTTACTCGGTTTGTGACAAAAAGCCACAGATTGTTGTGTTGCACTCCAAGTGATGTCACCACAGTGCCACCCAGCTGTTTACAGCGACACTGCACCCCATTGGGCAGGCGACTGGGGCTAATGGAAAAACAGCACAAGGCGAGTAGAGTAGAGCCTGGTAGAGTCGAGTAGAGTAGGGCTAATGGAAAAGGGCCACAAGAAAAGAAACAAGTTACTTTTTTAAGAAGTAACGAGTAACAAGCAAACATTACTTTTTAAAAGTAACTTCCCCAACACTGGTAACATTTCACAACAGGAGTAAGTCAAGAAAATAAATCTTGATTATTAATTTTAAAATCGACTGCAGAAAATCAATTTAATTAGTAGATTTCCCTGCTATGTCCCATCTACTGTCTGTCCCCAGATATCTCTCTCCAGGCACAACAAAAAAGTTTGGGTATTTACTAGCGTCATGTGCCTGTGACGGCAATCATTCAAAAACATATATTTTATTTATTCAAATTTTACCTTTATTTAACCAGATAAATCACTGAGAGATCAGGATCTCATTTACAAGGGTGACCAGGCCATGAGATAAGAAGCACACAACAAATATAAAATAAATTCAGTAATAAATTACAACCAATAAATAAGTAAAAATCAACAATCTGGAAATGGAAGAGCAGTAATATTTAAGGACTGTAAAAATTGAAAACACAGGCATTGCTCAAAGGGTTCTCGCTGCCTGGTGAGTAAAAGGAACAAAAAGCTTCTAATATAATCATTGATATAATAATTATCAGTATTCGTCTTCAGCTTTATTAGCACAAATACATTTTCCCTTAAAATGAAAAGTTGATGTTTTGTCCCCCTGAAACAACCAAACTAAGTGATTACTAGATATATTCAGTTTTTAAGTGCATTAATTTCTATTTACAGCTGAAACCTCTGTTACTTCTAAAGACTTGCTGGAACATCAATCCTCTCCTGCAGTAATCTCTGCAGGGAAAATCCAAAAACAGCTTTTACACTGATAACTTAGCCCTAACAATCCATGTCACATCAGCCAAACTAATATCTCCCTCTACCGAAGCTTCAGCTCTGATTTGCTGCACAACTTCTTCACAACATAAACCAAACAGAACGCTTCAGTTTCGGGAGCCATGAACTTGCCACACAGCTTTTTAGACATGAAACAAAATAAGCAAATAAATAGATTATCAAGGTTTGTGTGTAGAGGCAGTCTGCAGCCACAGACACTGAAACTCCAATAAAACATGTCCTTGAGAAACAACAGGCAGCGTTCCTCCATTTATCAACACTGATTACACGTATTGATCTGACAACACGCAGGAATCCCCGATGAAAAGGTTCAGCAGACTGGAAACACAACGGCTGCAGAAGCAGAGAGTGCACGCCGTGATCCGTCTGCAATCAGATCACCAATTATCGACTGAATTCTCCTGGAGCTCTCGCTGTGGGTTCACTGTTTTACAACATTTCTATCACAGCAGTCTGCATGAATGACCGAAATGTGCTTGTACAATCACCAGTTCAAAGCTTCCCTTCAGTGTAAAATAAAACCCTCTCTCTTCTACAAGCTAATCACAGCTTTGTTTGCTTTCTTCACGGGTCATTTGTTTGTTTTTTTGTTGCCCTGAACTGTTTTTCTTCTGCAAACACGGCCTGACAAACTCCAGGTGCTCAAAACACTGGCATGAATATGAAAAGAGTTTTTGGGGAGGAAATAGGAGTGGAAATGAAAAGTCTGGTTTAATGTGTAGGTAGAAGGTAGAATAACAAACAGCACACGACAAGACATCTGCAGCAGCATCATTGAATTTCAGGGACGAAACACTCTGCTGTGGCGTGAAAGGAGCCCCGAGGAGGCGTATTCCTTTTTATAAAATCAGAAGCTTAATGTCTCCACGGCGGCACAGACCAATCAAACGTGTGCTTTGTATGCATGAGAGGGCGACCGGCCTGGAGGAAGTATCTCTCTGCCCGCGGCACACTTCAGCACTCGTCCCCCTGAACGGCCTGTTATTCTTTAACACTGATTGGAATTATGTTTACCATTAAAGGGCCGCGGCTCGAGTGCCGGAGCGTGGAGAGGCCCTTATTAAGCCGCGGTCCACCGAGCGGTCCCAGTGTTTTCATGAGGGCTTCGGGATAAATTGTTGTTTAATTTGTCCTTCGGCTGCAGCCTCTAATAATTAGCTCAGGCTGTCTTTGTAATAATGAATTCATATTTGATTTATTCTTCCGGCTAATGTCTGAGTGTTTGGATTTTAAATCCATTTTGCCTTTGGACACGTCTGAAGGAACTCAACTCCATTTCAAGATAAAAACTACTGAGAGCTCAACTTTTAAAAACTACGAAGCCGTACTTTTTAGTAGTTATCAGCAGTGTTGGGCATGTTACTTTTAAAAGTAGTTAGTTATAGTTCTTGTAATATTCCCAAAAAGTAATTTAATTACTAACAGAATTACTCCTTCATAAATGTAATTAGTTACCAGGTAAAGTAATTGATGCATTACTTTTTCAAAAAGCTTTTGCTGCTTTAACTGTGTGTCTCCGTTTCTCTCTCCTTGTTGTTACCTGCTGCAGCAGCTCTGACATCATCAGCAGAGTTCTCAGTGTTTTTGGTCACTAGATTTTAGATTTACTAACAACAGACAAACATTTTGCTTTAGGACATGATGTACACTTCACATGTATTTTCTTGCCTTTTACTTCTTGTATTTCCATCCTGAAAACAGCAGTTTTATCTTCACAGACCGCTAGCTGTGTTGCCAGATTTTGTGATCGAAATAAGCATTTTTAAAGAGAGAAACCTACATGAAGCGTGTTTTGATTTTTATCCATGTTACATTTCAATTTCAAAGTTTGTCCCTTAATTTATGTATTAATGATCCTTTTGTTTAGAGGTAGAACATCCTTTTCTTTATACAGAAGTGAAGGGAGGGGCTGCTGTTATTTATAACTCCACTATTGCTTAACAGTCTGTCTAACCTTGATATTTGTAACCAAAATAGACATGTCAGGATTTTATCTAAGTTTTATCTTAATCCTCTACAGCTTTATTATGGCAAAAACAATAGTAACTACATTAGAAATCAATTTAAATCTGGCTATAAGGATTTATTTTAGGTGGAAACACCTATTACCGTAATTTTAAATTTGTGTTAGGGTGGGATAAAATAAATTTAATAACTTCTGAATTGGTTTTATATTGATAGGGATGGGAATTGATAAGATTTTATCAATACCAATGCTGTTAATGATCCTGCTAATCGATCCAATTCTTTAACGATTCCCTTATCGAGTCCTGCAGATTTTGCATGTGGGCAAATGTTGGTCTGATTTTCAGTGGCAACATTGTCAAACACATGTCACAGCATAGATAACTGCTTCTACAAGCTGCTGGTGTTTCCACTCACTTAAGGTTGTGTAGTAGATGCAATCAAAACTAAGCTACAATTCTGATGCTTCCGAACCCTGTCAATTGAATGGAATTGATAAGGGAATTGATAAGCAAAAAGATTAATGATATCGATTCTTTGATGGAGCTGTTAACGATTCTCAACTGAAATTGGTTGGAACTGGAATAAATTAAGATAAACTGTTTTTTTGCTGCATTTCCTCCTGAACACTGTCCCATGAACTACATGTGGTTACTCTTGAGCTTCATTTTCTGTTTGATGTTGACAGTTTGCTCCATTTTTTGGGACACATCCACAGATCCTTTCCCCTAATGCTGCGTTCACACCGCAAGCGACCCAGCTACCAAAATCGCGGCGCCCACTGACGTAGCGTCGCGCGTCCATAAATACCTCATTTTGGTCACTGTAGGGATGGGAATCGAAAACCAATTCCTTTTTAGAAAAGTTAACAGCTGCATCAAAGAATCAGGATCATTAATTTTTTTGCTAATCAATTCCCTCATCAATTCCATCCACAGACAGGGTTCAGAAGCATCAGCATTGTGACTTAATTTTAATTGCACTTACTACACAACCTTAAGAGAGTGGACACACCAGCAATTTGCAGAAGCAGTTACCTATGCTGTGACGTGTGTTTGACATTGTTGCCACTGAAAATCAGAGCAACATTTGCCCACATGGAAAATCTGCAAGAATCGATAAGGGAATTGTCAAAGAATTTGATTGATTAGCAGGATCATTAACAGCATTGGTATTGATAAAATCTTATCCATTCCCATCCCTAGGTCAGTTGCCGTCGGCAATGCTCGGTGATGTCACGTCCGCTTGAGTTTCACCGCGATCATATCATATATCACATAATAGGATGTATAAGCAGACATTATTTCAGCTGTATCCTTTTCATTCACTTATCAACCACAAAACACTGCAGCTGATGATGCAGCAGCATTATCTGTGAGTTTCCCGCGGTCCGTCTAGTCCTCACTGACTAATGTTTCCCACACGGACATGGATTGTTACTCTGTAGTCCGGATGAATGACTGTCTGTCTAGCTGGTATCGTCACATGTGCACACACCACTGATTGATGAACTTTTTTTTCTTTGACATCGCGCGACAAGCTATGTGGTAGTGTGAAAAGCGGCTGTCGCATCGCGGGAGGGTTAGCCCCGCCCCATCGCGGCTGTACATTGACTTTGCATGGAGAGTGATCGCCGAGGTAGTACAAGTAGCGTCCAGTGTGAATGCACCTTAAGTTGCTCCTGCAGTCCTCCAGTGCAGGTTGCAGCCCTCTCCTGCTCTGTCTGTTGGCATCTTTTAGCTCCTTAAAGTAAACCATTTGACCCACCCCCACCCACACAGCCTCCCTTTAAAAAGTGAGGCCTGATTAATTAAAGTAAGAGCTCGGGAGTCGTCAAAAGCTGCATTACTATTATTGCCCGGGCACGTTTGTGACAAATGCCTCTGTGACTTATCGCTCTGCACATTTTCCCACCGCAGCAGCACTAAACAGAAATCAAACACACCGCCAGACCATCCTCTCTCGCTGGATTTTTCTGAAGATAACTGCTTTTGTTTAGTCCGGCACTCTCATTTATCTCTGCTTTCACTTCTACTTCTATCTGCTGCACCGTTTCCATAGTCAAGCCTTCATACAGCAGTAAAGCTGCAGTCTGGTTTAGTTTGGCTCGGTACAGTACCCATTTAGCCAAACTAAGCGATAGTGTGGGATGTTCCATCAAATGCTGGCAACAAACTTCTTGAGACATGAGATTCTCTCGATGGTTTACTATATGGCCGTGGCACAGTCTGAGGTGTATGCCAGTTTTGGTGAGTTTTTGAGTGTGTTTAGGGGGTCAAGTTAAAATTTAAAGATGCGGGGAATAATCACAATAAAGAAACGATACAGAAACAACTCTTACTATCTCTACCTAGAAGGGGGCCTTCCCCTTTGAGCGAGGACCCTAAAAATGTAAACAGCAATGGTTGTCCTGTTGTTGATTCAATTGTGTTTAAATAGGCATTTCTATAGGCTTCGTTCTAGCATATTTTAGAAGCTTTTAATCCCACAGGTTCTACAACTTCGGTAGTTTGTTTCAGTCTGCAGTTTCTGTAAATTCATTGTGGCAAAATTAAAATAATGTGTTGACATTAAAGCAAAAATGTAGTATTAATACTTAAATATTTTCAAAAGCAGGTACTCCAGTACTTCACTTAAGTAGAAAATTGAATGAACAACTTTCACTCAAGTATTGGAGTTCAGTACTTTGTTCACCACCGAACATAACTAAATATAGGGAGGAAAGCTGAAAGACTGCTTGGAAAACCAAAAAGATAAATGGAAGAATTGAAAGACAATTAAGAGGATGTGTCCAAGACCTTTGTCTGAAGATATGTTTATCTGTTAGAGAGCCCACACACGGTGATAAAAAACAGTCATTTAACAGTTTTGGTATTATTGTGTGTGGTGTGTTCTAGGCCTGTGCTGAAAATATCGATACGGCAAAATATCACACACACTCCTTGGGGATACGTTTGTATAACAGAATCAATGTTGCCTTAAAGTATACCCTGCCATGTTCAAATAAACCGTAGAGTGATTCATCCTCTACTGTTGCTGCAAGAAACAAAGATCCACCAGAGGACTAGAAGAATGAAAGTCCTCCATCAATGATCCAAACTGAACTGAAAGAAACCAAATCACGATATGGAAATGAGCCATTAGTGTCAGTTTGACTCAGAATGGGAATTATTATGATTTTATTTACACCACTGCCACCGAAGAGCCTGTGTATTGATCCAATTATGGATAATTTCCTGTAGTTTTTCTATGCCAATGACACCAAACTGATATTCAACACTGTGGAAAACCATCCTAATTCACAATATAAACAAATCCTCACTTAAGTTCCCGAATCTGCATCGAGATCACATTAAAATCTGATCATTACTCCCGGGTGCTGTCACCAACATTCCTTGAAAATCAAAATGTGTTGAGTACTTTCTTTACCACGTCACATTGAAAAATCATCTAGAAGATTGCTGGATCCACAACCAAAATTCATCACTTCTTCTGCACGGATGGCAGGATGTCACACCTACCAATGACATCATACTGGTAGGTGTCTTTGTTTCATCATCAGTTTAAGCCCAGTGCAGATCAAAGACTGTAGAATGAATGCAGAGTTGTTGACACAATGGCATAGAGCAGGGATGTCCAAACTTTTTGCCACGAGGGCCAGATTTGGTAAGGTGAAAATGTGGGGGGGCCGACCATTCAGCTTTTGTCTCTAATTGTCACTTAACATCTAATGAAACACCTTCAATTCAGAAAAGATTCCAGTTGTTTCAATTTTACGGCACGTTCGTCCCCAGTTAGCTTGTCGTAGTTAGCATGTTTTGTCTGGTGGTGCCACTTGACATTGAATTCCTTGAAAACAGCGACAGTCTCGTGGCAAATTAGGCAGACACAGTTGTTTTGTATTTCGGCAAAAAAATACTCAAATTTCCACTTGTTCTGGAATCGGCGGCACTCGCTGTCAGCTTTTCTCTTTTCAGCTACAGTCGCCGTGTTTGAAATGGATGGGCTGAAAGGATGACAAAAGGTCAGGTGTCAAGTGCCACAAGGATGTGGCCACAGAGCTACTGCCATCTTCTGGTGAAATGTAAAAAAGGCTTTTTGTACACGAGTATTTTATACAGCAGTCAACGGTGCACGCGGGCCGCATACAATTGATTTTAGAACAGAGACTACGGACCAGTGAGAATTTGAACACGGGCCGGACTTTGGACATGCTTGGCATAGAGCATTCAAAAAAACATCAGAGCAAGAAAAAAGACATAATGTTGAACCTTAGGTCAAACCCAACTACTGACATCAATGACGAGAACAACTGATTTAGAGTGGGTAACAATATAGAAACATCCATATACAGCTCACATAAATGGAGTTTGCATGGAAAAATTAGATAAAATATTTCATAACACCATAAAATAAATGTAACACTGATAATATAAATAACAAACTTGGAAATCAAACTTCTGAAATTATCTACTTAGAATCAGAGTCAATAGTTCACTTGGTGAAAATAAAAATACAAAAACATATTCCAATTTGAACTATCGTTTGTTTAAGTGCTGGTCAAATGGTCAGAAGTCATCTTTGAGGTATCTGGCTCCAGGGATGGGAATCGAAAACCAACTCAGGTTGAGAATTACTAATAATTAGCTAAAAGAATCAATACCGTTAGACTTCTTGACGAACAATTCTGGAGGATCCTTGCAGATTAAGGATGTCACCCTCTCATCAGACGCAATCAAAAGTGTGGATTAGTTTTAACGCAATATGGAACCGACTCTGCAACATCCAGTAATTTCAAGCATTAATATAAGCATAAATATAAGTTTGAATGTTTTTTAGTCCAGTATTTATTCATTATGTATACATTTTAAATTCACCAAGGACTGCATTTCATCATTTAACTCACAGCTCAACTGTTTGGCTGAAGTCAATATATTCAGGAATATTTAATGTGTTAAAAAACACAACACATCATTGTTTCTGTCAATGTTTTGGGATACAGAAAAAACTGCAAACAAACCAAAAGAACTGATATTGTCTTTGTGTGGGATTTAAAGGTTGAAAAGCGAAAAGCTGTTATTATTATTTTAAATACTTAACCATTCACTGATATGATGATGTATGGCAATCTCATTATAAACTATCTTAAGATTGTTTTGCTATTTTATTCACAAACATGTTAGCTTTAAAACCTTTAAATTCAACACCAAAATATTTGTTTTTTGGTCTTTTTTTGTAGTTTTCTCTCTCCCCTGAAATGTTAACAGAATCCAACAATAATTTGTTTTGTTCTGTTTTTAAAACATCAAATATCCCTGAATTTTCTCTGACAAATAGTCGAGCTGTTAGTTAAAGAGTTAATTTCACTGTACTTGTACAATGGCAATAAAGATTCTATATTCTATTCTATACGTGTATATGTGTGTTTAAAAATGAAGAGCTTGTCTTCAGCCTGCTCTGTTGTAAGGTGCCTTGAGATAATGCTTGTTATGAAATGGAGCTAAACTACGGAAGAGTATAAGGGCCATGTTAGATGGAGAAAATAATTTTGGGGAAGTCAAGATCAAATTTGAAATTTGGGGATTTAGGTTTCAATGACAAGAATAAAGTCCAAATACAACTTCTGGATAAAAGTTGAAGTGTCAAGAAGAGAGTTGACATGTTGGAAAAAAAGTGGAAGCATTAAGAAAATAAGCCAAAAAGTACAGAATAAAATCGAAGTGCATTGCATGCCAACTTTATTCTCGACTTTCGACTTTTTTCTTGACATTTTAACTTTAATCTCCTCATTTTGACTTTTATCGGCAAATTGTATTTCGACTTACTTTGACTTTTATCCCAAATTTTCGACCTTAATCTCAACCTGCTGGAAACTATTTTTACCCATCTACAAAACCCAAAACCAGTGAAGTTGGCACATTGTGAAAATCGTAAATAAAAACAGAATACAATGATTTGCAAATCCCTTTCAACCTATATTCAATTGAATACACAGCAAAGACAAGATACTTAACATTCGAACTGGTAAACTTTGTTATTTTTTGCAAATATTAACTCATTTGGAATTTGATGCCTGCAACATGTTTCAAAAAAGCTGGCACAAGTGGCAAAAAAGACTGAGAAAGTTGAGGAATGCTCATCAAACTCTTATTTGGAACATCCCACAGGTGAACAGGCTAATTGGGAACAGGTGGGTGCCATGATTGGGTATAAAAGCAGCTTCCTGAAATGCTCAGTCATTCACAAACAAGGATGGGGCGAGGTCACCACTTTGTGAACAAATGCATGAGCAAATTGTCCAACAGTTTAAGAACAACATTTCTCAACGAGCTATTGCAAGGAATTTAGGGATTTCATCATCTACGGTCCGTAATATCATCAAAAGGTTCAGAGAATCTGGAGAAATTACTGCACGTAAACGGAAAGGCCGAAAACCAACATTGACTGCCCGTGACCTTTGATCCCTCAGGCGGTACTGCATCAAAAACCGGCATCACTGTGTAAAGGATATCACCACATGGGCTCAGGAACACTTCAGAAAACCACTGTCAGTAACTACAGTTCGCTACATCTGTAAGTGCAAGTTAAAACTCTACTATGCAAAGCCAAAGCCATTTATCAACAACACCCAGAAACGCCGCCAGCTTCGCTGGGCCCGAGCTCATCTAAGATGGACTGATGCAAAGTGGAAAAGTGTTCTGTGGTCTGACGAGTCCACATTTCAAATTGTTTTTGGAAACTGTGGTCGTCGTGTTCTCCAGGCCAAAGAAGAAAAGAACCATCCAGACTGCTATAGGCGCAAAGTTCAAAAGCCAGTATCTGTGATGGTATGGGGGTGTATTAGTGCCCAAGGCATGGGTAACTTACACATCTGTGAAGGCACCATTAATGCTGAAAGGTACATACAGGTTTTGGAGCAACATATGTTGCCATCCAAGCAACGTCTTTTTCATAGATGCCCCTGCTTATTTCAGCAAGACAATGCCAAGCCACATTCTGCACGTGTTACAACAGCGTGGCTTCGTAGTAAAAGAGTGCGGGTACTAGACTGGCCTGCCTGTAGTCCAGACCTGTCCCCCATTGAAAATGTGTGGCACATTATGAAGCGTAAAATACAACAACGGAGACCCCGGACTGTTGAACAACTTAAGCTGTACATCAAGCAAGAATGGGAAAGAATTTCACCCGAAAAGCTTCAAAAATTGGTCTCCTCAGTTCCCAAACGTTTACTGTGTGTTGTTAAAAGGAAAGGCGATGTAACACAGTGGTAAAAATGCCCCGTGACAACTTTTTTGCAACGTGCTGCTGCCATTAAATTCTAAGTTGATGATTATTCACAAAAGAAAATAAAGTTTCTCAGTTTGAACATTAATATCTTGTCTTTGCAGTGTATTCAATTGAATATAGGTTGAAAAGGATTTCCAAGTCATTGTATTCCGTTTTTATTTACGATTTACACAACGTGCCAACTTCACTTGTTTTGGATTTTTATAAAATGGTCGTAATACTCTTCCGTACCACACAAATAAAAATTGATTGAGGCTGACTGATAATACCAGGAAAACCTGTCAACCTGCTTTTTTGGGCAGAAAATTGAAGGAATCATTAAAAAATTGTATCAATTAGCAGAATCGATGATGAAATTAGTATCAATAAACCTTACCAGATCCCATTCCTGTGAATTCCACCTGCATTTTGTGGATTGGCTGATACTTCACACTGTCTACTGACTCTCCTGTCACATATTTGGGTTGGGAGGCCCCTATAAAAGTGGGAATTACTGAAGAACTTAATGTTTCACTTCAGCAGAACATGAGCATCTTTTTATGAATGAATCCAGGCTGGCAGCAAACATTTAACAACGCTCTTTCAGGAGTGACTGATTTTGCTCCAGGCCACACATTCAGGGAGTTACAGATGCCAAATCAGGTCCAATTGGGCCTCAACGTGTCAGCAAACGTTAGCGTGTTTGATGAAACATCACCTGGAATTCAAGACCAACAGCATCTCTCAGTCTGCAGCTACATGTGCTTTACTCAATATCTCCATCTAGTGCTGACGGGGTGTCAAACCAGCCCGCCGTGGAGGAATCAATGGAAACACTGCAACAATCGTCCAGATCCTTCGAATTAACGCCAGGAACTTCAGCAGGCTGCAGACTCAGAGCCCGACCCGCCTCTTCTGCAGCTTTATTCTGTCCCATTCTCTGTCTCATTACAGTTCAGTGCAGTCCCCTGACAGCCAAGGTCGACTCAGAGGCTTGAATAAAAACCAGATGAGCTCTGGGACCTCCAGGCTGCTGCACAACAGAGTTTGGAGCAGGGGTGGCTCTGGTCATTTGGAGACCCCGGGCAAAGAACAAAACAAGGCCCCCATTTGTCCAGTGAACTAAACTTTATCATAGCACAAGACCAAAACACTTCAAAAGCTTTAACTATAATTAGTCTTATTATTATTATTATCATTATTATTATCATTATTATTATTAGAAGTTGACATTTTTCCAGGGCTGATAAAACAGCTGAGATATTAGAGAAGTAAATCCACAGAGCGGGAGCCATCTTTACCAGCTTCAATGTGGCTACAAACTAAATAAATTACAACTTAAATAAACACACTCAGATGGCCACTTTGGTGCACCATAAGCATGCAGCATACACTGGCAACAGAGGCCATTTGTCCATTTAAATACCAGGGTTTTCATGATTTATTAACCAAACAATCAACAAAAGCACAAAACAACAAAAGTCATGGCGGCTGCCTCTCTAGGGCTGTGTTATCCAATCACCAAATAAATAGGGATGGGAGTTTTAAAGATTTTATTCATACCAAAGCCATTATTGATCCTTCTTACCGATACTTAAAGTGATTCCTTCATCGGTTCCTGTGGATTTTCTGTGAGGGCAAAATTCATTTTACAAAGACTTTTAGTGGCAACAATGGCAAACACATGGCATGGCAAGGGTTCTACCCCTTAAACATCATGTACACATAATTTCATCAAAAAAATAAGCAATTTTTCTTCATTTTTTTGTCATTTCTGCTGACTGCCTCTGATGGAAGTGCGGCATCCTTCGTTTGCAAAGAAGGCAGAACAAAGTGGAAGAAATTACAAGCCAAAACACGAATGATAGTGATCCCCATCCCTCCAAGTAAACAATTTTATTATGAAAGCTCAACACGCTTAAAATTAAATACTAATAGCAGATAAAGGCTCCTACATCCCTGCCAAAACATTTCCAGCTTATTCATGCAGTTTAAATGATTGCAGTACATTCAAAATCACATCATCAGCTTGTTATGTGATTGCAGTAGGGCGGGAAAATATGGCCTAAAAAGATTTTCTTAACAAACCTTGTTTTATGATTTAAAACAAGATTTTTCTCTCTAAAAGAAAAAACCTCAAAAGGATGTGGAAACTGCATAAAACATGTTTTGCCTCCTTGTTATCAACATATATTAAGAACTATACTCAATATACCCTTTGTGCTTAAAGTAGGTGCTGTAATTTTGTAATTTAATGTTAATTTTGTAGCTTGGAAGGGAGCAGGCTTGTCTGCATAAGCACCAAAAGCTGCTTCGTTTTCACAGTAAAAATTAAAACAATCAAATCAAAGTCTAAAATGGGGCTCATCTAAAACCTGGAAGGTCACCTTTATGAGGTCAGTGTCAATTTACAGTGTTTATGTTTTCAAAAAGTGCCACAACTTACAAATGAAGTACAGGCAAGTCAAGGAAAAAATCTAGATTAATCTATTTAATCAACATTTTGTCCAGCCTTAGCTAACAGACATAAACCTCATATTTAAAGCTCATAACGTTTGTTTCTTGAAGCTCCATGGAGCTCAAGCTCTCCATCTAATGCAGACATTACCAAATGTTATAGCTGCATATGGAGGAGGAGCTGAGAGCAAGAGAGTCTGCAGCGAGTGAGAATGAATCTCAAGAAACTGCACAACACCGAGAACCAAAGAACCAGGCACGCACACCACACAATGAAGCCCCAATTGTGGACAGTGATCACAGAAGAACATTTAAAAATCTGTAATTCTTCCTCAAAAAATACTTTAAATCACAACAATATAATCTACTCTCCAATATCTTATACCACTTATACTCTGCTACAAGAGAAAGTCCAAAAACTAAGAGGCTGTATTATTATTATTACTATCATTATCATGTTAACACAAACTCTACTTTGCATAAAAGACATGCCTGTAGCATACTATCACTGTATCTCCTCTTGGCAGTGCAGAAAGGCTGCAGTAAATCACTTGTTCTTATTCAATTTTGATTGCTTTCTTTACTTAATTAAGTTTTTTTTTAATTGCTTTCATTATTGGGGGAGTTATTTCATCATTGGATACTTAAATATTGTTTACAAGAGATACAATACAGCCTAAAAAATCAGCACGTTTGTGCAAAATCAGGTCTTTACATGTTTCATTTAAGTGTTTTGATACTTTCTGTGAACTTAGTGATATTTATTCAATTTACCCGTCTTGTCATTGGTCAAGTATTCCAATATTTAATCAATTATTTGAAATAAAAAGTACCAACAGCCCAATGAAGGACATCTGGTCATATTCTGTGCTTGTCTTTTGAATTTAAATGTTTATTTTGCTCAAATTTAAAGCATAACGATGCCTTCCGCATGCTCTGCTGATAAATAAAATAAACCTTGCAGTGGTATTGTGTCTCCATCTACACTGTTCACTAAGGAATTTGCACCAGGTTGTTCTCATTTGTTTTGCCTCAGCTTCCTCGAAAATCTGCAGACTTCAGTCCAAACATTGTTTAGATGAGTATGCAACAAGAAATTAAAACACGATCAATAAGCAAACTGAGATTTTAGATTAATCAAATGTTTTGTTTTTTTACTTTATCTGCTGAAGCAAACATGCAGCAGATATTTAGGAAGGGAAGTGATCATGCACACAAACGGGATTGATCAGCTGCATATAATCACTCTGTGTTTAATTAGACTGCAATCCTGTAATCAACTACAGCTGGAACTTTCAATACGGCTAAAAATAAAACAGCAGGACACGTGTCAGAGAGGAAGAGTCCAGGAAATAGAATTAAATAAAAGATCCTTAAGTCACTTCAACGCTCCCTCCTTTAACCAAACACAAGAATAAGCACATTAGCTTACAATTCATTTCTTCATATATCAAGCTTGTTCGCGCAGATTCAGTCATGTACACCAGCTTACCTGCACGAGCGACGCCTCCTAAATAAAGTTCATCCTGCAGACTGCGCGTGCGGTTTACAATCTTCATACAACACGACGTCCGCTGACATGGAGAGATACTCGAAGAAGTGATTCTCAAAGATAATATTCAACGAGATGTGTTCGTTAAATCTTGAGTTAAGTCCACCGCATCCGTGTCAGCGTGGTCGGCAACTTGCTCCGACTGTCTGCTCTCCGCTACTGCTGCTGCAGCCTCCACCGAGCAGCCAATCAGAGAGCGACGACAGAGCGAGCTGGTTCAAGGCAAGAGTGAGATGATTGAAGACAAGAGTGAGGTGATTCATGGAGAGAGTGAGATGACTGCAAGAGTGAGATGATTGACAAGAATGGTGAAAGAGTAAGATGATTCACAATGAGAATGAGATGATTCACCTTCAAAGTGGTGAAAGAGTGACATGATTAAGTCTGAACAAGAATATATTAACAAAAAGAGTGAGATGATTCACAACAAGAGTGAGATGATTCACAACAAGGGTGAGATTATTTAAGACAAGAGAGACAATTTACAGCAATCATCTTACAGCAAGTGAGATGATTGAAGACAAAAAGTGAGATGATTCACAGCAAGAGGGAATTTATTCTCCAGAAGAGTGAGATGATTGACGACAAGTGTGAGATTATTTAAGACAAAAATGAAGTTATTTAAGACAAAAGTGAGATGATTCATGGTAAGAGAGAGATTATTTACGACAAAAGTGAGATGCTTCATGACAAGAGTGAGATGACTGGGGACAAGAGTGATATGATTTACAGCAAAAGTGAGATGATTGAAGACAAGAGTGAAATGATTGACAAAAAGAGCGAGATGATTGACAACAAGAATGAGATGATTCACAGAAGAGGGTGAGGTTTTTTAAGACAAGAGTGAGATGATTGAAGACAACAGTGAGATGATTCACGGCAAGAGTGAATTTATTCACCAAAAGAGTGAGAACATTGATGGCAAGAGTAAAATGATTGACAAAAAGAGTGAGATAATGGACAACAAGAGTGATACATGGATGATACAAGGTCAGAATGAGATGATTCACCAGCAGAGTGAGATGATTCACAGTCAGAGTGAGATGTTTCATGGTCAGAGTGAGATTATTCACCGACAGAGTAAGATAAGATAACCCCAAAGGTTCTGTCATTCTAATCAGAATAATACAGTTACAGAATCTGAAGAATAACTGCACTTAAACAGATTACAAAAATCTGTTCAAACCAAAGACACCACAAATAGTCAAATGGAAAGAATCAATAAAGGAAAAAAAAAAGCATGGAAAGAGTTACAAATAGAAAAAGAAACCTAAGCAACAGCTTTAAGTTCTGCTGGAAACAGATGAATGAACTGATGCAATCATAAAAAATATTCTTTTAAAAATGTATTGGAAAGTACAATAAAAGAAATAAGTAAAACTTCCAGGAAAAAAATAGATATAAGATCTATGTTGTCAGTATCATTTTATGTCTGCTTGTTTTTGTTTCTCTTTATTTGGTTTTGTTTACTTATTTTCTTCTTACTTGTTTTTCTTTTAGTTTGTTAGTTTTTGTTTTTTGCCAAAAGCAATTGTCTGAATTGTACAGAAAAGTACCATGCGCTTAATAATAATTTGTAATGCCACTGTCACCTATGTTTACATATTTTGGGTTTATTTGATTTCTAGATTCTCAAAACTATATATATAAAAACCCTTGTATTTAAATAAATGCAATACGGAATCACCATCAACCTAACAACCATGTTTTGTTTGTGGGAAGGAGGGCCTGCATAGCGGCTACTGATTAAACCAAGCCTGAACTCAGACATTATTTGTTGGAAAGTCATAAAAACTTTAACTCTGACATGTTTGTTGTTCTCTGAAAAAGATTGAAGTAATTTGTTTACAATAGAAAGGCGGGACCGGAAGTAATGTTCTACTGTCTTTGTGTACTTTCTACCTAACAGAAGTATTTCTGTTTTGTTTAATACTTTTGTATGGTGATATAAGAAATGTTTTTGTTAATTTAAGAGATACGTACAACTACTTGGCGGTGTCGTGATTTTTTGACATGGAGTTCATGTTGCAGACTGATAAGGGTTTCAGTGGAAACTCATAAAACAATTTACAACCCTTCTTTTATTGATATTGATTAAAGACAAAGTAATGTTAATAGAGACAAGTAACTGAACCAGTTTCTGTATCTCTTTTTAAGCTTAAGACATTTGTAGATTTCCTCGATTCACTTTATGGAATCAATGGCGTGTTTTGTAGTTTAATCTGGTAAGTTCAAATCTTTTTTTCTGGTGTTCTCGTCTTTACAAGAGCGCTTGAACGCACCACTGCTGCGTCATGACGTCAGCGGGCTCGCCGTACGCACCTCCCAGAAGTTGAGCCTGATGTTTACATGTAGCTTCCCGCGTTTCTGCTTCGATTAAAGATCAGGGCGACCTGATGCCTGAGTGATGAAGATGAAAAAGACGGAGAAGGTTCTTCATCTGAAGAGCTGCCGATTGAAGACAAGAATGAGTTGATTGAAGACAAGAGTGAGATGATTGACGGCAAAAGTGAGATTATTGACGTCAAAAGTGAGATGATTCACGGCAAGTGTGAGATGATTCACGGCAAGTGTGAGATGATTGACAGCAAAAGTGAGATGATTCCCAGCAAGTGTGAGATGATTGAAGAAAAGAGTGAGATGATTGATGACAAGAGTGAGATGATTCTTGGCAAAAGTGAGTTGATTGAAGACAAGAGTGAGATGATTGAGGACAAGAGTGAGATGATTGAGGACAAGAGTGAGTTGATTGAAGACAAGAGTGAGATGATTAAAGACAAGAGTGAAATGATTGAAGGCAAGAGTGAGATGATTGATGACAAGAGTGAGATGATTGACAACAAGAGTGAGATGATTGAAGACAACAGTGATATGATTGAAGACAAAAGTGAGATAAGTTTATGGCAGGAGGTAATTTATTCACAAAAAGACTGAGATGATTGACGGCAAAAGTGAGATGATTGAAGGCAAGAGTGAGATGATTGACGGCAAGAGTGAGATGATAATATACAACAAGAGTGAGTTGATTGAAGAAAAGAGTGACATGATTGAAGACAAAAGTGAGATAAATATATGGCAAGAGGGAATTTAGTCACAAAAAAAGTGAGATGATTAATGGCAAGAGTGAGATGATTCATGGCGAGAGTGAGATTACTGAGGACAAGAGTGAGATGATCCATGCCAAGAGTGAGATTACTGAGGACAAGAGTGAGATGATTGAAGACAAGAGTGACATGATTCACGGCAAGAGTGAGATGATTGACGACAATAGTGAGATGATTCTTTGCAAAAGTGAGTTGATTGAAGACAAGAATGAGCTGATTGAAGACAAGAGTGAGATGATTGAGGACAAGAGTGAGATGATTGACGACAAAAGTGAGTTGATTGAAGACAAGAGTGAGATGATTGAAGACAAGAGTGATATGATTCATGGCAAAAGTGAGATGATTAACAAGAGTGAGATGATTCATGGCAAGAGTGAGATGATTGACGACAAGAGGGAGATGATTCATGGCAAGAGTAAAATGATTGACCGACAAAGCAGTGAAAGAGTGAGATGATTGATGTTCTTCACAAAATGTTTGACAGCAAGAGTGAGATGATTGACATCAAGAGTGAGATGATTCTCATCAAGAGTGATTTGATTCACAGCAAGAGTGAGATGATTGACAGTCTGAGTGAGATTTTTCATAGTCTGAATGAGATGATTCACAGTCAGAGAGAGATGATACAAGGTCAGAATGAGGTGATTCACCAGCAGAGTGAGATGATTCACAGTCAGATTGAGATGTTTCATGGTCAGAGTGAGATTATTCACCGACAGAGTAAGATAAGATAACCCCAAAGGTTCTGTCATTCTAATCAGAATAATACAGTTACAGAATCTGAAGAATAACTGCACTTAAACAGATTACAAAAATCTGTTCAAACCAAAGACACCACAAATAGTCAAATGGAAAGAATCAATAAAGGAAAAAAAAAGCATGGAAAGAGTTACAAATAGAAAAAGAAACCTAAGCAACAGCTTTAAGCTCTGCTGGAAACAGATGAATGAACTGATGCAATCATAAAAAATATTCTTTTAAAAATGTATTGGAAAGTACAATAAAAGAAATAAGTAAAACCTCCAGGAAAAAAATAGATATAAGATCTATGTTGTCAGTATCATTTTATGTCTGCTTGTTTTTGTTTCTCTTTATTTGGTTTTGTTTACTTATTTTCTTCTTATTTGTTTTTCTTTTAGTTTGTAGTTTTTGTTTTTTTGTCAAAAGCAATTGTCTGAATTGTACAGAAAAGTACCATGCGCTTAATAATAATTTGTAATGCCACTGTCACCTATGTTTACATATTTTGGGTTTATTTGATTTCTAGATTCTCAAAACTATATATATATAAAAACCCTTAAATAAATGCAATACGGAATCACCAATCAACCTAATAATCATGTTTTGTTTGTGGGAAGGAGGGCCTGCATAGCGGCTACTGATTAAACCAAGCCTGAACTCAGACATTATTTGTTGGAAAGTCATAAAAACTTTAACTCTGACATGTTTGTTGTTCTCTGAAAAAGATTGAAGTAATTTGTTTACAATAGAAAGGCGGGACCGGAAGTAATGTTCTACTGTCTTTGTGTACTTTCTACCTAACAGAAGTATTTCTGTTTTGTTTAATACTTTTGTATGGTGATATAAGAAATGTTTTTGTTAATTTAAGAGATACGTACAACTATTTGGCGGTGTCGTGATTTTTTTGACATGGAGTTCATGTTGCAGACTGATAAGGGTTTCAGTGGAAACTCATAAAACAATTTACAACCCTTCTTTTATTGATATTGATTAAAGACAAAGTAATGTTAATAGAGACAAGTAACTGAACCAGTTTCTGTATCTCTTTTTAAGCTTAAGACATTTGTAGATTTCCCCGATTCACTTTATGGAATCAATGGCGTGTTTTGTAGTTTAATCTGGTAAGTTCAAATCTTTTTTTCTGGTGTTCTCGTCTTTACAAGAGCACTTGAACGCACCACTACTGCGTCATGACGTCAGCGGGCTCGCCGTACGCACCTCCCAGAAGTTGAGCGTGATGTTTACATGTAGCTTCCCGCGTTTCTGCTTCGATTAAAGATCAGAGCGACCTGATGCCTGAGTGATGAAGATGAAAAAGACGGAGAAGGTTCTTCATCTGAAGAGCTGCCGGGGCCGGAAGGTCCGTGTGGTCCGCGAACATTACCTCCGGGAGAAGGTTCCGTGCTTCAGCTCTCTGTGTCAGGCGGGCTGCGAGAACGGTAACAACACTGTCCTGACCATAGACTGTGGTCCTAACAACACACCGGTGTTACGGTTTATTCAGTGACCGTGGCGATTTGGGGCTTTCAACGGAAGCAGTGTTTGGTTGTTTAACGGTTAATGTAATCTGGAGACTCATTGAACGCCCCTTTGTTTGTTTGTTTGTTGTTATAGTTAAAAGGCTTTAGTCAGACATGTTTTAACGAACAGACCAACAAAGAAAGACTGTATTTTCGTTGAACCCCCTTGTTTTGATACCAAGACGACCATGCAGCATAAGTCTGAGTTTACACGGTTACCACTTAAATCAATACACCTTCTTACACAACAGACAAAACTCCTTATGTTTCCTGTACGATTAATCTATCACTAATTTTAATGAATATTACATTGACCACAACATAAAGGCTGCTTAAAATGTTACAATAATGTTTTTAGCTTACCTAATAGCGTATATATTTGTTGACTAGTTATTTTCGTCATAATTTCGTCAACAACCTGTTTCCCCAGACGAAAACTAGACAGTGACTAATGAAAACAAGTGCATGTGGACAAGAACTCAAACTAAACTAACTGACATTTTCTTCCACACAAAAAGACTAAAATGTCTGACAGAGACTTAATCCAATCTAGGGATGGGAATTGATAAGATTTTGTAAATACCAATACTGTTAATGATCCTGCTAATCGATCCTTTAATGATTCCCTTATCGATTCCAGCAAATTTTGCATGTGGGCAAATGGTCTCATTTTCAGTGGCAACAATGCCAAACACACATCACAGTATAGAGATAACTGCTTCTGCAAGTTACTGGTGTTTCCACTCACTTAAGGTTGTGCAGTAGGTGTAATTAAAATTAAGCCACAATTCTGATGCTTCTGAACCCTGTCAATTGAATGGAATTGATAAGGGAATTGATTAGCAAAAAGATTAATGATATCAATTCTTTGATGGAGCTGTTAACGATTCTCAACTGGAATTGGTTTTCGATTCCCATCCCTAATCCAATCAGACTTAATTTGGTCATGTAGAAAGTAGAAACAAGTTAGGAATATTTCCAATCACATCACAGCTACTTTGGTTGTGTGGAAAGGTTGGATGAGTTCAGAGGAACATCCAATCACAGCTGCCTTAGTTTGGTGGTGGTGGGATAAGTTGTGGATCGATCCAATCAGAGCTGCTCTCTTTCTGAATTTATATATTTATGTAGAGCAGGTTCACTGTTTGTTGTCAGTTCTGGTATTGTAATTGAGATGCTCTGCCCAGTAGATTAAATAAAGCATTTCACACAAAAGGAACATTTGTTTAAAGGAATATTTCACCCAAAGAATGATATGCCTTCGTTTTCTACTCACCCTCATGCTGAGCAACACTCTGGAGCACTTTTTTGATGTCTCAAAGTTCATTTACAAATTCAGACTTTACTAGCATTCATTAAAGGGTTATTAGATGTTTGATTTTATCCAAGAGTAAAACATGACTTCAAAATTCAAGGAAACATAAAAAATGCTTTACACTTTACACTTCATAATTTAGTCGACTAAATTTACTGCAGATTTGTCGCCTAAAATGTAAAATTTCATCAACTTGAACTAGACTGAAATCAAAACAGTCTAGATGACTAAATTATGGCTTAAACTAAAAGACATTTTCATTTTTTTTTTCTTTGATTCAGTTGTGGACCATGCTTATGTTTAAATTAAAAACGATGGTTATTTTGCAGTTTATAAATATATATTTTTACGTTTTTTTTATTTCTTGAGGTTACTTTCAGGATCTTCTAATTTATTTTTTATTTATTTTATTTGATTGTAGTATATTCTGATGTTTAAGGTTAAATTTATTGAACCAATTGGTTAATGACAAATGGGTCATTTTTTTTCTCAGACCTACTCTCGCTGACTACTGTTCTCTGAGTAATATCACTTGTTTAAGCCTTTTCTTACAGTCCATACTTCAAAATAAGTAATAAAAGGTTGTATGATTCCTGCTGATATCGTATTGGATCCATATCGCTATTGGTCAATACTCAAGGCTGCAATATCGGTATCGTATCAGAGGTGAAAAAGTTGTATCAGGACACCGAACTTGTTAATCGCAAAGTCTATCTCTGGCTCTGACTAACTTTTTATGTTAAATAAGAATTTTCCTCTTCATATCATGTAAAGATGACTAGGGCTGGGTTAAAAAAATCAATTTAATTGATTTAAATCGATTTTCCTTAAACTGGTTCATAATCGATTCATAAAATCCAAAGATCGATCTTTTAACTTGGTAGTTTTTTCTTCTTTGGATGTGCAGAGAAGCAGCCTGTGGTATCAACCCTGCTAGTCTTGTGTGATCAGCGTTTAGCATTGCTTTCTACTGAACAAGATCTCATGAGATGTTACTGCAAACAAACATGGTGGAAGCACTATATGGGCACCACTGAAAAGTTTAAAAGCTGATGTTTGGATGTACAGTATTTTATATTTAACAAGTACAAAGGAAAATACGAGTTGGACAAAAACAAGTAATATGCAGAATATGCATTAATGCATATCATTAAAATATGATTAATGTGGGGTGCTGGTTTGGCAGAGTGGTTCGCAACCAGGCACCCCATGTACTTGCTTCCGGTCCAGGTTCGAATCCAGCCTGTGGCCAGTTTGCAGAGTGTCTTCCCCTACTCTCTCTCCTCCTTTCACAAGCCTATCCACTGTCTCTCTCCTGTCAATAAAGGCACAAAATGGCCAAAAAATACATTTAAAAAAAAAAAAATATATATATGATTAATGTAACTGCTTTAGGTTTAGTTCTTCATGTCAAAACAATTTTTAATGATGTACCGGGTCAAAAGGTCACTTTTTGAATTTACAGCACTATTTTAACTGAGATATCCCAGACTGAATAAATATTAAATTGAATGGTGAATCGGATCGATCTGAGACCTTGTTATATCAAATCGAATCGATCCAGAAAATCTGAATCGATACCCAGCCCTACAGATGACACAGATGAACACATGATAAAATACAGTTAAAATCCGGCTTTTTGCATCATTTTTTAAATCTCATTTAGGAGGAACTAACAGCTCTAGTTTTTCACATACAGACCCAAAAATATGTTCATTATTTGTAACATTCTAACGTTTACACATGTTGGTGTTAAACTGAAACTAAACAGTAACAATCAAAATGAAAAAGTTTATATTTGAAGTAACATTGTTGGTAGAAGTGAAACTCCCTCATGTCTCCTGCAGATGGAAAGGTCCTCCCAGCAGACCTGACTCATTACGTGGTTCCGGATGTCGGCGTGGTGGTGGATTATCTGGAGATTCTGGAGTTCAGAGAGCTGCAGGGCATCGTGTTCACACAGACCGCCTGCCAGGCCATGCAGCACAACAAGGGCCGACGGTACGAGCACAACAACACGCTGAAAGCATGAAAAATAATCTGCAAGACAGGCTGGGGGTGTGAGGGAGATGAAATAAGTGTCATTGTAAGAACGACTTATCCTTCTTCCTTTTTTAGATCTCACAAATTGTATGTTACAAATTTGAGTCTTTCTGTCTTTTCATTGTAGTTTCCTGACACAACATGTACAGCATTTTCCCCCAAACTCCTCATCCAAGTTTTGATTTTTCTCTACAAATATACAAATAAAAAGTACATTTAACTTTAACACTCATTCCTGTCAGAAATGAACAAAACCTGGTAAATCCCCAAGATCAAAATTCAATTCTAAATAATAACAATCACTTTATAAATTAGAAAACAGACCAAAATCAGACTTGTAAAAATTTCAGTTTGTTTACTTGATGTGTCCCTCCTTCCAACATTACAATTTCCCTTGTTTTCTGAAAGGAAAAAATGATGACAAAAATATGAGCTTGAATTAGCCTTTGTGATTTACTAGTTAACTTAAAGTCTGTAGCTAACAAAATGTAATTTGTTGTTCTGTTCAGTTCACCCTAAATATTTTTTTAAATTATTTTGTCCTGAAGAACTTGCCAGTGTTTACTTCTTCTATCTGTCCAAGACAAACAAAGTTATCCAGCTCAAAATAAGAAAAATACGCCAGTAGAAAAGAGGCATCGATTGCAAAAGAATTGGTCGTCTGAAAAGAGGAAAAAGTACAAAAACAGGGGGCCCCACCGGAATCCTAGAATTGGTAATCCTTTCAGCTAAGACCCTTTTTTTCTTGGTCCCACATCCGCATTAAGATGTTCAAGCATCCAGCTCATCCACAACAGATCTCATAAATTTTGATTTACCTAATAAGCAAATTATTTTCTGTCATAGACCACAGACCCTTTCAAACTCAACACTCCTGGATCCCCCTTCTTTCCTTTACGCCTCATCTATGTGATATTGATTTAATTAAAAAAGGGTAAATATTTTGACCCAGGCGCCTACTTATTGAACTTTACAGGGAATATTAATGAACCAAAAAGACAAGAACACTTTGTTTTAGTTTTCAACAAGTTTTGTGCACTGTCTTTAGCTGTTTTTTAAAATAATAATAATTAATAATTATTGTTATTAATCAATTGATTATTTAAGTGATAAAGGTGGTTAAAAAAATCTGCTGTTGTTTTAAGGATTCTTCATGATTTATGAAGTGTTAAATATCCTCCGACACATTTGTAACTGCAACACTTTTATCAGGTGTGACTTCATGTTTGGTCTGTTTTGCAGAAATCCACCCGTCAGCCCATTTCAGCAAATATTTAACCCGGAGTTTGAGCATTTTAGAGTCAAACTTAATGATGGAAAATATGATGGCCCCATAATGAAGCAGACATTTTTTGTGGCTAGCAGCTGCATAGGTGCTATGGACTGATCTCACTTTTAAAGGCTAAGAAGAACAGACAATGTGGAAAAAGAAAAACAAATATGTTAACCATGCACGAACATAAAAAGTTGTTTCTATGTATTTTAAAATCCAGCTCCTGAAGCAAATATCATGAGAAAATCTGTCTTATATACAAATTCGGCTGCATTATTTTTTTATTTTATTGCAAAAACATACAATACAGACAAAGACTGAGACACATAACAAGACAGGTTACAAGTAGACTGTTTTTCCAATAGACAAAACAAAATGAGAAAACAAAGAAAAGAAAACAAAGAAAAGAAATAAAATAGAAAAAAATTAAAAGGAGTGGCTGTTTTTGTGTGTATGTTGTGTGTCTGTCAAGGAAAATGTTAACACTGTTTCCCTGTAAGCCCTTAAGATGGCTGTGTAGAAAAATCCCAGCAATCATTTTTCTTCTCCATCCTGCAGCTGCATGTGTATTATGAACTGTCTTCCTCTTTAACAGAAAGTCCATTTTCTGTGACACATTAAACCCACCTGAGCCCCCGACAGCCATCTTTAATTCTTAATGATCAAAACCACAACTCAGGTTTAAAAAACGGACAAAGAAGTCATGAGAAAAATGATGAAATAAAATCACCAGGTGGCAGAAGGAGCCCAAACTCATCTTATTTCTCTGTTAGTAAATGCAAACATTAGGTGGTGGGTGGCAGACAATTGGACTCGAGTTGACTTGAGCCGCTAATGAGACGACTTGCAACTCGACTCAGACTCGGGAGAAAATATCTCCAGACTCGACCTGACTTGAGACAACATAATTCTGAAAATTGCACTCAGGCTTTATATGAAGAGCCAGACAGGAGATATATGCCGCTCTTTTCTTTTAGGTTCACTTTATTGATGCTCCATTCACAGTACACTTGTCCGTCACCTATTATTGTCCCACACACGACACAGTACTACACACATAGGTTCCTACCACACACCTGCTTCTGCTACAGTGATGATCAGTGGGCAGGGTGTGCGGGATGTGGGTTTCAAATTGGCAACCGCTATTCTGTACCCAAAGTTATTTTCTTTGCATATAAAAAATTTCACTAACAAAACCATCAACCAGTGAAGTTGGCACGTTGTGTAAATCGTAAATAAAAACAGAATACAATGTTTTGCAAATCCTTTTCAGCTTATATTCAATTGAATACACTGTAAAGACAAGATATTTAATGCTCGAACTGAGAAACTTTATTTTCTTTTGCAAATAATCATCAACTTAGAATTTAATGGCTGCAACACATTGCAAAAAAGTTGGCACAGGGGCATTTTTACCAGTGTGTTACATCGCCTTTCCTTTTAACAACACTCATTTTTTAACAAAGTGGGGTGAGGAGACCAATTTTTGAAGCTTTTCGGGTGAAATTCTTTCCCATTCTTGCTTGATGTACAGCTGAAGTTGTTCAACAGTCCGGGGTCTCCGTTGTTGTATTTTAGGCTTCATAATGTACCACACATTTTCAACGGGGGACAGGTCTGGACTGCAGGCAGGCCAGTCTAGTACCCAAATTCTTTTACGACAAAGCAACTTTCCGCCTATAACAGTCCGGATGGTTCTTTTCCTCTTTGGTCCGGAGGACACGACGACCACAGTTTCCAAAAACAATTTGAAATGTGGACTCGTCAGACCACAGAACACTTTTCCACTTTGCATCAGTCCATCTTAGATGAGCTCAGGCCCAGCGAAGCCGGCGGCGTTTCTGGGTGTTGATAAATGGCTTTGGCTTTGCATAGTAGAGTTTTAACTTGAACTTACAGATGTAGCGACGAACTGTAGTTACTGACAGTGGTTTTCTGAAGTGTTCCTGAGCCCATGTGGTGATATCCTTTACACAGTGATGCCGGTTTTTGATGCAGTACCGCCTGAGGGATTGAAGGTCACGGGCATTCAATGTTGGTTTTGGGCCTTGCTGCTTACGTGCAGTAATTTCTCCAGATTCTCTGAACCTTTTGATGATATTACGGACCGTAGATGATGAAATCTCTAAATTCCTTGCAATAGCTCATTGAGAAATGTTGTTCTTAAACTGTTGGACAATTTGCTCACACATTTGTTCACAAAGTGGTGACCCTCGCCCCATCCTTGTTTGTGAATGACTGAGCATTTCAGGGAAGCTGCTTTTATACCCAATCATGGCACCCACCTGTTCCCAATTAGCCTGTTCGCCTGTGGGATGTTCCAAATGAGTGTTTGATGAGCATTCCTCAACTTTCTCAGTCTTTTTTGCCACTTGTGCCAGCTTTTTTGAAACATGTTGCAGGCATCAAATTCCAAATGAGCTAATATTTGAAAAAAATGACAAAGTTTACCAGTTCAAACGTTAAGTATCTTGTCTTTGCTGTGTATTCAATTGAATATAAGTTGAAAGGGATTTGGAAATCATTGTATTCTGTTTTTATTTACGATTTACACAACGTGCCAACTTTACTGGTTTTGGGTTTTGTCGATGGAAAACAAAGACATGCCAAGTGCACGACCTGCAACGCTTTGATAAGCGAAAAAGAGGGCACTTTGAACTTTACCCGCCACCTGAGGACACATGAGGCCAAGTAAGTGAAACCTACAAACGTTAGCCAGGTAGCTAACGTTTCTGCCATAGGTCAATATGGCAGGAACGTTAGCCCGACCTGTGGTCAATATGAAGCTAGCAAAGCTAACATTAGTAAAGAGGTTGTACGTGTGTTGTATGAGTGAGAAGATAAGGTTTCTCTCTTTAAGATAAAAATCTGAGCGCTTTTTGGGTGGACTGGGGAACAATGGTGAGGGACTCGACCCGTCATAACTTGTGACTCGACTCGACTCAACTCAACTTGCCCACAACAGAAAAAACTTGGGACTTGCTTGAGACTCTAATCAAATGACTTGAGACTTGCTTGGGACTGGGATCGAAGGGACTTGGGCAATTGTCTGGTCCAGGTAGTGCCTCACAGCAAAAGGTTTGCTAGTTTGAATCCTGAGTGGAGTTTGCATGATCTCCTGTGTATGTGTGGGTTCTCTCCAGGTACTCCAGCTTCTTCCTACAGACTAAAAACATGCTTATTAGTTTAACCGGTGGACCCCTATGACCCTGATAATGGATAATGGATGGATAAATAAAAAACTGTCCATCTCCTGAAGCCTCAAGCGATGGTCAGGATCTTTAATTCCCTCCTCTGAGTCTGAATCACACCTCTAATGACATCCTGCCTCTGGAGCCTGAGTGCAGAGTAAGGGTCGGCCTCATTATACCAGAGCCCTGCTGACGAGGCTAAACGATCCCCGGCCCGTGGCTTTAAATATCTATTACCCTCTCTGGGACGCTCAGGGGAGCTCTGACAAACTTGATGAACTCTGAGAAGAAGGAGTCCCATGAGGATTCAGGTCTCCTCCTTTATTTCTGCTAACAGTGCTGTTTAAAATGTGGCATCTTAAGCACAGCGAAGCCTCACCTCTGATTATGAGAGGGGGAATAAAGTCGTCAGGATATCAAAATCATGAACTGAAGTTATTAAAATCATAAATGCTGATATGACTCCAGTCAAAATCAAACCATGCTGATACCTGCATTGCACTGAATAAGAGAGAGAAAAAAATAGAAAGTGTTTATAATAATATAAATTAACTAACATACTAAAATACTAAATTAACAGAGTAAGTATCGTTCAGGACAACTGAGCCCTCTGTGCAGCGCAGTAAAGGCAAAGTGACAGTGATATTAAAGTGACAATGTGAAAGGTAACAAGTTATTTGACCAGACAATAATTGTGCAAATTATACTGACCAGTGTCGGTTTTGTTGACTAATTATTTTCATCAACAACCTTTTTTTCCCCTGATGAAAACTAGACAGTGACCAACTGAAACAAGTGCACATGGACAAAAACTTAAACTAAATTAACTGACATTTTCATCAATAAATAAAAACTAGACTAAAATGTCTGACAGAGACTTAATCCAATCAGAGCTAATTTGGTCATGTAGAAAGTAGGGAGGAGTTAAGAATATATCCAATCACAGCTGCCTTAGCTTGGTGGTGGTGGGATAAGTTGTGGAGTGATCCAATCAGAGCTGCTCTCTTTATGAATTGATATATTCATGTAGAGCAGGTTCACTGTTTGTTGTCAGTTCTGGTATTGTAACTGAGATGCTCTGCCAGGTAGCCTAAATAAAGGTGACTGCATTTCACACAAGAGGAACATTTGTTTCTGTTCATTTAGACATTCAGACTTTACTAACATTCAATAAAGGGTTATTAGATGTTTCATTTTATCCAAGAGTAAAACATGACTTCAGAAATTCAAGGAAACATAAAAATGCCTTACCCTTTACACTTTATACCATATGTATTTACTACAACTAAGACTAGAATAAAATTAAAACAATTTAGATGACTAAATAAATAAAACTAGTAGATATTAAAGATATTATTATAAACATTATATGTACATTTTCTTAGCTGAACACAAAATATGCTCACAGACCACCTTAAAAACTCTTCCAATCTCTTTTTTTCAGGCAGTACAACCGTTTGAGAAACCTGCTCAAAGACCCCCGACATGACTGTGTCCTGTTTGCCAACGAGTTTCAGGAATATTCCTACTGTGAGCGAGAGAAAGGGGAGAGCCAGGAGAAATGGCAGACCAGGTAAGTACTGAGTGGTCACCATTTATTAAAGTGGCACCATTCTGGGTTCTTTTTATACTTTATTGTGTAAGTCATTAATACATTGATACATAACTTCATCTTTCAAACAATATTGACCCATTTTTACCTTAAATTTTTTGTTCACCACCACCCAAACAGAAGATAATACATACATAAACAATTGATAATCATAGTATCATAATATCATAGTAATGGATAAATAGTACAATTCCAAACTCATTATACAGACATGACAGCACAGCAAATTCCCTTAGATATCCTTAACTCGAGTTTACATTCAGAACGTATATTTCCATTATTTATGAACATTGAATAAATACAGTAAATATATAGATTGGCTTTCTATATCATTTGTCAGATTGGTTTATTTTTAAAATGTACATGAAGAGAGCCCATATTACACCGATTTTAAGGTCTCTGCATTGGCTACCCATTTCTTTAGGATAGATTTTAAGATTCTTTTACTGGTTTTTAAATCTCTTAATGGTCTTAGTCCTGCATATTTATCTGATTTGCTTTTACCATATGAGCCAATTAGAACCCTCAGGTCTTCAGGAAGTTCTCTGTTAACAGTTCCCAAAGTTAAAACAAAAACTTAGGGTGAGGCATCTTTTTACTACTATGGCCCCTGCGTATGTTGTAATGTTAATTTCTTTAAAAACAAACTCAAAACCTGCCTTTTTAGTCTAACTTTTGCCTGAATTACCTTTAAGTGTTTTTATTTATTCTAATTACAGCTCACCTTTTTTATTATTTTATCTTTTTTATTTTATTTTTATCTTTTCTATCTTTCCTTATTTTATTTTCTAGTTTTTACTTTTTTTATTTCTTGAGATATTTAATTTTACACTTTAGCCTGACCTCCAGTGTTTTCTCCTTTTTAAACCTTTAAGATGGCGTTTCCTCAGTATGTTCTGGGTACAGCAGTGCGCTTTATTACTGTCTTTATTGATGATGCTTTTTATCAACACTGTGTATGAACGGCGGTGTGGGTGGGTTCAGGGGCTGGGTGGAGTGGGTTTGGGTCATAATTCCTTTATTTTAACTCATCTGTCTGTTTGTAAAGCACATTGTGCCACATTTTTTGTATGAAAAGTGCTATATAAATAGATTTTGAAGACTGATTGATTGATGAAAACAGAAAAACTCAGTTCATCTGATATTCCACATTTACATCGTCAGTTTTGTACTTCGTCTGAAAGGAGGCCCTTTTTCCATCAACCTTTCTTTCCTTTTTACTTTATGGTGGACTCCATTCTTTGGCCTGTGCTGAGGAAACAAGGAAGAGACGGACAGAGCTCTCCCTCCACTAATTAGCTTAGCTCAAACACTGGGACTCAATGGGTAGCGTTAGCCTGCCTCTGTCTACAGTCATCAGATAAACTCTTCGGCAGCTCCAAACGGTCATGTATGCTTGCTGTGGCTTGTTTTTTTTTTTTTAACTGAGATATGTTTATTATATTTACTTATTTACTTGATGAGGACGGAGCACATCAATCAACAATTTCCCTATACACAACACTGTAAATATGCCAGAATTAGCACAATAGCTAAATTTCATCCGTAGTAATGTTAACTATTTTTAAATTAAGATTAGCATTTTATGTAATTATTGAAAGAAATACAAATGCAACCAAACCACAAGGTGCATGTGCAAACATCACAGATGTGTTTTGTTTTGTTAAGCTACATACAAGTTGTCTAAAAGTATAGAACGTAACATAATAGGGGTGGGAGAAAAAATCAATTCACATAAGTATCTGGATTTTTTGTTTGATCTGGATTTTGTTTTTTTGTTTCTGTGTTAATAAGCCACTTTTAAATGTAATCCAGGCATTTGAAGAGAGAGTATAAACGGCTGTTTAAAATATATTGCTGAATAAATCCTAAAAACTAGGGCTCCATTCGAAGAGACGCACACATCTGTTATCTTTATCTATTAACTCGGAAACTTTCTCTTGTTTACTCCGTCGTATTTTGCCGTTAGTGCATGCCTAATTGTGAGACGCGCTGGCACTGAATATCCAGAAAAACATTTGAACCAGGATATTCATGGGACTCTTTTAGTGTTCCCACACAGAGCTTCATATTAACCACGTTGTTCACTACAACAGACACTTTTTTGGCTGGAATTTTGAAGGCATCGCCAACTTCATAGTCGTGCAGCGATGGTTCTTCCTGTGTACGCACCTCCTTTTTTTCTCTCAACACAAGACTCTTTCCTTTCCAGTCTTCATCAATGAAAGGGGCAGTCACTCTCATATAGGGGTCCATCCGAAGAGACGTACACATCTGTTATCTTTATCTATTAACTCGGAAACTTTCTGTTTTTACTCCCTCGTATTTTGCCGTGAGCGCGTGCATAATTGTCTGGCGCGCCGGCACTGAATATCCAGGTTCCAATGTTTTTCTTGGCCTTCCACGACACCAATGGGCCTCATACCCTCAGAAATAAATTGTCAATTCCTTCTGTGATGTCGTTTTTGCATTTGGGTGTTTATATGAGGCATAAAATCCAGCGCTTGCTGGGTGAGGGATCCCGCCGCTGCAGCGCGGGCAGAGCGCATGCAGCTATAAAACAAAAACACGATTATTAGACTAGAATATTGAAATGCTCTTAAATAAAAATATTGAAATGAACGATAAATACATTAAAATGGTGTTCTGAGACATGATGGGGGTGCTCAGAAAATACCTCCGTTTCACTTGATACATTTCTCCTGATGAAATGAACTGCAGGGGAAAAAATAAATTGACATATTTGGTCGACCAATCAGAATTTTGGTCGACTGAGCACGCATCGACCGATTAGTCAACCAGTCGACTTGGACTTTACAGCCCTACTAAAAACAGACTCACATGTGATGTGTATTTTTCCTGATATAGTCTGTAGGCATCATCATTGTTCATCTTTTCCACTGGTGTTAAAAAAGCTAACTAAAAATTGCAAAAATATTGTAGAATCACAATTTAAATTGTTTCGGCACCTAAAAAATCGTAAAAAATCGAATCGGGAGAAAAGTGGAATGTCCCAGCCCTATGACATAATGCGGAAAATAAAGTAATGTAAGCACACAAACAATAAAATTAAAACAGTGAAATAAAAACAGAAAAAGTGTAAAGTAGATTTATGAAAGGGAGAAGAGGTGGGTGTTTAGGACAGATTAAAAAGATATTGATCACAGCGATCAGGTTTGTTTTGGTATAAGTTAAAAAAGTTGTCACGTCAGGAGTTTAGTAAAAAGATACAAAACATTTTAAACCACTATCCTTCAATGTATTTCCAGGATTTGACTAATGAGACAAAGAACTTTCAGGTTAATGTTTGTTTAGATGCTCTTAAATTGAGAAAACATCCCTCCCCATCTTTCCCTCCTCCTTTCAGCAGGTTTCATGAAAACACAGCCTCGGTAGTTTTTTACCACCAGCTGCTGAAAGTTGCCCAAACAGCAGTGAAAACATAACATCCTTGGCTGAGGTATAAAGAGAGTGAAAGCACTTGACATTGGTGGGTTTGAAGCATAGACTTATTTTAGATTTTAGAAGCTGCGGCGACCTTCCCTAAACATTTGAGTATGTTCTACACAAAGCAAAGTGCTTTTCTACATTTTCTATTAAAAAGTAAACATTTTATTATTCACATTTAAAAGGGTTTGTGCATTATTTGGCGGGGCTGATTCAAACCTCAAGTGTTTTCTTTTGAGGGAGCAATCAGCCGGTTTTTGTTCGGATCTATTAGTATTATTAGATCTAATAATCCATCGTTCCAAAGCTTCAAACCTTTATTTTACATGCAACATTTTATATCCCAAACAAATTAGTTCCTAATGAAAAAAAAACCCAATATAAATACTATATTATTTACCACTTGAAATGACTCAATCTTCTAAAACTACTTCAGCCTGAAATAAAAATGTCAAATATTAATTATATTTAAGATATTTTAACCCTTTATAGGCCAGTATATTCACCAAAATTCACTGTTTTTTAATTTTAAAAAATCCATGAAATCCATTTCAAGTTGTATTTGTTTATAATTATTATAATTATGATCTAAGGTTAGGTCAGTGATCTGCAGTAACGTTTATTTTGTAGATTTTTTTTGTTTTGTTTTGTTTTTTTGTTGTTTGCAGTGTCAGATTAAAAGTTAAAACTTGCACTTGTGGTCATTCGAACAAAATAATGGTATCTTCCTTAAATCAGCTGTAAAATATTATACATACATATTTATATATCTTTTCCATTTTGAAGAAATCAGACTTTTAAAACTTATTCAGCCTGAAAAGAAAAATGTTGATTATATTTGGGGCATTTTTACCCTTTAAATTAATTGTTGTTTACATAACACTCCTTATGTATTGAAAATGGATTTTAAAAAATCATAAAAAACTTTTAAGGAGTATTTTATTAGCATTATTTTTAGGTCCTAAGATGCAGCAATATTGAAGGAATCCTTGCAAGAAACTGTAAAGAAGTGATATTTTGCAGCAAACTGTAAATTGGAAAAATAGCACCATCTTGTGGACAAATATAAAAATTAAAAACTGAAAGCTCATGGTCCAAAATGACAAACAGTCATAAAGGAATGCATTGTTTATATAAAGATAAATGTGAGGTTAAAAATTGCATTTGAATGGTTTTCAATGGGACATTTTTTGTCATAAGGAACATATGTGTTGGTTTTTAAATTGCTTTTATATTATAAGGATAGTTAAAAAAGCAATTTTAATTTCTTTAATTATAAATATCCTCGAGCAAATTTGAGCTTTTTTCATCCGACACTGATAAAATGGATTAAAAATAAAATCTGAACAGCAGAAAATGTCCCGAGGAAATATTAAGGGTTAAAAACTAAAAAGTTTTTGCTGCTGCTGCTCTCCTGTTAGAACCAAACTTTCCCTCCAACACTGAAACAAACTGCCATAATGAGCAGTTAAAGTTCTGCTTACTGCATGATTTTTGTTTTAATAAAAGATTCGGTCATTATGCTGCTGCTCTTAATGATCCAGTCTGCAGTATGTTTACTTTAATGTGTTTGTGCAGCTCTTAAAGGGGCAGTCTGCGTAATTAAAGGAGCTTATTACAGTACCAAAGGTAAACAGAGCTCTGTATGAAGGCTGCGTGATTTAATGCCCGACCTTTATTTAGATTACAGGTAGTTTTGTTTAAATAAGAGAGGATAAAAGTTTAGTGCTTTAACAGGCAAGCTGTGGCATGCACCTGAATGAACTTGTGCTGTGTGTGTTGTAGGTGTGTGTATTCTGCAGCAGTGTGGTACTATCACCACCTGGCAGGTATGAAGGACGTGGTGATGATCACAGACAACCAGGACGCCATCCAGGAGTACAGCAGCCTCAACTCTGGAGTTTATGTCATCTCTGTTCAGGTGAATAAAACAAACGCACCTTTAGAGGCCTCCTGCTGTAAGGCCTAGTGGGGAAAAGAGAAAGAAAATTAAAGTAATATTCTTTAGTTTACCCGCAGGTGTGATTAAGTTTTCCAGGGGACTCGCGATTCTGCTTTAAAATGTTTGTATCATTTTTTGTGTGTGTATGGGTGTGTGTTCATGTTTATGTTGGTGGTGTACATTTACACTTTTTCTCCTAACTTTCTGGCCATCATCGTTATTATTAAAATTATTGTTATTTGTCTTTTTTTGGGAGGGGGTGGATGTTTCTACCTAATCAGTGTAAATGCATGTAGTTTGTTACTGTTGAAAATCTAAATAATAATAATAACAACAAAAAAGATCTTTATATAAAAATAATAAAAATTAAAAATACTGACGATGAGCCATTGTTATAAACACTTATACCCCTTTCAGACTGGCAAAAAAAAACATTTAAACCTAGTAACAGTTGGCTCCTGTCTACAGTTTGAAAGGGTTTAATCGACATTTCAACCCGGGTTGACTGAATTGCAAGCGACTTGGATTTTAATCAGCTTGCCTCCATCCTTCTTTGTATCATCAGCGCCAAGTTTGTACATTTTTATAGAAGGACAAAAGTACAAAGTACAGAAAACCGTGTCCACGTCTTCCACACTTTTTCCATTGTTCACGTGGTACGTCACACTGATGATGTCATCAACGTGATGACGACGTCAGTTTGACGCACCAGAGGAAAAAAACAGCCATGTAGCTTGTCTACTGCCGATTAGACCAAGTCTGCTGACAGTGTGAAAGGAGTCAGTTGCCGATAGTTTGAGGGTTAACCTGCGTTGAAAAAAACAGCCTTGACCTGCTAATTTTAGTGTGAGAGCGATATTAGTACGCTCATTCTCTGTCATTTGTTTGCATCTGGGCATTTTGGCAGCAAGGCAGCCCCCATTATACAGGCTAAAGCTATTTAAGACAAGTGGCTGTGATAAAATGTAGATGGAGTATTTGACTGGGATTTTGGACTTGTAATCCTACTAAAAAATAAAGTTTTTTACCTGAAAAAAAAAAAGTTTGTCTCAAAAAAAGAAGGAAACTTTCAGCAGCAGGACAGTTAGTTTATGAAAGAAACTGACTTAGTTTTTTGCTAAATTTATTTTCTTAATTAAGTGCAAAATGTCACGTTTATTTCCGCATGTTGCACAAGACTTGGCCTCAAACTCCACCCCTTCCTTCCAAGAAGTCTTGATTTATGAAACAAACCAAAACTAAACTCTGACCTCAGTCTTCGATGCAAGATAGTGGATTTTTGTTGATATCCAATATGCCAATAATTCAAAACTCAGTATTGGGCAGTGCTGATGTCTCTAAACAGGCAGATCCATCTGCTTTCTGTCCTTCATAACGCAGTAGTAGCCCCTGCACATGAAGTTATCTGATTGGCCCGTAATGAATGTGATTGTCCAATCACCTGCCTGAGTCTTTCAAAAGGTTCTGTCCTCCTCCTAAAACTTTTTCTTCCCAGATGGACTAGTAAAATTTATTTAACCGTCCATCTTTGTCAGATAAATCTCCACATTTTGGTCCTGATTGTTTTGCGTAGTAACCTAAGATCAGAGGCGAGAGCATAACAGAAAGGTTAAGCTGTTTAAAGAGCTGGTCCTTCATATTTTTGTCTTTATTTTTCAGGACTTCCTGCAGAACTTCTGGCCGGACCTGCAGGCAGCTCACGACCTGTACAGCTCCATCTCTGCGGCGCTGCAGGAGAAAGAGAGCGAGAGCTCGCAGAAGGAGTTCACTGAACATCTGCCTGCAGAAATCCTGGAGGCTGGGATCAAATCTGGACGTTACATCAAGGTAGAGCAAGAGGAAACGTTTCATCTCTGCCCTTTATAACATCTGCTGCTTCTGACGTGATGTTTCAATGAAGACAGGGAGAAAAGGGCTTTTTAGGGGTCTCGGATACAAAGAGCAAATTCAGGAAAAGAACTACGAGTAAATCAAATCTGGGTCCATGTTCCTCGACCAGAAAAGGAAGAAGTGCCCTCTCCAGGTCTGGGATAAGATCCTGCACTAGATGTTCACTCTTGAGGGAAGGATGGAGCAGGAGAATGGATCAGTGCAGCGTCGGCAGTGATGCTTCTGTTATTTTTCCATCTGCCTTTAGTTTCTCTCGTTCTCTGATGGCGTTTTCCAAATATCCAAATGGGTGTGGCCCATTCAGCTGAGCTGAGCCGTCAACTTCTCCATGGTGTTATCCTGCTTGTGAACTAGTTCAAGAATGGCATCCTGCTTGCGATTAAGCTCACAGATCACTTGAGTGTGAGTGTTGACAGCCCTGCACATTCCATCAGTCATGAAGGGCAGCTTATCAAGTGCCAAAAGTGCTGCCACTTTGTGATAAATCAGGAAACTGCTAATTCAAAAACAGCAGGATACCTGTTATCATAAATCCAATTATGTAGGCATCTTCCACATCCTTGACACACAGAATTGACAGGTGTGTACTTTCTCTCTTATGGTCCACAGCAAAGTAATTAGTCCTTACCTTGTGGAAAAGCACAATTTAATTAACACTCTACATTTGGAAAGAATAAGACATTTTGTGAAGGACAGACTTTAACTTTTTGATAAAACCTGGAAACCCCTCATGTCATATCTTGCATTTGCTGGCCAAACACAACAGTCCTCGCCCTAGAATATGCTGTACAATAACAATGATGGTTAAAGATTGAATGTCTTCAAGCGTTGGGTGGGTGGGTTTAATCTCTTCTCTTGACTTTGTAATTTCTCTCTTCTTGTCTACTTTCCTGTTCCTCTTCTATAGCTGCTTTGTTATTTCTTAACTACCTTATATAAATATTACCTATGTGCTTTTTTTTATATATCTGACCTTCATATAACTCCAAGGTTACAAACATATTTGTAAAATCAACAAAATGAGTCTGAATTATATTACTGATTTTATATTGCATCTAAATGCTCGATTAAATTAAAGCTGCAAGCAGCGTTGGTCGGGTCCTCGCTCTGTTGCAGGTCCCTCATGCTCGTTTGACCTCCTTTTGTTGGTTTCATCCCTCTCTGACCTTTTTATATTCTTAGAATTAGACCATTGTGTGTTTCTGCAGCTCTGTCAGGAGCCTCAGTCTTTATAATATCTGTGTATTACACCTGCACTCAACTGTCAATCAGGAAGTGACATCATCCCAACTGGCCTCTGCAGCAGAGCAACGATAATTCTGAAACATTTTTTCATAGAGGCCACAATTTTTGACCAAATCTATACACACATTACACATTGAATTGTACATTTTGTCAGGGATCCAACCGTGTCATTTTTAACACTGTACAAGCTATTGTTTTGTCTTTAGAGGCCTAACTGACACAGGATGTCTGATTCTGAGTTTTTCTTTCCCATTCAATTGAATGGGAGGGTCCTTCCCCTTTGGGCAAGGACCCTAAATTAAAAAAAAAAAAAAAAAAAAAAAAAGAGCAGGCGGGTTCTCCTTTACCTGCTCTTCTTGTCGAGAAAATTTGGTTGATGGCATTGAGAGACCAGCTTATCAATTCCACAATTTTAGGTTTTCAGAGAAATGCAGTTCAGGCAGACATCACAGAGATAAGAGGAGCAAGCAGGGAGGGAGCGAGAGAAAAAGTGTCAGCCTTTGTTGAGAGCACAATGAAGAAGCCAGTTATAAGGACAAATGCACTTTTAACGACTCAGACAACAGGATAATCTAATAGGATAATATTTGAAGACATATAAAATGTCAGATGTGTACAAATGTTTAATATTTCCTCTGAGAAACTAAAGACTCTTCGTTAAAGGATCTTTTCTCATCTTTTGTCAAAACCTGAAGACTTTAAAACCCTAAAAAAAGAGGCAGAAACCAGCATGTGTTTATCGTTTTAAAGAAGTACGATGTTTGACTTATTCTTCATTATTATTGTAGTTAAAGCTTCGACTTTATCATTTCAGGGCACGCTCAACGTCAGTAAACACCGAGCACAGAATGAAGCTTCCATCATGGCCGAGGGTTTGTCCGACACCAACAAAGGTACATAAGGGACATTTATCAGCAAAAGAGCGTGAATATCTTCAATTAATCAAATATCCTTTATTCACCTTCAGATCTGAGTTGGGGCGTGATGGTGTTCGGTGTAAAGAACCGTAACCGGGCGGTGCACGGTGATGCCGTTGTGGTGGAGCTGCTGCCAAAGAGCGAGTGGAGAGGAAAGGTCACGGCTCTGAGCGAAGGTCAGGGCGAGGAGAAGAACGGAGAGGAGAGCGAGAGCAAACCCATGCCGACAGGTGAGTTCGCTGTAGACTGTGTCCTTCAAACCTCCTCTCTGAGTTTTAATCCAACCCTTTCGGATGGTTTTGGAGCTGATCTGAAAGGACAGTTTGATCCAGGAAACAAAATGTATGCTAGTTTTTGTTGTAGTTCAGACTTTGTTCTGTTTTCTTCTGTTGGAATCCGTTGTGTCATTCCTTTTTTGTCCAGTTTTGCTCTCTATGTCAGATGTTTTGGTTCAACGTTACTTGTGGCATTTTTTTTTCTCCCTTTTTTTATTTTTGATTTTACAGATAAGATAACATTCTTTCATATTGCCTCACAGTTATAGCTGTTAAAGTCACACAACACTTTTTTGAGACATTCTATTCTTCAGTAATCTTATTGTTGCACTTCCAAAGTATTTTCACACACACATATATATTCAATATATATATATATATATATATATACATACATATATATATATATATATATATATATATATATATATATATATACATATATATATGATTAAACAATGTGTCATAGTTAACTAGATAGAGTCAAACATTAGGCCTGTGCTCAAAATATCGATGCAGCAAATGCACTTCATGCACTTCTTGAGGATACGTGTATCGATAAGGATTCTACAGAATGTTTTGACAGTTGTTGTAAATAAACTTTCAGTAATATTAACAATAGCACAGTTTAGGCCTGTCACGATAATCAATAAATCAATTAACCGTGCGATAAATAAAAACATCCGCAGTGAGTTTGCTGGCCTCGATAAGTTTACACGTGCATGCATGTTTGTTTTCCTCCTCTCTTTCTACCAAACAGGCTGGATGAGAAAATCGATCGCTCTGTGCAACTTTCTCAACACCTGGGTGCGTTGGTTCTTTAGCAGATTTATAGCGGAGTGAGCATCTGTCATTCATTCAATCTTTGTGGGGGAGGCGGGGCCGCTCGCGCGTACACAGAGAGAGAGCTGAAGTGAGCATTGTGAGGATAAAAAGGAAACAAACACTTATATGAATGATGACACGAAACTGATGGTTCCTAAGCCAGCAGCCACAGCCCCAGTGTGGGAATATTTTGGTTTTAAACAGAATGAACAAGGTGTGAGCTCATGAACACCGACGAGCCGGTGTGTCGTATTTGTTTGAAAGTAGTGGCAACGAAGAAGGGAGGTGCAGTGGAGCCTTCGTCCTGACAGTCAACACTTACTGAGCCCAAAGTAAATATAAATAAAACAGTGCATAATGGTGCACGCTCACAGACAGTGTCATTCGTTGCATTGCAAAAGAAATGCAACCCCCACATGATAAAACATATGTTCCGAATTTAAACTTAGGTCTACGATCTTTGGGGACCTGAATTAAAGTTCTTAAGTTGAAGAATTTTTTAAAACTCATGCTTGTTCTTTTTCTTCTTGCAATAAAAACAAAGGTTGTTGGGAATTCTGTTTAAAGAATAGTCAGTGTTCACAATTTATGTATATCGGGTATCATATCGTATCGCAGCCTCAGTATCGGGATACGTATCGTATCGTGGGGTTGCTGGGGTTGCTTACCCAGCCCTATGGAACATGGTAAGCTTTTCAGTCCGTGGTTCACCAGAATTCTATGGAAAGGAAAACAAACTACTGAAATACACACGTATATCTGCAAAAACACTATATTGCCAAAAGTATTTGCTCACCTGCCTTGACTTGCAAATGAACTTAAGTGACATCCCATTCCTAATCCATAAGGTCTAATATGATGTTAAATTCAGTCAGGAATGCTTGCACGCTCTCTAAGAAAAATGCAAGAAAAAGTGAACTATTTTTCAAAGTCCTTCGCCTGACCATATTGGTATAAAACTTCTCTCATTTTACTTCAAAACAATTGTCCTTTCCTGAGATTATGTAAACATATTTTATCATTCATTTATTGAGTTTTAAAGCCACTCCAGCATCATTTTCAAGAGATATTTACGATAAATATTTTTTTTAGGCGAGAATGAAATTTTCAAAATGCCTTCTATCTTCATTTACTCTGTCCCAGTAACATATTATTATTTTTTTTTTAACCTTTATTAGATAAATAAATCCCATTGAGATCAGGAGGTCAGCAGCACACGCCAGACAACAATAAAAATGAAAAAAGGTCCAGGCAATAAATCACATCCAATAAATATATCAAAAACGACAACTTGACAATGGGTGGGCAGTAATTTTTCAGAAGGACAGCTACGATTAAAAGCGTAGACATTGTTCACAAGATTCTCGCTGTCTGGTGAGCAAGATGGAATGAATATACTGATAATTCGACATCTGGACAAATCTCTCAGGTGTTACTTTATTATGACACTGAAATAATTCAAATAGACCTTGTGATTGCAGAGATACACTCTTTTCTTTATGAGTATGTCATTTTGGAGCAGAAGTCTTAAAAAAGGGGCTGTGGAGGATATGATTACTGGCAAACTCCTGCAGAATTTGCTAATATCCAACACTTGGGCGATTGGGTCTGTAGAAGTTAAAAGTGTTGATGGCAAACAGGAAAAGCTCATCTGTTTTGATGTATTGCACAAAAGCGAATAATGGCATCCCAAAATAAAGAATTTAAAAAATATGGAGAAATATATATAAAAGAAATATTTGAAAAGAAGGGTAACAAGGGGACAGTGAGTAGTTTAAAATCAAATTTAAAGTCAAAAGTACGGATGAGGCGAATCCCTGCAGACAGTTTTAGTAAAAAATCTGTGCTGACCCTGCAGGTCGAGTTGTGGGGATCCTGCAGAGGAACTGGAGGGACTACGTGGTGACTTTTCCTCCCAGAGACGGGACTCAATCACAGAGCAGAAACTCTCAGAGGATCCTGGTCGTGCCCTGGGACCACCGGATCCCCAAAATCCGTGTCAGCACTCAGCAGGCCGACACCTTACAGGTACGACTCGCATCTGTATCCCTATTTCATTGGTTGCTTTGTCTCTTCTTTTATTTTATATTTGATCAGTATCTTATTTTTTATAGTTCACTTTGTATAGCTTTTTGAACATTAAAACAGCAAAACAAGCACATTCATGAATTGAAAGAAGAAAATAAATAAAATTAAATAAATAATATTGCAAAAAATACATATACACCACATGTCCAAGGCCTATGTTTCCCAAATCATCTACTCCCACAGTCACCCCCCCACTTTAATTAATTTCAAGATGTTGCATTTTTATTTTAAGCAACTATTCAATTTTTACTTTTAATTTGATTTTAATCTAATGTAAAGCACTTTGTATTAAAAGTCCTGTATGAAAAGTGCTATACAAATAAAGTTTTATTGATTGATCAAAGGTCAATAAAATAAAATAACATCTGTTAGCAATAGTTGTGGATTAATAAAGTGTACAAATAGCAAATAAAAAAAGAACAAGTAGAGATATTTACAGTTGTTGAAATAAAAATGAACAGAGTGTCATTCAGAAAAAACTGAGGCATTCTGTGCAGTACATGGAGTTAAGCGACGGTGGTGTTAAAGTGGCACAGTGTGACAGGTAGCAGCAGTTCTGTTGTTAATTTGTATGAAATATATAAATAAAGTTTGATTAATTTGTTGATATCCGTGAGACTTACCCAATATTCAGGTGTGGATACCACTTGAACAAAAATTGAGGTCAAAGGCATCATATGTGTTAATTTGAATGAGAAAAATGCAACAAACTCTTGTGTATGATATAAAATAAGAAAGAGGCTGACTCCATGTTTGATGGGGGATTGACTTAAGGTTCTCAGTGCGGTCTGGTTCTTCTTCCTCTCAGGACCACAGAGTGGTGGTGCGAATCGACTCCTGGGAGAGCACCTCTCTGTATCCTAACGGCCACAGCGTGCGGGTTCTCGGCCGAGCTGGAGAGCTGGAGACGGAGATCCAGACCATCCTCATAGAAAACTGCATCAACGTGCCCCCTTTCTCTGATGCACAGGTAAAGCGGGAAAACCACTTTGTCCAGGTTCAAACTTCAGCTTTTTACAGACTTTGGTTCTTAACTGGAGCAGCTATGGGACCATTCGACATGCTCAGGTTCAGTAGGAACAGTCCACCATTGGAAAAATGGTGCATTGTTGTAGCCAGAACCTGGAATTTCCAAGTTCCGAGTAGGAAACTGCAACTGGAACGCTCCTCGAGGTTAGAATATCCTACTGGGAACTCGAGGGAACCTCACCATCTCTGAGTTGAAAATAGAAGATGGCTGCCCCCAGTGTAAACAGTTATTAAGCTCCTGTAATAATCCATTTATTAGCTCTTCTGACAAGTGTATGTTGCACTAAATCAGCTGTATGCACAGTATTGTTCGACTTACATAGTGTTATTTACATTTGTTGTGTGGTATTTGTGAACTACGAGGCAGGGCGTGCTAACAATGGCTAACAATAGCCTGGTAGATGTTTTTTTCTGACTTTGTAACTGGAATGCTGATAACTTGGGGATGATGTCACTCCCACTTCCCTCTTCCCAGCACAGCAAAAGGCAGCATGACCCTAAAGGATTGTGGGTAATGTAGTTTTTCTCCTGTATTGTGATAGCTCCTGTAATACGGCTTTCACACTAAAATTAGCAGGTCAACCCGGGTTTTTTCAACACGGGTTAGCCTGCTAATATTTGGCAAGTGACTCCTTTCCCACTGCCAGCAGACTCGTGTCTAATCAGCAGCAGTCGAGTGGCGTGGCTTTGTTTATTCCTCTTGCGCATCAAGCTGATGTAATCACGTCATCAGCCAATACTCAAGGCTGCAATATCGGTATCCTATCAGAGGTGAAAAAGTTGCATCGGGGCACCCATAGTTTTCATGAAAGTATCTTTTTTCCTCCTTTGTCAAACCTTAAAGACTTTAAATTCACCACAAAAGAGAAAAATCCTGATGTAAGAAGCAGAAACCAGCATGTTTTCAAGTTTTTAAAAAAATAGGATGTCTGATTTGATCTTCATTACTATCAGAATTGAAGCTCTGACTCCATTATCATTTTGAGGGCTCGCTGGATATCAGTAAACACCAAGCACAGAATGAAGCTTCCATCAGTGGCCTCCACAGTCACTAGGGGTGGAAAAATCAATTAACATAATTATCGGGATTGTTTGTTTGAGGTTTTTTAATTTTTTTTTTTCCAAAGTTAAATGCTTTATTTTAGTCTGTGTTAATAAGCCACTTTTAAATGCAGTCCAGGCTTTTGAAGAGAGAGTATAAACAGCTGGTTAAAATATATTGCTGAATAAATCCTAAAAACAGACTCACATGTGATGTGTATTTTTCCTGATATAGTCTGTAGGCATCATCATTGTTCATCTTTTTCACTGGTGTTAAAAAAGCTAACTAAAGATCGCACAAATCTGCAATATTGTAGAATCACAATTGAATCGGCACCTAAAAAATCGTAAAAAATCAAATCAGGAGAAAAGCGTTTCGTCCCAGCCCTAACAGTCACCAGATCTCAATCAAATAGAGCACTGTAGCAATTTAGCATTGCCACCATGAAGATATGGACCATCATCTCTGAGGGATCCCCAGCGTCGAGCAGAATTAAAAAAGCACTGAAGGCAAAGAGGAAAAGTACTAGGAAAGTGTGCCTAATAAAGTGGCCACTGAGGAGACGGATCAATGAGCTGTTTTTGCCTCATGAGGGCGCGTCCCTGAACGTGTTCCTTACATCTGAAGAGCCTCTTGTGAGTCCGTGAGAGTTCACAGAGGTCGTCTCCTCCTCATGAAGGATTTGAATTCATTGAGGACGTATATGAGGAAACTGAAGAGCCTCTCTGTGCCTGTTTTCTCTCTTTTCCAGTGTTTAATAGCATCTTTACGTCTTTATTCATGTTTTAATCATTTTCTTTCTTATGTAACGATCCAAGGCCTGTTAGAATCAGATCAGCTCTTCTTCTTCTACTTTGATTCTTTTACTTTATAAAGCAGCAGCTCCCATGTTCTCATCTTAGCCCACAGCCAAATAAATAATTCACACTCATCCCCTCTCTGTTTCTGGAGATGTTCAGGCCTCGTGTGACCTTGAGTGACCTCGCATTTCCTCTCTATGTCTGTTCTCAGCTCAGAGAGATGCCGGTGAACTCTCCGGAGAGGCCGTGGACCATGGATTCGGTCCAGGTGGCGCAGAGGCGGGACCTCAGGGAGACCCACCTGGTGTTCAGCATTGACCCTAAAGGCTGCGAAGACGTGGACGACACGCTGTCCGTGCGCAGCGTCGCCGGAGGGAAGCGGCTGGAGCTCGGCGTACACATCGCAGACGTCACGCACTTCGTCTCCGAGGGCTCGCTCACTGACCTGGAGGCTCGCACCAGGCATGGATTGATTTTTTTGATTTACATGTTTGGATATCACTGGCCTGAAGGATGTGATTATTTAAAAAAACATTTCAGGACCTATCGGCCACTTTATTAGGTACACCTTTCTAGTAACCAATCAGACATCCTTTTACTTTCTATGGAAAATGGAGCATAAATTTGATATCAGTGATAGTTCAGCTCTACTAGTACTCAAATTTGGGACACATAAACTCAATTTTGGTCAACTAGTGCCTGAGTAGACTTTAATTGTGAAGCAAAACGTGTCACCAGTACACAGTACTTCTAGTAAAGCTATAACTTGTAACATTTTTTAAGCCTAGTACTAGATGATTTTGCTTTACTTGTAAGAAGTACTTCCAAGCTTGAACATCTAAAACCTTTACAAGTAAAACAAAATTTTTGTTTACTAGTACTAATCCTAAACTCAGAATATGTTACTAAGAGTACTAGCTAGTGTTGTGTTACTCGAGACCGGTCTTGGTCTCGAGACCACATTTTGAAGGTCTTGATCTTGATCTGGACTCGAGAGCATTTTTACTTGGTTTGGTCTCGATCTCGGACTGGTGGGACCCGGGATTTTTCGTCAAGACCGGTCAAGACCAGCACTGATCTGCTGTTCTTCACCTTCATTAATGTGAATAAGGAGGAGCACCTGGTAAAACAACAAAAAGCTTCAATTCATGTGTTTTTTCCCTGTGATGACTGAAACCTTCCTGGTGTTGTGACTGAGGGACACCCCCCTTAACTGTTTTTAAAATTGATTTTTGGTCTTGGTCTTGTCTCGGTCTTGGTCTTGACTCAGTCTGCACTCTTCAAAGTCCTGGTCTTGTCTTGGTCTCGGTGCAGTCTGGTCTTGGGCAAGCCTTGGTCTCGGATAGTGTGGTCTCGAGCACAACACTGGTACATGTAGACTGTTTTTCATCTACTTGTAGTACAAGTAAAGCAGAAAGTTTCACTAGTAATTGTAGTAGACCTGATGGAAAGAAGTAGAAGAGATATAAGATTAGATTAGATTATATAGAACTTTATTTATCTCCTGGGAAGACTCCTTTGGGGAAATTAGGATTACAGAAAAAAAGAACACAGAATATCAAAATTAAAAAATAAAAACAATTTGCATATTAAAATCCACTTTTACTCCCAAAATTTAACAATTTGTTCCTTTCCCAATCCAGACCTTTTTCTGAAAATTTCATAACTTTTTGTCCATAACTTTTTGAGTTATGTTGCTAACAGAGAAACAAACAAACAAACCAAGCTAAGAAAACAAAAAAAAAACAACTAACTAACAAACAACAAAACAAACTGATACCTGAAATAACAGAACCTTCTTAGCGGAGGTAACAAATAATAAATAATTAAATATTAAAAATACAGTATTTCTAACCAAATCCAGCCCCCGATTGGTTGTAATATTTATGAAAGCTAATGCAAATTTGCATGATCCTGCCCCTTATTAGTATATAAGTCTTACTGGTAGCATTAGTGAACATTTTTTAAGTACTGGTCAAACTTTTTGCTTCACTAGCAAAGTCTACTTGCACACTTATTGGCCATAATTGAGTACATGCACTCTAAATTGAGATTATCTTTGGGATGTGGTGGAGCAGGAGATTCTCTGTGTGAAGCTGTCATGGAGACATGGAGCAACATCTCTGAGGTTGTTGAATCGAGGAGCCCTGAATGTTAAACCTGCTGTGCCTAATGAAGTGACCAGGCAGTGTTAAGATAAAGGTGTTCTCTCTCTTCCCCAGAGCGACCACCTACTACCTTGCAGACCGCAGGTACGACATGCTGCCGTCCGTCCTCAGTGCCGACCTCTGCTCTCTGCTGGGAGGAGCGGACAGGTGAGATGGTCCCGTCTTCACCTTTAGCTTTCAGAGGTTCAGAGAAGAAGAGCAGAGGCTGATCTGTTCTCTGTCTCAGGTATGCCATGAGCGTGCTTTGGGAGCTTGATGCAGAGACCCTCGACGTCCTGAAGGTGTGGTACGGCCGCACCATCATCCGCTCCTCCTACCAGCTCCACTACGAGCTGGCTCAGGCGCTCCTGAACGGCGAGGAGGCCAAGGTGCCCGAGCTGAGCGAGCTGACGGCAGAGGAGAAGGACGCCCAGCTGGCTGAGCTCACTCAGGCTCTGGAGATGCTGACACATGTAGCCAGACACCTGCGGGCTCAGAGGGACAGAGGGGGCGCTCTGGAGCTAGAGGGGGTTGAGGTAAGACGTGGTCCTCATCTTTTGGTCCAAGAACTTACCACTATGGCTCAAGAGGACCCAATTTTGGGTCCTCTGGAGCTCAAGAGAAAAGCTCCTCAACACAATGCAATTTTAAATACTAAGTATTATATTATTCAATTTGGCAAAAAAACAACAACTTATTTTTGGACCTTTGACACAATATGAGCTGTTTTTCAAAATTATCGCCTGACCATATTGTTGTAAAACCTCTCTTATTTGTTCTGCATCGCTTTATAACAGTAATGCTGGACATAGAGGATGCAAACACTTTTATTGTTCATTTCTAGATTTTTACAGCCACTCCAGCATCATTTCCAACTCATTCCAAGAGATATTCACAATAAAATATTGTTTTTGTTTTAGGCAAGGATGAAATTTTCAATTATTCTGTCTTCTATTTTCATTTACTCTGTCCCAGTAACACATATACTGATAATTCCACATCTGGACAAATTTCTCAAATGTTATTTTTATTATGACACCAAAATTATTCAAATAGACCTTGTTGCAGAGATTCACTGTTTTCTTTATGAGGATGTCATTTTTGAGCAGAAGGCTTAAAAAAGGGGCTGTAGAGGATATGATTATTGGCCAAATTGTAATTTGTTTGCAGCAGAAATAGAAACCCTGACATCACAATATTTTTTTTTATTTTTTTAAATCACCAAATATTGCAAAGAGTACTAACACAGATGTATCAAGTCCTTATTTGTGGTCCATAATTCCCAGTCCTACATCCCAACAGCCTGTGTACAGCTCTAGCTCGACCCTCTTCAAACAATCACGCATGCACTCGTGCCTCCTGTGCAGGAATGACTCGCTGCAGCTTCAATATCCGAGTGAACTTATCACTGAGTAAACACTCAGGCAGCAGCTGGGACAAACCACACCTGATGCTGACGCTCGCTCTCACTCTCTCTCTCCCTCTCTTCCTTTCTCTCTGTTTCTTACTTTCTCTCTCTGTTATGAGAGAGAGCTGTTGCAAGAGGTCCAGGTTCAAATCTCAGACGAGCCCCCATTTATGTTACAACTAGCTCATTTGGGGAAAAGGAAAGTACGAGATGTAAAGTGGTTAAGCAACTTATTTATCAAACAAAAATAAAATTGCAACAACAAAAGACAGGCAATTGACTAAACGAGTAAGCAAAAATAAAACGAAAACAAAAAGAGACTCTAACCTAGGGTTATAGAAAACAAAGCCCTGACTAACAAATCAAAGAGATACCAAACAAAACAGGACCTAATCCCTAAAGTTCATAAAGTTAATAAAGTGTGTGGAATGTTTCAAAAGTTTACAAACAAAACAATCTAGAGCAGCTAGCTTTGCAGAGTTTTTCAGTTTTTAACAATTATCTATATGAAGAGGCACAGAATCATGGCTGAATACAGCGTGCTGCTGATCGTCTGGTCAGTCTGTCTAATATACTGTTCCTCTGTCACTCCTGATTGGCTGGTATGGGCTTGACACATCTGCACCAATCAGGGTGTTTCAGCGCAGTTGACCTAACACTTTCTCTTTCCTGTCAACGCAAGACTGAAAATGCTCAAAAAACAATCTTTAAATAAAAAATTTACCCTAAACATCCCAACCTCACGTCAAACTTCTCCTGCCACCAGGTCCGAGCCCAGCTGGACGAGGAGAGGAACATTACGGCCCTCGTCCCCCGTCAGCCGCTCGAGGTCCATGAGACGGTGGCCGAGTGCATGATCTACGCCAACCACTGGGTGGCGCGCAAGATCCAGGAGACTTTCCCCCATCATGCTCTGCTTCGGTGTCACCCCCAACCACGGGAGGAGTTCTTCAGCCAGTTGGTGGAGAGCGCCGCCGCTGGAGGATTCACCATCGATACAAGGTTAACGATATCTTCTAATAAAGCCAGTGCAGGAGCGCCAAACACTGCAGTTCCTCCAGTGTCCACTTGAGGCCGACTGCAGGAAACCTGTGATGTGTGATACAGGTGTTTCTTTATGGCTTTACCGCCTTGTTTGGCGAACATAGTCAGTCTAAATGTTTTATAAATGTTAAGTGATGATTTAAGTCTGCACAGGGTTGCTGTTGGTCAGACAGCCATGTGTCCCACCTCAATGGTCTCTCTGTGAGAAGGGATCAGAACTATAAAGAACTTGCAAACATCCGTCAAGGTAGCTCACATACTGCTGTTACATCTATAATCAATAGTTCATAAAATTTTCATCGTAAAATAATTTATGACCCTGAAAACCCACAACTAGCACTCAGAATCATGTTGATATCATTTATAGGTAGACAGCTATTGAGCAAATGGTGGTTATCTGTATCACCACCAAAATCTAATAACTTTAAATCTGGACCATTACCAACATCTCCTGAACATTTCAGATAAATCCGTGCAGTAGTTTTTAGTGAAATCTTGCTATCAAACAAACATACGCTGACAAAAACATAACCTCCTTGGCAGAAGTAATTAAGTGGTGAAGGCATTTTCAGAAGTACCCTGTCCAAAGATCGTCTTCAACAATGTCACAAAGCCTCTCATAATAACAACTGATACATGGCTTTGTCCAAATCTTTCTAGAGTCAGTGAACGCATCGTGGAGTCTCTGATTTCATTCTGATTTCAATTGCGTCTTTATTTCGTCAACCAATTAAAGAGACAAACAGATACGACAAAAATCAGAGAAGGAACGTTTTTTTTAATTTCCAAAATAATAACTGAGGTTTCAGTGCCTCCTGGAGGAAGAGCGCAGAAAAGCTTGGTTTAGTGTAACCAGTTAAAGTGTCCCTTTACAGCAGCCTCTCCTAAAGTTTGGGTCCTTGCCCAAAATGGACCTCAAGTCCTTTAGTTCAGTCACTAACTGATGGACTAAAATTACTAAAATAACAGAGAATAGCAAACTTCCTATTCCTCCTCTTTCTTCACACAACCTGATAAGACTGGGACGATACGCTTTTCTCCTAATTCGATTTTTTACGATTTTTTTAGGTGCCGATTCGATTTAAATTTCAATTCTATGATATTGCCGATTTTTTCAATCTTTAGTTAGCTTTTTTAACACCAGTGAAAAAGATGAACAATGATGATGCCTACAGACTATATCAGGAAAAATACACATCACATGTGAGTCCGTTTTTAGGATTTATTCAGCAATATATTTTAACCAGCTGTTTATACTCTCTCTTCAAAAGCCTGGACTGCATTTAAATATGGCTTATTAACACAGACTAAAATGAAGCATTTAAATTTGGGGAAAAAAATAATTTTGAACAAGAAAAATCGATTTAAAAATAGTCAAACAAAAAAATCCCGATACTTATGTGATTCGATTTTTTTCTCCCACTGCTACAACCCGATAACTGCAAACACCCTCTGACTCTGAGCGAGAGAGCGTGGATCTCAGTGACACTTCAGATCGCCAAGGTGAAAAATATGAAACCAGGGTTAATGTTAACTTTGCAGAAGCATTTTAGATGCAGCAGAGAGGCTGTGTTCTATTTTACAGATGAAGATGAAGCCTCTGCAACATCAGTAAAAGCTACATTATATTGTGCAAATACGGAAACACACAATAGTGTTAATTTTGACAACACTTAGCCTAAACTATCTTTTGGTTTTAGTTATAATTTAGTCATCTAATTGTTTTAATTTTAGACTAGTTGTAGTTGACAAAATCTTCTGTAAGTTTAGTTGACTGAAACATGAAGTGTAAAGGGTAAGGCATTTTTATGTTTCCTTGAATTTCTGAAGTCATGTTTTACTCTTGGATAAAATGAAACATCTAATAACTCTTAATTAAATGCTCGTAAAGTCTGAATGTCTAAATGAACAGAAACAAATGTTCCTTTTGTGTGAAATGCAGTCACCTTTATTTAGTCTACCTGGCAGAGCATCTCAGTTACAATACCAGAACTGACAACAAACAGTGAACCTGCTTTACATGAATATATCAATTCATAAAGAGAGCAGCTCTGATTGGATCACTCCACAACTTATCCACCACCACCAAGCTAAGACAGCTGTGATTGGATGTCCCTCTGAACTCATCCAACCTTTCCACACAACCAAAGTAGCTGTGATTGGATATATTCCTAACCTGTCTCTACTTTCTACATGACCAAATTAGCTCTGATTGGATTAAGTCTGTCAGACATTTTGATCTATTTTTTATTTGTTGATAAAAATGTCAGTTAATTTAGTTTGAGTTTTTTTTTGTCCATGTGCTCTTGTTTTTATTAGTTTCTGTCTAGTTTTTGTCAGGGGTAAAGGTTGTTGAGGAAAACTATGACGAAAATAATTAGTCAACAAAATGAACACTAGAACGAGCGCAGACTGGAGGTAAAAAGTCTAACTAATGTATTTGTTCCATTTGATAACTCCCTGATGTATTTTTTATTATTTTGTTGCACATAAAATAAGGAACAAAAGATATTTGTGTGTAAAGGTAGATAAACATATTTATATAGATGATGTTTTGTAATATACATGTGTTTAATATATTTGCACAAATAGCAGAATTAATTTTTGTAAGATCCATGAGGAACAGTAATAAAGGGTAGGAACTTAAAAAGTTTTTTACTTCTTCCCACTCCTTTTCGAGTGTGTATAATTATTTCATGTATGTGAATGGCATTTCAGTATTTTTTTATTTCTTTGCATACATTTTTGAAGTAAAAATAAAATTCAATCAAGCAACAACAAAAAGGAGATGTGCAGGAGGGGCCAAAAAACCCATCAGGGCTTATCGAGTGACCCTCCGTAAGGAAAGAACAAGAAAAAACTGAACTGGAAATGAAATTTGGTCAAATAGAAAAAAACTAAATTCAGCATTTAATTGAAGAGATGTTTTATATGAAGGAACAGAAAGGTTTCATGCCTAATTTAATCGTAATGAAATGTTCAATTACTGACTAAATAATTTCACCAACAATCAAAAATCTAAAGAGGTGATTCTGCTCCTCAGGACTAACAAAGCCTTGGCAGACTCTCTGGACTGGGCCGTGGACCCCGAGGACCCTCTGGTGAACCGGGTGTTGAGGATGATGGCCACCACAGCCATGAGTCAGGCTCTGTACTTCAGTACTGGTCTGCTGTCCCAGGACCAGTTCTACCACTACGGTAAAACCCGTTTACTAAGACCTGCGTGACCTTGGAGACCCTGTGGGGTTTTCTAATGGTCGTTTTCTTTGTATTTTTTCCCTCTTGCAGGTTTGGCTCTGGACCGGTACACTCACTTCACATCTCCGATCCGACGCTACGCCGACATCGTGGTGCACCGCCTCCTCACTGCAGCCATCGCTGTGGACGCGGGGGCGGAGTCTGGTAAACCAGCTGCAGGCCACAAAGAGCTGGAGGAGCTCGCACAGCACATCAACAACAAGAACCGGGTCAGAGCTGGTTTGGTGATTCACGTCTGTGCGTTTGCTTTATAGTCTTCTGATAACTGATCTCTGATTGGTCCGTGCAGGCCGCCAAACGGGCTCAGAAACTCTCCGTGGAGCTGTTTCAGTGTCTCTTCTTCAAGGAGAGGGACCCTCAGACCGACCCACACTGCGCCGCCGACGCCATCATCTACGCCATCAGAGACAACGGCGTGCTGGTGTTCGTACCAGAGTAAGATAACGACTGAAATCATTTATGCTTAAACTACAGAGAGTAAGATTTTTAAATCAGTGTTTAACATTTGATTTATCTTAAGAGTGTGCTGAAGGATAATTAGCTGTTACACAGGTTTAGGATTATTTTATCCGCAGGTAATCACACAGTTAGGCCTCAAATTGAGGATTTGTTTTGTTTTTTAATGATAATGGAGCCCTGGGTCACATTTAAATGACATAACACAGAGCGATGAACTATGAAATAAATATTTGGTAACATTCTCAGTCTAAGTGCTATTTTTTTAAATCTGAAAAATGTGTAAAAATAAACCAGTTAAATTTGATTTAAAGTTTCTTTAATCACTCTCATAATCCTGATTTTAGTCCTAAAGATCTTTATGGTGTAATCAATCAGTCAAACTGTATTTGTGAAGCACTTTTAATACAAGATATGTAGAAAAAAATCACTTTATGTCAGCAGAAAGTAAATAGGATAAAGTATATATAACAACTTATATAACAATTAGAACAAACAAACCCAATAAAAAAATTAAATTAATAAACTAAATAATGAAAACTAAAATAGGTATACAATGAAAAGCAACTTAGCAATAATTCATTCATTCATTCATTTTCTATACCTGGCTATCCCTTTCGGGGTTGCGGGGGGCTGGAGCCTATCCCAGCTATCATTGGGCAAGAGGCGGGGTACACCCTGAACCGGTCGCCAGTCGATCGCAGGGCCACATAGAGAGACAGACAACCGTTCACGCTCACACTCATACCTAAGGGCAATTTAGAGTTACCAATTAATCTAATGAGCATGTTTTTGGTCTGTGGGAGGAAGCCGGAGTGCCCGGAGAGAACCCATGCATGCACGGGAAGAACATGCAAACTTCACACAGAAAGGCCCTCCGGGAACCTTCTTGCTGTGAGGCACGAGCTCTACCAGCTGCGCCACCGTGCCGCCCAACTTAGCAATAATAATAGATAAAATATATTCTAAAATATATTTTGTAATGATAACTAATTATGAAAAATAAATAAAATATATTTAAATAAATAATAAAAATAAACAAAGACCCAGATTCAACGGAACTGTTTGAGGAACTGTGGAAGTACCATCATGAGATCAATATGAGAAAACACTGGAGATACATTTGAAAAAATAAAACAGAATATCACAAATAATAGAATTAAAAGAAATAGATCGAGATAAATAAAAGATTGTTTGGTGAGAATGATCAAACAAACAAACCTTCAATATATGATTCAATAACACATGTTAAAATGTAAAAGTAGGTCTTGGGAGTTTGCTCTTCAGAGTTTTGTTCTTCGTCCATGAGCTCCAAACCAGTGATCGTCTTTTTTTATTTTAAAGTTATGTCACATTATCCTGATTTGTCCTGTTCGCTTGTAGGTACGGCGTTAAAGCTCCGGTGTATCTGAAGAACCGGGACGGTCAGGTGGTCTCCGTGGGAAAGGACGGTGGCTGCGATTGGCAGAGCGGCTCCGTGAAACGATCCTCAGACCACATCAGCACCAGCACCATCTCTGGCACCTCCACCTTCAGACTGTTCGACCACATCACAGTGAGTCTTTCTGAGACGGGCAGCACACGACGTCGAATACACTCGGCGGAAGTCGGTGTTTGTAACATGAGACCGAACAAATGACATCCTAACGTCAGTGTTTCAAGTTAAAAAGTGGATCAGCAGCAGCAGAAATGAATATAAAGCAGCGGCATTAAGTAAGAGAAAGCTGCAGAGTTTCAGCTCTGTATCCAACAGCAGAACTTTGAATGTACGACAGACCCTGGGGGATCGTTTTAGAGCAGATGATCTGAAGAACTTTGTTTAGTGGAAACAACACTTCTGATGTTTAAACACATGTATAAGTTTGTTTCTCTCCTTATGATCTGACAAACTTCTCTCTCTATGGCGGTTGTTTTCATCCGGCATGACACTGGAAGAAATTACTGTTTACGTCGACTTGAACATGACACAGTCAGGACACAAACAGATACGTCCGTGTCAGTCGGCCTCAGAAAGCTTTCAGGATTGAGCCCCGTACATGCCACAGTAATACCGTTCACCTTAGGACTGCATAAGGCTTCCACCTCGCTATACAGAGAGCGGCGATTCTCCACGACAGTTTGAACAGTTTTAAAACTGTCGTGACCCTTCCCCGTTCCCCGGCGTTTGTTCACAACTGTACAACTCTGATCCTGATCAAGTATGGCATGCACTACGACCAAAGGACGCTTCATCAGGATTATGAAAATCATGCACAATCGCCATGAGAAACAGGAATGTGTGACCGGGCCTTTAGTCTTTCAGTCAACTCAAAACCTACTAGGGCTGGGTTAAAAAAATCAATTTAATCAATTTAAATTGATTTTCCTTTAACTGGTTCATAATCGATCCATAAAATCCAAAGATCAATCTCATAACTTGGATAGTTTTTTCTTCTTTGGATGTGCAGAGAAGCAGCCTGTGGTATCAACCCTGCTAGTCTGGTGTGATCAGCGTTTCTACTGAACAAGATCTCATGAGATGTTACTGCAAACAAACATGGTGTAAGCACTATATGGACACCACTGATAAGTTTAAAAGCTGATGTTTGGATGTACAGTAATTTAGATTTAACAAGTACAAAGGAAAATACGAGTTGGACAAAAAACAAGGAATATGCATTAATGCATATCATTAAAATATGATTAATGTAACTGCTTTGGGTTTAGTTCTTCATGTTAAAACGATTTGTTAACGATCTACCAGATCTTTTTAAATTTACAGCACTAGTTTAACTAAGATATCCCAGACTGAATAAATATCGACTTGAATTGTGAATGGAATCGATTTGAGACCTTGTAATATTGAATCAGAACGATCCAGAAAATCTGAATCGATACCCAGCCCTAAAACCTACCAACATTAGATAAAACTAGAAAAGCACTCAGAGAGCGCAGACACACATCTTGTGATTTTTATCATAAATATTAGTCCTACCTTTATTTCATCTAAATATTTAGATTCATTGACCATGAAAACATACCATTAACAATTTGGATTCATAATGATATCTTTTTTAGTTCAGTAGTTCTTCATGAAAATCATATTTTTCATCATGACGGTTTTCTTCTGGATCTAGCTCTAAAGTTTTTGAAGATACAACAGATCAGGTTGATCACTCCAGATTCCACAGTATCTTGTCTATATTTTGGTGTTTATTGTAGGTCTATGCCTTTATTTGTTCCCTTGCTATGACGAAAATTCCAAGGCTATCTACATTTTTCTTGTTCTGGACCAGATAATCCAGAATTTTGCCAGGATCCAGATCAGTCTTTGATATCTCATAGAACCTGTTGGAAACTTGTCCAGTATTTCTATTTCCCAATGCCCTGACTATTTTTGGTGGAGTAATGTGCACAAATGCTGAAAATGGTCCGATCTCGCTATGATAAAGAGTGCTTTAAAAAATTCCTTGATCCACACGGTGATCTGGATCACTCCCAAAACCTAATCATTTGTTCCTTGAATCAATCTGGACATTTCCTAAAAGTTTCATCAAAATCTGTCCATAAGGTTTTGTGTTATCTTGCTAACAGAGAAAAACAAACAAACAAACAAACAGACTCCGGCGATAACATAACCTCTTGGTGGAGGTAAAAATTACCAACATTGTTTCAGTTTTAATCAATGAAATTTCAGTATTTTCACAACAAATACCATACATGATTATCTCTCTTAACCGGATGTGGAAACACCTTTTGCTTTACACATGCGCAATTACTCAATTTCTGCCCTGGCATGCTCAGTCGTAGTGTACTGACCAATCACAGTGCAGCTATTTTGCATCCCTTTGCTCACAAGATGGCAGAGCTCTGTGTTTGCAGAGAAAAAGAATTTTTCAGATTTTTGTATAAGATGTTTTGCAAAGGCGATGTTGGTTAGATTAAATATTTGAAGTAATATTCTTGTACTTGTGTCTATTACGCACCCGAAAAATTGGAGCTGATTTAAAAGCAAAAATGTTAAAATTGAGTAATTACGGTAACACAATCCCGCCTCAACAATCCTGCACTGTCCCTTTAAGAAAACCTCCAATCAAAGACCTCCTGCCCCTCACGGCTCATCTGTCCTCCACAGGTCCGGATCTCAGTCCACTCCACAAACTTCCACGCCAACAGCTTAAACCTGGAGGTCCTCAGCAACATGCCTCACAGCAGCCCGGCGCCCGAGAAGCCCCGCCCACAGGGCCGCAGCCACATGGTGCAGGAGGTGGTGCGCCTGGCCGAGGAGGCGAGTCAGCAGGAGAAGGAGAAGGAGGCGAGGAAGCCCAAGCTGTCCAAAGAGGAGCGAGAGTTCAGGCAGAGCAAAACTCCAAACCTGTACTCCCTGCTGGAGGAGGTGAGGGAGCTCGCGCTCATCGACCTGGAGGGCGCCGCACGGGCATGTGCGACCACGGCGTAGAGACCCAGACGGGTTTCTCTAAATCCTGAAGACTGATTTATGATTTTTTGTGGACTGAAAACATTTTTAGAGGAGTGCTGATTCATTTTTTATGAATTATTTGGCATTAAAAGAGAAAAACATTTATTTTAAAGAGCTCACGTCTGCAGAAGTATGTGGTAATATCTAGGGGTGTCCTGATAAAATTTTTTCACCACCGATACGATACCGATATTGCAGCATTGAGTATCGGCCAATACCGATATTGATATCAGCAGGAATCAAACAGACTTTTACTACTCATTTTGTTGTATGGAACTGTAAGAAAAGACTTGATCAGGTGAGATTACTCCAACAGAGAACTGTAGTCAGCAAGAGTAGGTATGAGAAAAACTGGCCCATTTGTTATTAACCAATGGGATAGAAGACCCTGAAAAGTAGCCTCAATAAATCCAATAAAAACAAAAGCATATATGTTTAATTTGTAAAATAACCACTGTGTTTGCCTTAAACATACGCATATTCTACAGATGAATCAAATAAATAAAAGACAAATTAGAAAGGACTGCTTGAATCAGAGTTCTTATATTGGAGATTTTAGGTGCAGGCCGATATAATCAGATATTTCTTTTGCTGACATCGGACCGATATCCGACATCAGCATCGGATCAGGACACCCCTAGTAATATCACCAACTGAGGCGAGGAGCAGCTTAATGTCAATATAACAAACAGAGAGGTGAAAATATAACCACAGGAGAAACCAGACAGCACTCACAGCACACAAACCTCTGCCAAGCTCACATACTGCTGTTACATCTATGAGCAACAATTCAGGATAAAGTTACGATTCATGACCCTAAAAACACACACCCAGCCCTAAGAATCATGTTGATGTTGTTATTAATTAAGACAGTTGTTGAGCAAAAAGGATCCTTTGCTAATGACGGTTATCTGGATCACCACCAAAATCCTTTTTAAGTTGGATCATTAACAACATTTCAGCTTAATCTGTCCAGCAGTTCTTGAGAAATCTTCCTAACAAACAAACAAACAAAAGTATGAAGGCAAAATCATGACTGCCATGGCGGGGGTAATAAACATTGAGATGCAGAATAAACTCCAAAAGAAAAGATCAGAGCTGAGCCTCACACTCTGAGTTTGTCCTCACAGGGCTGCACAGTATCGTCCAAACCACATCAGTATCTGCACATACCTGCTGGAAAGTTTAATGTTGATTATCACATTTTTGCTGCTCTTCTCTTCCATGACCGTCCTGTATATTGGCTGTAGAGATTCACAAATGGACCTGAATGTTTCACTTTTATACACCAAAATCATAATTTATTGAAGAATAAAATCTTTTTGCTTCACCTCTGTTTCTGACATTATTAGACCGTCACCATGAGAGGGTCACATTTAGTAAAATGTGAGTGAGTACTAGAGGTGTGAAGAAATATTGATACAGCAATATATCACGATATTTTGACCACTGGTACAATATCAATATTTCAACTCTTAATATCAATGTTTTTGAAAAACAAAAACTCATATTTTATCAGAGTTGGAAATAAAATGTAATTTATAAATACTTATGGACAGGGCTTTTTTTGTCAGTGACTCAAAGCACTTTGTTTCTCAGTTTAAGCTACACTGCAGGTTAGGATGCTTTAAATACATCGTTAAAGGGAAAACGAGAATAATTTCTTTGCAACGTTAGTTTATGTGATTTGATACACTCTGTGTGTATGTATTTATGTATGTTACACTGCATTTGAAATATTTCATAAACAGTTTCGACTTGCCTTTTACTTTCAGTTTAAAGTAATACTGTGTGATTTACAGAAACACCATCTCTAGTTTTTCTTAGTTAACTGTAGAATATTAGCCTTGCAGAGCAGACAGACCTGCCTGATTCTGAAATCCTGCAGGTCCGTCTTGCCAGCCTCTGTTATCCAACGAATTCACTCGACTGAATTCTTAACGGTCCAATCAGGGAAGAGAGGCGGGAGCAGTGAATGCGGACATGACGACAACCGAAGTTGAGAATGGACATGCTGATTAGCCTTTTGTTCTCATGGTTACTCAGTGAAACTTGGCGAAATCTGCCCTCCTCAGAAGTTTAGTTGTAGGGATTGTCTTTGACGAAGTTCATGTCACATATAAGTGTTAAATGAATCATCTGCGTGGTACAATTTAGTGTAAGACAAGAGTAAAAGGCCGTTAGCTGTTAACAGCTAAGTTAGCAGCTAACGGCTGATTGTCATTAACTATTGTTAGCTGTTAGTGGATAAGTTAGCCGCTATGGCTAACATCCATGAGCTGTTGTTAACTGTTGTTAGCCATTAGCCGCTACATTAGCCACTACTATATAATGCTACATTATAGGAGGCAACCCTGCTTGATGTGGATTGCTCTGTGATGAATGTGACGAGTCAAACCAATCACAAACTTGTGGAGGTTCTTTTTACGTTCTGCCCCTGAAAACAAATTCAAAAAGCTCCTCCCCAGATGGACTAGTGAAATATTTCTGTGGCAGATATATGGAGCTGTCTATCTGGCTTGTCAGGTTAGTAGAATATCGCAATATATCAAAATATTGTGATATCATGATATATTGTGATATCATCGTATCGTGACTAGGGCTGGGAAATATATTGATTAAATCTATTAATTCAATTATTTTCTGCTGAAGATTTAAAATAAAAAAATCAAGATTTTTTTAATTCACTCACTTAAATTGTAAGTAGTTGCCAAGTTTGAAATAAAATATAAACACTGACATTTTAGTTTTCATGATGGTGGCCCTGTCAGGTTTTGCACGTGCGCTTTTGATTTCTTGTATTTACTTTAAAAAAATGATTTAATACTGACCAGAGAGAAACATGTTAACAAGCTGTGAAAATCCCTCAGCATTCAGTGTTTGAGGAGTTTCTGAGGTTTTTTTTTCATTTGTACAAAAGTTTATTTTCAATAATCTGAAAGAGCAGAAGAACCAACAATGATAAAAGAAGAGAAGACAGAGGTTTATATTTACAACAAAGTTTAAAGGAGACATATGCTGATGCATGATTTAATACATATAATACATTTGAAAACAAGACCTTACACCCCCTTAATTTTCAAAAAATGAGATATTGTATTTTTTCTGATATCCTAGAATGAGATTTGATGCCCCGCGAGATTTAAATCGTCGTGACGACACGAGCTACATTTCTTTTTATTGGAGTAATCTGATAAAACACTTCCTCCTCTGTGATGTCCGTCAGCCTCACAACCATCAATGAGGAACACACCCACCAAGCAGCAGTATATAGCTCCCTAGCTCACACTCACTCATTACCAGCTCTGGCCTGTAGGGGGACTCAATACGCGGTCGCTGCTTTGAGCCTGCCAGAAAATACAGTAGAAGGAGGAGGACAGGCTGGCTCTACCCCCGATAGAACTGACCAATCAGAGCACAAAGGGCTGTGACGTTGCGAGGTAACTGTAGGGCAGCCTGAGAACCGAGTGTTTCAACGAGAGCTTGATAATGGCCTAAAATGAGAATTTTGAGAACGCTATTGTGGGGCAATGAAGGAACTAAATGACTTGTACTGAGGGCAGAAATGCTTTACAGGCATGCTAGTCTGGCATAGTGAAAAGGAGAAACAAGCATGATATGTCTCCTTTAAAATTAAAATAATTTACTGCTAAGTGCAGCAACAAAGATCTGAATCACAGGATCATCGTTTCTTTAAATGTTTGGTTTTGACGACTGAAGTTCATTTATTAACCTCGACCATAAGTAGGGACGCATGTGACATAAAACAGTTATGAACTTAAGTCAAACAGAACCTGTCACTAACAGACAAAGATCAGGTTCAGGTTCAAACTTTAACATCTTCTTTCTCACTCTGAGCTGAAGCTGCCAACACCTCGCTGTCTTTCTGTGGAAGCTCTGCCGGTTCCTCTTGTTGAACCTCTTCATCTCCTCCTTGTTCTTGTTGTTCCTCATGTTCTTGTTCTTTTGGACCTTCTTGTTGAAGTTCTTCCTGTCTTTCTTGTTCCTCCTCTCGTCCTTCTTGTTCCTCCTCTCGTCTTTCTTGTTCCTCCTCTCGTCTTTCTTGTTCCTCCTCTTGTCCTTGATCTTCCTCTTGCTCTTGCTCTTTTGGTTCTTCTTTTTGAAGCTCCTGTGGTCCTTCCTGCTCCTCCTGGTCTTGTTTCTGTGGTTCTTCTAGATCTCCTCGTGTGCTGCTGCTGTCTGGCTCCAGCTGCATATCCTCCTCTTCATCCTGAGCTTTAGGTGTGCTGAGGATGTTTGCAGAGGAGACAGATGTGGCTTCATCTGAAGGTGTGGAGGAGTTTACAGTCTGAGAGCTCGAAGGATCTGAGGAAAGAGTTCAGAGAGGCAAAGTCAAATATTTACCAAAACAAAACAACTATTTCTACATTCATACCTCGTCCAAGAACTTAAAACCGTTTCCAAACTTGCAGTCCTCTGCACCGGGGACAGCCGAGAGAGAAAATGATCAGAGAGCTTCACCCGAATGTCCATCATGACACAGCCAGACTGACCCATAATATCTAGGGGCGATACAACTTTTTCACCTCCGATACAATACCGATATTGCAGCCTTTAGTTTTGGCTGATATGATATCAGCATGAATCATACAGACTTTTATTACTTATTTTGTAGTATGGACTGTAAGAAAAGGCTTGATCAGGTGAGATTACTCAAACAGAGAACAGTAGTCAGCAATAGTAGGTATGAGAAAAACTGACCCATTTGTTATTAACCAATGGGTTCAATAAAATCAACCTTAAACATAAGAATATAGAACAATTAAATAAAATAAATCATGAATTAGGAGACCCTGAAAAGTAATCTCAATAAATACAATAAAAACAAAAACATGCATTTTAATTTGCAATATAACCTCTGTGTTTAACTTCAACATAAGCAGATTCTACAACAAACTTAAATAAATATAAAAAAAATAGAATGGACTGCTTGTATTAGTGCTTATATCAAAGATTTTGATTGCAGGCTGATATAATACAATATTTGTATTTTTGCTGATATCGGACCGATATCAATATTGGATTGAGACACCCCAACTTATAGTTTTAGTTAGGGGTGGGAGAAAAAAATTGATTCACATAAGCATCGTGATTTTTCGTTCGACGATTTTGAAATAGATTTTTTCCAATATTTAAATGTTTCATTTTAGTCTGTGTTAATACGCCATTTTTAAATGCCATCCAGGCTTTTGAAGAGAGAATATAAACAGCTGGTTAAAATATATTGCTGAATAAATCCTAAAAACAGACTCACATGTGATGTTTTTTTTCCTGAGGTAGTCTGTAGGCATCATCATTGTTAATCGTTTTCACTGGTGTAAATAAAGCTGACTAAAGATTGCACAAATCGGCAATATCGTAGAATCACAACTGTATCGGCTTGTAAATAATCGAATCGGGAGAAAAGTGTATCGTCCCAGCCCTAGTTTTAGTATTAATTTAGTTACCAAAATCGTTTTTGATGAGATTTCACATTTTAGTCGATGAAATCTACTGTAAATGTAGTCAAGTAAAATATGAAGTGTAAAGTGTAAGGCCTTTTAATGTTTCCTTGAACTTTTGAAGTCATGTTTTACTCTTGGATAAAAATCAAACATCTAATAACTCTTGACTGAATGTTAGTAAAGCTTGAATGTCTAAATGAACAGAAACAAATGTTCCTTTTGTGTGAAATGCAGTCACCTTTATTTAGGCTACCTGGCAGAGCATCTCAGTTACAATACCAGAACTGACAACAAACAGTGAACCTGCTCTACATGAATATATCAATTTCTAAAGAGAGCAGCTCTGATTGGATCGCTCCACAACTTATCCCACCACCACCAAGCTAAGGCAGCTGTGATTGGATGTCCCTCTGAACTCATCCAACCTTTCCTCACAACCAAAGTAGCTGTGATTGGATATATGACCATTTTAGACCAAATTAGGTCTGATTGGATTAAGTCTGTCAGACATTTTAGTCTAGTTTTTATTTGTTGATAAAAATGTCAGTTTACTTGGTTTAAGTTTTTATCCATGTGCTCTTGTTTTAATTAGTTAAAATCTAGTTTTCATCAGGGGGAAAAAGGTTGTTGTCAAAAACTATTGAAGAAAATCAGTCAACAAAATGAAGTAGAGATGAACGATGTATCGTTACTGTATCAATATCTAGATACGAACATTCAAGATATTAATTTTGAAAAGCAACAATATAAACGATATAGATTTACCCTGCGATGGCCCTGCATGTACAGCTCTGAAAATTACAACAAATTTAATTTTTACGATTGTCCTTGAATGCACCGCTTGGTTTTCACCAAACCCGTAGTCATATCGTATGGTATCGATATCAAATATCTGGCATGAATATCCAGATATGAAATATTGTCCATATCGTTCAGCCCTATAATGAACACAGTTTCCCTGTAAAACTTTAAGACGGCTGTGTGGGAAAATTCCAGCAATCATCTTTCTTCTCCATCCTGATGCTCAGTTTGAACTTCAGCAGGTCATTTTGATCATACCTACACTCCCAAATGCACTGAGTTGCTGCCGTACGATTGGCTGATTAGCCATTTGCATTAATGAGCAGTGAAATGAAGTGACAGTGAGAGTAGCAGCTGTATGTGGATTATGAACGGCCTTCCTCTTCTGTAACACATTAAACCAGCCTGAGTCCATGACAGCCATCTTACCCGAGCCAGGTTTAAAAAACTGACAAACAAGTCATGAGGATAAAATGAAAAGATTAAATAAATAAAATGAATTTCCCGTCCTCTCACCCGTCTGCTGCTGCTGTCGGGCGAGTTTCCTCTCCAGCGCCCTCTGTCTGTTCAGCTCCATGCGCGCCCGCTGCTCCTCGGTGAGGGACGGGGCGGCGGGGGACGAGATGAAGGCCGGGGGCGAGGCCGGGGCCGGAGTAGAGTGGATCGCCCCCTGCAGGTCGTCGGGGAAAGCTACAGCGTCAAACGGATCCAGGTCCTGGATGAGCTGAGGTTCAGGAGGAGGCTCATCTTCACCTGAAGGAAAGTCGGGAAATTCTGAAGTTTTATTTTCATGTCCTTTTGTCTCTGCCCGGATGGAAACATCTCAGGATGGATGTGTGTAGACAAATATGTTTATTATAGGTGTTTGTATATATGCATTTATATGTATCAATAAATGAAGGGTTGTCTTCAGCCTGCTCTGATGTAAAGTGTCCTGAGAAAACACTTGTTATAAAGTGCAGCTTTACAAATACAGATTGATTGATTAATAGAAAATTCAACCTCAGAAGTAGGGCTGAACAGTTTTAGGAAAAGATCTAATTTCGATTTCAATTCAATTCCCCATTTTCTTCAAACTTCAGTGCAATATATTTACTGTTGACAGGAGACAACAGTGAAGAAATTAATGATCAACAGTACAAAACACATAATTCATCATCTAATATTGATGATAAATAATCTGTTTTCAAACCTGTTCAGCCCCAAAGTACTCAATGTTGGGTACTCCACAAAAACGTAAGAAACAGTGAACTATTCATGTAGAAATATAGTCATGCTGCACATCAAATTAAACAGGAAATTTTCAGCTACACCACCCTATAAGACATTTTTCAACACACGAAACACAACGCCAACACCAAGCAAATGAATGATTAAAATATCCAAATCTGTTTCACTTTGATTCAAACTTGGGTTGATTTGTATGGATTTCTTTGAATGAGAAAATGTACAAAGTTCTGCTTGATTTTTCCCAAAAAGAAATAAAAAAAACCCCCTTCATTTTTAAAAAATAAAAAAACTGCCACGGATAAGCAGAAGAAGATAATAACCATTGTAATTGGGTGCAATGAAGACCAAAATGTCATTAAAGTAAAATATAAAGTTTGGTATATCAGAAATGTCAAATGGGACTAATGGAGCCAAACTGTGCCCAGATTCAGCCTGGCCACTCTGTAGTAAAACCTCTCTAACTTTGCTCTGCATCACTTTATCAGACTCAAACTTGGCAGAAGTAATGTTCACATATTTTGTCATTCATTCATAGAGCTCTAAAGCTGCAGCTGCATCATTCCAAAGAGATATTCACGATAAAATATTTTCTTTTACAGACAAGTATGATATTGTCAAATTCCTCTGACTTCTTTCTTCATTTACTCTGTCCCAGTAACACATAAACTGATAATTCCACATCTGGACAAATCCCTCAAATGTTACTTTTATTATGACACCAAAATTATTCAAATAGACCTTGTGGTTCCACAGATACACTCTTGTCTTTTTAAGATGTCATTTTGGAGCAGAAGGCTTAAAAAGAGGGCTGAACAGGTTCAGGGATGCTCCAACTTCTGCTCCAAAACAGAGACTTTGTGTTGTAGACCTGCTCACCAGAACTTCTGTAAATACAAATGACCTACAAATTTGTAAAATAGTTGACAGAAAAGAGTTTCTTAAGACTTCTTCACACAAAACATGAGCATCTTTAAGTCATTTAGGCGCCAAAAAAAGAATCATTTCCCAAATGAAGATGTTTATCACTGTGGTTAGAGATTAAAAACATGCATGGGAGCCAACAGAAGATAAATCCAATCAATATTTGGTGCGACCACCCGTTGCCTTTAGACGAGTGCTCTGTCTAAAGTCAGTGATTTGGAAGGATTATAGTCAGGTAGGGCTGGGTAATATATCAACTAAGACAAATATTTTCTGCCAAAAATTTAAAAATGAAAATTCAGGAGCTCTCTTTATAAAACGACAAAAAGAATGTAATATGCTTTGTGACACCGTTAGCAAGCAGAATAATTCTGCTGAACTGGGAACAAAAAAACTCCAGTTTACCAAGCTTTAATTAATGAATTAATCAAACATTTGCAGTTAGAAAAAAAAAATGACCCTAAAACTAAAGGTAAATAAGTTTGACTCAATATGGGATCCATGAATAGATTACTATCACTAAGCTAATTCCAATAAAAACAGTAACTGGACAGGGCCTGATATCCTCCAGTTTGTGTTGTTATTGTTTGATTTCTTTTTCCACTTGCTACTGTGGTATTTTATTTGCTTTTACTTATACGTTTATTTTTTTTCATTGTCTTTTATTAATGTATTGGATTTGTTCTTTTCTGTTTGTATTTGGAAAAGAAAAAACCTCAATTAAAAGACGCAAAATAATAATAATAAAAATCAGGATTTTTATCTTGACTTGCTGCACTTGTAAGTTGCTGCAATGTTTGAAAATTGAAATACTGAATATTTACAGTTTTAACAATGGTGTGCCCTGTCAGGATTTGAACAGGTTTAGGCTTTTATTTGGTTTTTAAATTAGATTAAATATTGATCAGACAGTTTAATATTAACATGTGGATATAAAGAGGCTTTTAGTGTTTATGTAGACAAACTTCATCATCAACACTTATGACATGGACTTTAACTGTAAAGGTCCAGTGTGTATTATTAAATGCTAAATGAAAAAAAAAAATAATAATAACAGACTTGGTAAAAATTGAATATATTATTTAAAATTATATTTAAAGTAGTTTCTAATCAGCCTGAAATAATTAATGTGTTGTTTTCGTTACCTTAGAAAAAGTCATTTATATCAATGTAGGAGTGGGTCGCCCGTTTATGGTGGCCTCCATCTTGCGTCGCCATCTTTTCTACCATAACCCAGAACGGACAAAAATACGCTTTCGCATTGTTTTTCGACGCCTACTGGAAATGCACAGTTGTGAAATAGACGAAGAAGAAGAGAGTGATTACCAAGCAGCTGTGCTAATACAAACAAACATGGAGGACCACACGTACAATTTGCCATTAGTGGAGCATGAATCATTGTCAAAGAAACGAAAACGGGATGAAGCCAAACGCAATCGGGACAGGCTACGACAAGAAAACAGGGTCAACATAGGCGCTGCCTTTCCAAGTTGGAAGTCCCCGAAGGATAATTTTGCAGACAGACGCAGAAGTTGCCTGTTTTTTTTGCTGGACAGGTAAGACTAAGTGTCGAATTGTACTCTTACATGGAGCCGAATTTATTTGTTTACTTTCAGGAGAAGTCGGAATTAGACGCAGAGAATGTATCTGCTATGAGAGGCTTATTTCACGGCCAGACAAAATACTGGAAAAACTGACTCAAATAAAGAACAGCGTCAGGTCGTAACAATATCATAATAATCGTAATTTCATAAATGTCAAGTCATCTTGAGACAGCATTCAGCTAAAAATCAGCTACTAGCAAACTTCCCATTTTCAAAATAAAAGCATTCTTCATTATCTCCTATTAGTTCTTTCACGCTTTTGTAAATTACGCTCTTGTTTTGGAGCCGACCGGAAGTTTTTTCGATAGCATAATGGCGCGCTTAACAGAATGTCCGAAATACCGAAACGAAATTTGTATCTGTGCGTTTTATGGCTCAAATGACCACATTTTGGTATTCTACATGGTGACTTTCGTGCCGGAAATACTCTCTAAATTTTCAAATGTGGTGAATTAACAGAGATATTTGACAGCCTGGTAGCTGAAAACACTCGTTGATGACGCCATGTTGAAAAAACGCTTTTTGTCCTTGGAAGGCCACCGTAGCTCAGGAGTTCTCCGAAAAGGAGGGGGAAGCGCCGGAGTGCTGCAATCTCAAACCTCACCTTTAGATGTCGCTAAAAACTACACACTGTACCTTTAAGAGGGAAGTTCTGTCAATGCTGACATTTGTGAAAAACTTCACACACTACAACATCTTTATCTGAACTTTCTTACATCACTGAATGTTGGAAATCTTGTTAGATAAGATTTGGATGTGTTTCCTGTAAGATGAAGGTTTTTATCCATCCTTCTCTTCCAATCCATCTTAGAGCTTCAATAATCCAGAGGAGAGCTTTTGTGTTTGGTTGGAGGTCACAGAATTATTAAAATATAAGAAATAAATGATCACAGGTTTCTGTTTAACTTATAATAAACATGCATGTGTGTGTATGTCTCCATCTTTACCCATAAAGTCTTCATGTGTCAGCGGCATGTCCAGCCGTATCCGCTTAAGGCAGGTCTGCACAAAGAGAACAGAAATAAACTGTAGAAAATGAGGGATAATAAATCTTCGATGTTTGCTGATTGTCATCCCACCTGTACTTCCTTCTTGTTGCCGAGCTTCTCCACTCTGTCGATAAAATCTTCAAACTGCAGCTTTGGGAACAATCGGTGGGCCCAGTTCTCCATCCTCTGCATCAGCAGCTTCAGATCTTCAGCCTGGTTTCACAAACGCAATCAAATCGTAAATAAAACTAAAGGATTTGATGAAGAAGAAATAAGAGAAGTGTAAACGCCTGCTGCCATCTCTCACCTCGTGCCCTTTGCCTTTAAAACGAACATTTTCAAACAGCGTCCTCAGAGCTGGAAGTCCTCGGTCTGACGTCAGCCTGAGGAGGAACATGTAAAGCAGGAAAAGTAAGTTGTTGTAAACATGTTTCTACGGCTGATTTGACTTTTTTCTAAAAGAAATTTCAGAAATCAGACTTTACTGCTGATTCTTGCCCTGAATCAGACTTTTATTCACTGATGTAAATAAAAGTGGACTTCTTTAAGTTCACGTCCACTTGGGCACTGGTATGTGTTCATCTACAAAGCCATCATTGGTAAAATTCTTGACTATCTTTCCTCCTTATTAATCTTGAAGGATGGACTACATAACCTGAGATCAATGAGCTTTATACAGTTTGTTGTTCCCAGAGTCCGAACTGAACTGGGAAAGAAGGCTTTTAGGTTCTCTGCACCTTCTGCATGGAATAATCTGCAGACTGAATTTAATCTGCAGAGCTTGGTGTCCCTGAATGTCTTTAAATCTGCAATGAAAGCTCTGGAATACAGAAGTTCTGAATGTCACTGTTTTAACTGATGGCCTTTTATTGTTTTCTTCACTTCTCTGTACTGTATTGAGTCTATGTGACTGTTGAAACTGTGCTTTGCTGCCATTCTTGGTCAGGTCTCCCTTGGAAAAGAGATCTGCTGATCTCAATGGGACTAACGTGGTTAAATAAAGGTAAAATTAAAAAAAAAAGTTCAAACCTCAATGTTTTTTTTCATTATACACCATCAACTACTAATGAAACCCCATGAGGAAGAGGGCAGTTGTTTGGGACTGATCTCGCTTTTTAAAACTAAAAAATAAAGTTATAAACTAAAATATCAAATGAATAACATTTACACAGGACCAAAATGTTTCATGACTATTTTTTTTATTTACTATTACTGTTTGACACTGCATTACTGCTTTGACAACAGCAGTTGTTGTTATGTCTTCTTAATATTTCCAATTTGGTTTTAGTGTTTTTTGGAAATGCCGGCTGAGCTGCATGTGGCCCCAGGCCGCCAGCTGCCCACCCCTGCACTAGCAGAAAATGCTGATACATGCTCAACAAGTAAGGCTGCTGCCATCAGTGTAGATTTATGCAACATTAAAAAATGTCCTGGCACACAGGTGAGGCTGAGGCACTCACTGGAGCACCAACGTCTCTCTAACCTCACCGATCAACAATCACACAATCACAGGAGCATAGTCCAGTACCTCTGAGAGTCCAGTTTGGGTTGTGGTCTCTTCACTGTTTTTCTTTTAGCTGCAGGAACATCGGCCAGCTTGGACACCTCACCATTCTCCTCATCTGAGGGAAGTAAAACATGGCATCAGGACAGAAAATCAACAACTAGAAAAGCCCTCCGAGAGCGTAGACCCCCACCAAGCAGATCAGTTATGGCAGCGGCTTTTTCACAAACCCTGAAAAAAGATTAAATTCTGGTTCACCAAAGCCCCCTTATTGTCCGTCTGTTAGGGCTCGGTTTCTTATGTATTTGGACATAGCTTATTTAGATAGATATCCATCACCCGTATCCATGGAGCAAAGGACTCTGTCATTGAGATGCAGTCTACTGTAATACGCAACCGCTATAAATGCTTGAATAACTAGGTTTTCTAGAAAAAAAATTCACGTAGATAGTGGCCTGGATGTTTTTTGGGTGGGTTATTCTCTTTTTCTTTTATTATTCTTTAAAACATTTGTACAATTTTATATATCTATTGATGGGCAAGGTGCTCTGGACTCTTTATGTTTGCCTGTTAACTCTTGTATCATCATCCAAGGGAAACCTACTGTGGACTTTTGCAGATGTATTTCGGCTAGGGCTGTCACTTTATTGCATTAATTAGATTAATTAATTCCACCGCAAATTAATGCGTTAAATAAATTAATCGCGATTAATCATAGCACACAAACATTTTGATATTGTCCAGCTGGAGGACCCGTACATGGCAGTGGCACGTCACTTCACACATGCGTCTCTAGTCAAACCAAACAAAGCCCAGGTGACAACAGGAATGGCATATTTAAGACTTAGTCTTATTTTATTTTTGAATTTATTTATCTATATTTGTACTACATTCTTTAATAATGCATCAGGCCTAATTGGTTTGCTGGATGTCCTCAACTTTTTTCTTATTTTGAATTTGATTTATGAAACACACTTAAAGTGTAATTTGAGTTGCCTGATTGAACTTAGAATTTTCAGGACAAGTTGTCCTGACTTTGGTTTTATTTAGTCACCAATAAAAATGTGGATTTACAAATCTTCACTTCTCAGTATATTTATTTGATTAGTCATGCACTACAATTTTATAATATCCTAAAAATCAAATTCTTTATTTGGGTACTTTAGGCAGATAAAATGCAATTAATTAGATTAATTAATTATAAATCCGGTAATTAATTAGATTAATATTTTTAATCATCTGACAGCACTAATTTCGGCACAAGGATATTTTGCCCCTCAATGCTTAAATGTTTTTTCCCCCGTTGTTTTGATATGTTTGTTTTTCTTTTATAGTAAAATTATTTATTGTATAATATTTTTGTTTTTCATTTATTATTCTAAATTGTTCAAATCAAAATTAAAAGTTGCTCACAAAAAAAATTCTGATTCACCAGATCCAGAACGGAGCCAGAATCCAGATCAAACTCAGCACACAACACATTTTAATACTCTGAGTTTACATGAATAATTAATGTTGTCAATGGGATTTCCCGTTATAAAGTTTAATGTTTTTCGTGACATCAATCTGTGTCAGATCCTGATGAAATTTAACTTAATGATAGAGACATTTTGTCCATATTATCCTGTAAATATTGAAGAAAATTCATGGAGAAATGGCAGAGATGTGATTTTTTCAAATTTTAGCCCAAATATCATCTCTCTTCTATTTTGTTTTATATTTATATTCATCTTTTCTCTTTTACTGATCCTCTATCTACTGCTCCTTTTCCATCTTCCTGATGTGACGCCATCATCTATCATCTATCAACTGTCATCAGTTTACGTATCTATCAATTTTCCTTCTGTCTCTTTATCATTATATAAAAAACAAATACATCAGCTGTCTTCCTCTCACCAGTTAACTATCTTATTTCCTTGTGTTGTTTTATTATCATGACCCTCTGTTTTTTTTCTCTGACTCTTTTGGTCTCTATTTGACCTGATTGTTGATTTTATGGAGCTCAGAGTTCTGTCTTTTCTGCTTTTGTTTTGTCTGTTAAAGCACTTTGTATAATGTATGGCTTCTTCCTTCGATCAAACCACACTACTGGCAGCATTTTCATGTAAATCCACCTGGTAGTTTTTCCGTAAAGTTGCTTATTAACAGACAAACAAACAAACAGACAGACATAACCTCTTTGGTGGAGGTAATAAGAGAAAATCTCCACGAGAGGTTTTATGAAACAAAACAAAACAAAACAATGAAGTCCATTTAAAGTGTTTCAGGCTGTATTAAAACGTGTCCTTGTTATTTTACATGCTTTGGTTTCCAAGCTGATGTTCAGTGTCTCACCGTTTCCAAAAGGATCTCCACCCTCTCCTCCCTGACCTGGAGAGTGAGGAGGAGGAAGAGGAGGGAAAGCTTCATCCTCCAAACCGTCGTAATCAGGGATACTGAAGAGACCGTTCTCAGAGTCGGACATCGTGTTCTTCTGCTGGAGGGCACAAAAGACCTGCAGATGAAAAATGAAGGAGGTCATTTATGATGGAAAAACTGAACAAATATAATCAAATCAGTATTGGTGCACATATTGACTGAAGATTTGTTTTAAACCGACTCGTTTAAATCTTTGTGTTTTGGTAAGAGTGCACAAAATCATTACTATTTAAAGATCAGCATGATAGGGATGCGTGAAAACATCGGGTATCAGTACTGAGGCAGGCCGAGATGATTTCAGAGGAGGCGTGAAATGTTAAATGTTAAAACTAATTTGCAAAAGCTGCTCTGCCATATTCTGCGTGACAAAGAGTAAATACAGAATTTGCTCCTCAAAAAATGTTGATTCCAGGATTTGGAGAAAAGAGGAAGCAGACCTTCAACCACTGCGCTAATCCCTTTTTTTTTTTGCAAATTGGAGCTGTCTATATTGGGAGTTATTTTATTCACAGGGAATAAAGGACAGCTGATTTGTGCCTGATTTAAAAATATATATATATTTTTTGCTTTATTGTCCTTTTATTTTCCTTGCTTGATTTTAAGTGTGCAGACAAAAATACTGACAAAGTGTAAACAACTTAAAATATTCAAGACAGAAAAAAGAAGTAATGATTCACTTAGATTCCTAAAAAAAATCATATATTTAGATGATATATTAAATTATATATTTACTACATTTACTAAAAAGGTGAGACAGACACAAAAAGGTTTTCCTTGTGAAAAAAATACTCAAATGATGAGACCTACATTTTCAAGCAAGACTGTTTATGAGTGTGATAGTTTAATAATAATGATAAATGATCAGTTGCTAAAATATCTATTATTTAAACCCTATATGCGTGGGGGTTCTCATAGGTGAGGCTTACCCTTCCACATGCTGTAAACCCATGTCTAAAAGGCTGATAGTCTGCATTAGCAGTAGGGATGGACAACACTGTATTTTTGCCGATATCAGATATGCCGATATTTCCGAACTCATTACTGCAGATACCGATATAAATCCCAATATTTGGAATCAAGAGCACAATGTTACTACTTAACTATAACTGACCTGTTCTTTGCACGGTCACAGTCCATTTGTGTGAGAAATAAATGTGATGAAGAAAAATAACATTTGAATCTTTAACAAATTATTCTTTTGATTTTTAAAGATGGACATTCATCGTGATGAACCATGATGGTACAATTATAACTTAGCCAATATTACAGCCAATATTTGTGAAATTTATGAACAATTTATATGGTCACAAATAATGCTGGCTGTTAATATTGGCATGAAACTTCATATGATGATTTTTGATGCAAATATCTGCCAATGTCAACATCAGTCCGGTTATATCGTGCATATCCCTAATCATTTTTATTTTCATATCTCTAGTCAGCAATATCTGAATGGGGAAAGGACAGATATTTATGACTGAAATATTAGACATATATACCAGACATACATATCCCATTTGGCAGTTGAAATATCTGCAGAGTGCAGGAATTTTCCATGTGATATCTTACAGTCTTTTGAAATGGTAAGAAACACGTCACTTATTCCAAGGTTATGACTTGATGTTTATGTTTATGTGCCCTGATGGTTTCAGGGAGTTGAACCAGTACCCCCCTTTCTGAGGCATGAACACTACCTGCTGCACCACCATGCATCCACCCTGAGCAGTAAGAGAGTATAACAGAAATCTACACAACTGTCATCCTGAAAGGACCATGACATGCGCATAAATGTTAATTAAAACTTTAAATGTACAAAGAAATGCAACATTATGAAATAAAACTATGCACTTCTATACGAATTATAATTGTGGTCGTTGTATCTTGGCATTCATATGAGCCCTTTTCTTCGCCAGAATTAACTGTTCGTGTAAAAATCTAGGTATGAGCTGCTCAGTCGAGGTATCAGCCTTCCGGAAGCGGATATGCTTCAACTGACGTCATCTACTCTTTGGCGGTAAACTCAATCATAACCAAAACACTGGTAATAAAACCATAAATTCACCCTTAATTCGCTGTTTTAAAGACAAACAGCGGACATGACGAATATAACGCACATTAAAGTCTTTACATACATATTAAAACTGTACATGGAGGCAGTTTTTTACATTTTTAAAGGGAGAACACGGAGCTGAGAGGCTAACTGTGCTGCTGTGATAACGATACTCTAAGTGAGGAAGCTAACATCTAGGCTAACTACTGTTAGCATGTCGTGCTAAATCAAACCGCACGTTAAAACTCGGCTGTAGCTCGAAACGAACTTTAAAGTGAAATACACGCTTAATGATGGCATACCTGCACCGTGCTGTCTGCCGGGAGAAGCCTGGAGTCGACGAAGGTTGGCGATTTTAACTTCCGGTATGGCGCTTTGCCTGTTTCAAAATAAAATCAAGCCCGCAAAAGTAAAACAGAAAACGAAAACGTTTGAGCTCAAACGCCATGAAAAATTTAATTTGAAATGATGATAATGAAAATAATTAAATAAAAAAACAATAATAATAATAATAATGATGATAATAATAATAAATAAAATAATGAATTCAAACCGTGAAATATGTAAAATTTGTGACCTTAAGAAATGAAATACAAATACTCACATAGTTATACATTTCATTCCAACATTTAGTATGTATTAAAGCCAGAGACCCTTTTATCAAGCTCCGGCAGTACTGTTAGACAAAATATCTGTTGACTGGCTTTTTTTTTCTCGTTAAATCTGGTAAAAATGACCTACCTTTGGAGCAGTTTTCTTCATATTTAATTAATCTTATTCTTTTCAAAAATGGCTGGTTAAAATGTGAGTAATATTCAGTTACTTCAAATGGGAGAGAGGCTATCAACAACATATTTGGCTAACTTTGTCACAGCTTTCTGGAAGGGCAGAGTTTGACAAATTTATGTTAGGAAGTAGGTTGGTAAAGTCTAAATTCATGCAGTTACATATTAAATATTTTAAAGGTTTAATAAATATTTAGATTTCCTTCATACAACCTACTGTAGTTTTTTTCTGTATTCTTTCACTGGGGCAAAATATGGAAAGGAATCAAATGAATTAAATATGAATTAAAATGGTCAAAAAGTGAGTAACATGGGGTTACATCAAATGGGAGAAGAGATTTTGTCTAACCTACGAAGGAGGTTGGGGCTTAAGAAATTGCTTGAAACTAAAGGTGGAGCTTGACAAATTAGTTTTAGCAAGTGTTACTAGACTAGACATAATCTCTTGTCATAATCCTCTCTCTTTTTGAACAATTAAAAATTACGCACTTACACAAACTCAGCTTTTCTCCTAATCTGTTCATTTGATTCTTTTTCAAATTTGTCCAGTGTAAAAGAGACAGAGAGAGGCTAATTTAATGTAGTCATAATTGTTATTCTTATTTTAGGTTTAAATAGATTTTGTTTTTTTCTATATACATTCTTCTGTAGTTTTGTATTTGTTTTTTCACTTAGGCAAAATTTGAAAAAGGATGAGATGGGTGCCAACATTGACATCTTTCAAAGGGGCCCACAATTTCTCCGTCTGTTTATTTCAGACTTTAAAAGTAATTTGATCGATTAAATTGGTGTTTAATATCTTAAAAGTTTCAGGGTCTAACTTTCTCCAAATACTGGTCTCTTTACAAGTCTCTTACTCTGAAGGGTTAAACACTGTGCAGGAAAACTTGTTTCTTTTAAGCTCTTTTGGCTTGTTTTAGTGTTTACCAATCAGCAGTGCCCACTTTAAAAAGTTATTTAAGATATAAACATGTAAAAAAGGAAAGTCATAAAGACTCGAGCCTGCAAATACAAAATCAAGCAAGAAGACCAAATTCATTACAACATGATCAAGAGACATAATTTTATAAAATCTTTTAAAACTTATTTATTTGGAACTTCATATTTGGAATGTCCATTGACATTTCATTAAATATAACATGCAAATTTTTAACACATACTTCATTTATGGGTAAAGATCCCATTCACACCATAGATGAAGCCTAGGTGGTAATATTCTATGACTGGTTAATTACACTAAGTATTACTATCTGCAGAGGCTTGTGGCACAGGGTTTGCACCTCAGCACCCTTAAAGGGGACATATCATGCTTGTTTCTCCTTTTCACTATGCCAGACTAGGATGCCTGTAAAGCATTTCTGCCCTCAGTACAAGTCATTTAGTTCCTTCATTGCCCCACAATAGCGTTCTCAATATTCTCATTTTAGGCCATTATGAAGCGCTTGTTGAAACGCTTGGTCTCAAGGAAGACCTAAAGTTACCTCGCAATGTCACACCCTTTGTGCTCTGATTGGTCAGTTCTATCGGGGGCTGAGCCAGCCTGTCCTTCTTCTTCTACTGTATTTTCCGGCGGGCTCAAAGCAGCGACCGCGTATTGAGTCCCCCTACAGGTCAGAGCTGGTAATGAGTGAATGTGAGCTAGGGATCTATATACCCCTGCTGGTGGATGTGTTCCTCGGTGACGGTTTTGTGGCCAACGGACATCACAGAGGAGGAAGTGTTTTATCAGATTACTCCAATAAAAAGAAATGTACCTCGTGTCGTCACGACGTTTGAAATCTCGCGGACATCTGGCAATGACCTATTTTCAGAGGCATCAAATCTCGTTCTAGGATATCAGAAAAAATACAATATCTAATTTTTTGAAAATTAAGGGGGTGTAAGGTCTTGTTTTCAAATGTATTATATTATATGTAAGTATTAAATCATGCATCAGCATATGTCTCCTTTAAACTTCATCACACATTAATAACTATGAATGAAGCAGGGCTGACCTTGCTGTTGGTGGCCAAGAATGATGAATGGCAATGTGCCAGCCTCAATGTTTGCTTTTGGGTTTCAAAATGTTGAATGATAACTTCTGATGAAGTTTTTTCTGTCTAAATAACAATTATTTGCCAAATAAGTGATGCTTGTCTAATTGTCACCAAAGTCACCCACTTAACTTGAGGATCCTCATGAATAAAAGTGAAATTCCCATGAAGAAATGAGCCTTATTTGGTTGTTAAAAATCTTTTAATATAAGTTTAAGATCCACAGAGTACAACACTTTATCTCCTTATCACTCTTTTAGAATAAACCATCTTTTCTTACAGTTATCCCAAGTCTTTTAGAAAAGGTAGCTACTCTAATATCCACACAAGACCAGCTTCTTATAAAATAAATACCAATTATGGTAAAATATATATATATATATATTTACTAATAAATATATATATGTAATAGCTGCGTATTAAGCTTGAACTGAACCAGTTTGACTCGATGATAACGACCTGATGATTGAAACAGAATATCAGACAGTTAAATGAACACGATGCTCTGGACAGGATGAAGTTGTACAGCTTTAAAGTCACTCTCAGGTTAATGTTGGCGTGTGGTTGTCCTTTCAGTGGCGTCCACGCAGCAGGAACATGAGGAAGACGGCGCTGAGGAGGATGCAGAGCGTGCAGACTGTGGGAACCACGATCTCTGTCACCATCTCCATGTGGCCGATGAGTGGATCTGGAAAATGCATGAGTGTGAGTTATGTGTTTAAATGTTTCCATTACAAGCATTAGTGCTGAAAACTGACCCGAATCAACACTAGGTGGCCATTTTATTTGGTGCACCTTGCTAGTATCAGGTCAGACTCCCTTTGAGATTGAGATCTGGTGACTCTACAGTACAGTGAACTCATGGTCATATTAAAGAAACCAGTTTGAGATGATCTGAGCTTTGAGACATGGAGCTGCTGTAAGTCTCCTGTGGGTCTGTGGGGTTTAAACCAGGCTCAGGTGGGACTAAGGCGCCCAAAATGTGCAAAGACATTACTCCACACCATCACACCACCAGCAGCAGCCTGAACCGCTGATCCATGGCAGGATGGATTCATGCTATCATGATGTTCACACCAAACTCTGAGCCTACCATCTGAATGTAAAGCAGATTCCAGACTCATCAGACCAGGAGACACTTTTAAAATCTTCTGTTGAATATTAGGGTGCATTCGAAAGTCCTTCCTAAGTCCTTTCCTATCCACTTTCCCTTAACCTCGATGGAAAATGTCACAGGGTCAAAGAAAGGAGGGAAAAAGAGGAAAGGAGAGGAGAACTGCAGTAAAAGAGGAATTCACCTGCACTTTCACTTTGGTGTCATATTTATGTGATGATGATTTCTTGTGATGTAGGTAAGACATGATGAACTACAATGTTCTGAAAATGAACTACAAGAAGCATCTTCCTCCTCTACTTTATCTCATGGAGTTGTTTTGTGTCGGCTTCATCTATTAGCATTAACAATCTATTGTTCTGTCTTATTATTGGCATGATTCACTTGATAATTGAAGATTGATGGAAACATGGTAACTAATAAATAATATTAATACAGGAAACAAGTACCACAATTGTTTGTTTATTATTTATCAACAATGTAGGCAGGTATGGAGAAAAAGAAAAGCTTTAAAATAAGTGCTTTATAAATTATAAAATTAAACTGTTTATCCGTCCACCATTTTAAAAATCATTGATGAAGAAATGAGCTAAAGGTTAGATTTTTGAAAAAGCACTGACTTAGAAGCATGTCTTTTTCTCTATACCTGCAAAAAATGTTTATTTAGTATTATACAGCTGACATGTCTTGATAGTTCCACAAAACCTGTCGTCCTTTCTCCCCCTGTAAACGTTCGACAGGTGCAGATTTTATTTACATCATCTGCCGCATGGCATTATGGGTGTTCCTTCCTCCTTTCCTTTCATAAAGGATGGTCCAGTGTTTCCTAAGCTAAAGGAGATATAAAAGGAAGCAATGACCCTCCTTTCC
>JAZDUH010000443.1:5112500-5167500 GCA_036419115.1 Scarus forsteni
GCACTCAAGGCGCAGAGGAACGCGTCCACGCCCACGTCTCAGCCCCTCGGCGCAAATGCCAGAGTAGGAGGAGAAAAGCCGTGAGTGGGTTTAACACAGGCGAGCGCTATCTTCACCAATCAAATGAGCGCCTCTTCGCCTTTAAATGCGCTGCGGGCGAGGCACAGCGTCTGATTGGTCTGAATGATCCCCGCTGCTCTGACCATCTCCGCTGGAGAATGATCTCCAGAGGAGACGGTCAGAGCTGCTGTCACTTCAGCAGCTGGGAGAACGGACTGGCCATCGGGGCGCGCATCTGAGGCCACGAAGCACGTCACCGTGTGGGCCAGCTCCCGGGACAGATGTAATCTGTTCCTTTGTCATTTATAGGAGTAAAACATTAAGAGACAGTTACACCGCAGCTGGCTTATCCATTCAGAATACTTTTGATCCACCTGCAGTCCTGGTTTGTCATCAATAGCAGAGCCTTTAGTGATATACTGTATACTCTCCCGGTGTCTCCGCCTCATCCTCCTTACAATAATGTACTCCATCTTTTTAGATCACGTTAACAATAAAGACTAAAACAGGGAAATATGGGAAATCACAGGTAAATCCTGAGTGACATACATTTATTTTCTCTCTTTTTTTCTTCGTCTTTTTTCTCCCTCTTTTCTTTGAATTTAATGAAATGAGAGAAGCCAGATATGTACTCAGTATCAGATGTTAAGTCTGTTTATTGTTGACTTGTAAGATGTGCATCAAACTTCCAGCTGCCGTCAGGTTAAGTGTCCATTATGACAAACGGCTTTAATCCGACATCAGATGTGACGGGACAGTTGATATAGATACAAATGTATATGCTGGTTCAGACGGTTACATTAAATAGTGATTGTTGTGACTGCTTATTGCATTAAAATGTGCCTGACACTCTGGAAACCTGCCTCTGAGGCTTTGTTGATGTGTGCGCACATGTGCGCCTGTAACCAAATTACAGCTGCGGAGGGTGCGCTTCGCCTTGCGCCGAGAATAGACCAGGTTGGAGCAGGCGAGCTTTCAGCGCACTTTCTGCACTGTTTTTGGCACGAAATTGTCACTGCGCCAACACGAATCTGCCGACACCTCCCCCTGGTGCGCCGTGGCCGACTTCGTGCGCCACACCCATCTCTGCGCAGACGGTCTACCAAATTGTCAAATTGGCAGCGCACGGCAGTGTGCCGGACGAAATTAACACTGCGCGGGGTGCGCCAGGCTTGCGCCCCCCCACACCAGAACACGACTAAAAGAAAACTGAAAAATTAAGATTTGAAGGTAAAAAAATAAGATCTGAAGGTGAAAAATAAGATCTGAAAGTGACAACAAAGATCAGAAAGTAAAGAAATAAGATTTGAAAATAAAAACATAACATCTGAAGCTGAAAAAAAAATGAAAGTAGAAAGAAAAGATCTGAATCTGAAAATGTCAATCCTGCCTTGAACAAATGGCATCATGTTAAAATATATTCAAGAGTAAAAATTAAGAAAAGTATTTTATTAAAATAATTACATAGCTGGATCAAAAGTATAGTAGTCTAATTCAGTATAGTGCTTCTTTTAGTATCAAGAACAAACATTAAAATTTCAGTTCATTTTTTGTAATCTTTTTTTTTAATTACATAATTTTTGGCCTGGATTTATACAGAGCCAGTAAAGCTACAGAAAAATGATAAATTAAAACTATCTATTGCACACCAGTAAGTATTTGGTTTGCAATAGATAGTTTACATTTTACCAACACACTCCTGGTAACTTGCTGATGTTAGAGTCGTACCTCTCTCTGATTGGGGAAGCCGTTCGAGCTGATGATGCGTTTGTAGAACTGGACCGAGGCCTTCGGGTACCGGGGTTTGTTTTTGTTCCTGAAGTCCACGTAGAACAAACCGAAGCGCTCGGAGTATCCTTCATCCCACTCGAAGTTGTCAAGGAAAGACCAGGCCGTATAGCCCTTCACGTTCACGCCGTCTTTAATCGCTGTGAGACAGAAAATAATGAAAACATGAAGAGTTATCCCTTTAACTCCCAGCTCAACTGTTTACCAGAGTTCAATAAATTCAGGAATATTTGATCTGTTAAAGTAACACATCATTGTTTCTGCCAACAAACAAAAAGAACTGATAGTTTCTTTTGTGGGATTTAAAGGCTGAAAAAGCTAAGAGTTGTTATTATTACTACCATCAATATTACATTAAATATTTACCTTAACTACTAACTGATACGATGATTTATATTTATAAAATGTTATTCATCAAAAACAATGTGTGTGTTTGTCAGACTCAGTATAATCGATTTCAAGTTTTTCTGATTGCTATGTTATTTACAACATTTCTGCCTTTTCTAATATTGTCCCAAAAATTGTGCATTTTATGTCAGTATGTTATCAACCATTAGCTTTTAAATTTGTAAAACCCATAGAATATGATTTTTGGTTTGTTTGCAGTTTTCTCTGTTTCCTGAAATGCTAATGGAATCAAACAATGACTGATTTGTTCTGATCTTTAAAAAAATTAGATATCCTTTGAATTTATTGTTTACCTCTGCCAAACAGTTGAGCTAGCAGTTAAAGGGTTAAGACACGTCATCAAGCAAAAGGTAGACATTAAAATGTAGTATACAGCGATTAACAGGTTTATTAGACCACCACCAAGAGTAAGCCTGATACAGCTGCTCTAAATTAACAGCATTTAACACCAAAACCATCTTCATGTTTCTATAACACAGTGGTTTATTTCCACACAAATTCTGAAAAGACGGTGACAGCTCGTACTTATCTCATCAAATATATAAAGAAAATGTTGAATTTTAGAGTGACAGTTTAAAGCTCTGACAAAACTAATAGCTACATATTAATCATCAACCAAGAAGTAAGAGAAACAGATGCTATTTTAGTTACAATGACAATTTAAAGACTCATTTATTAAATGTTAAAGACCAGTTTATCATGCCCTGTTTTCTGAAAGACTGTTAACATGAGGTGTACAAAAATATGATTTAACAAAACAAGAAACAATCTGACAGTACCATCTTTAACAAAACAAACAGCCAATCACAGTATAGAATTATGGATTGACACATGGGGTAGCCAATTGGAGGACTCCCCCAAAGTTGGTCACGCCCCTTTCCAGACATAAAGACACGAATCATTAAGAAGAATCATCATATGAATTCCCATCCCTACTAATAAGCAACTCAGTGAGTAATGTGGTGGTAAAATAAAGTGTTACAGAACTGAGAAATATAAAATCTAAATAAAAAGGCACATTTATCACAGGAGCAACTCACAGATTCAAAGTCCTATAAGATCTGACAATACAGCAGCTAATTTACATATTATTTCTTATATAAATATTTGTGTAAGGTTAAGTTGTTTTCACCTTTGAGCATCTCGTTGATGTATTCTTTAAAGTACTGCATCCTCCAGTCGTCACAGAGGTCGGTGCAGTGCACTTTCTCTGATACGCCGTTTTCTGTCACGTAGATCATCGGGTTCCCGTACTGAGTCTGTTAAAGATATCAAGTCAAACATACATGAAACACCTGCACTGACACTCAGAAACAGCATGTTTATTACCAAATTATTATTATTTATTTGATGTGGACATCACAATAACATTGGACACACCATATGTATTGTTTGAGTGTTTTAGCACATGTGCTAATTTACAACACGAGTCCACAGGAGGCTTTTGAAATTATAAAATAATAATAATTAAAAAAAGAAAGAAAAAAATGCAGTGTATGATAACATTACAAACAATAAAAGAGAAGCAGATTTTCAGGTTAAAGTCCTGTATAAGCTGTAAAGCAAAGGCAACGTGGTAAAGCAATCAACCAGTGAAATCTAGTCATGTGAGCCCTGTTGTTTTGATTTTAGCCGCTGTCTGAGTCCTTTGTTAAAAGCATTACTGTTGCTCTCTAATTTTAGATTAGTGGGAAGAGACTTAAAGAGCTTACTGACAGAATTAAGTCCAATTTCTTAGAACAACACAAACAAAGCAAGGCTCGTTGTCTTCATAAAATGCGAAGCAAATGAATTTCATTTAAGCAGTTATCACTAAGATTTGTCTTCAAAATAAAAGTCTACATTTTTTGCATGTTTCGTCTAAAGGAGACCTTTTTTAGCATCACACATGAACCAGATCTGGGTCATAATATACTTTTTCTATATTATATAATATATTATATCACATAACTAATTTTTTTGTTGTTGTGTTTTTTGCATCTTTCATTTTATCGTAATTTTTGCATATTTGTATGTTTTCATGGTCAAGGACTCTAAATATTTAGATGATATAAAGGTAGGACTAATATTTATGGTGAAAATCACAATATGGGTGAGGGCTGTGGCAACGGCAGAGGTCTGTGCTCTCCGAGTGCTTTTCTAGTTGGTTGTTAAATCTTCAGTTTCCTGAAGATAAAACAATAACTCTCCAAAAAGAGTGTTAGTTACGTTTTCATTGATATTAATTTTGTGTACCTTGACAAAGTTCAGCAGGCGTCTGAAGCCCCAGGGAACCGAGTAGAGCCACTCAGAGCCCGGATCAGGCCACTGGGGGTCGACCAGCTCGGCCAAGTCACGGTCGGCGAAGTAGCTGTCCCCAACGCCTGACGGGAAATTCTTCATGGTGACGTAGCGGGTGGTGAAGTGTCCGAGGCCGAGGAAGTCGCAGGTCCCCTTGATGTAGCTCTTCTCCTGAGGCGAGAACACAGGCAGGCGGGACGCTCCGAGGCCCTGCTGACCACTTTTCCTGCCTGAAGAGGAAATTCAACAGCGTGGGAAGCTTAGTGAGCGGCAAGATGGACAACATTTAGGGGGCAATGCTGCTCTTTTGATGCCACATGTTTTTCTTTATGAATCATGATCGTTACTTAAGTACCAAAGCTTTAAAAATCTGTTGGTGTTTTGGCTGATGAGTGTCTCTACTCTGATAGTAAATGTCTATCTCATTAAAGCATCTACAGCACAGGGCTCATCGCTTAACCATTTGGGCATAAAACTGATATCAGTGATATCAACCATAGTTCAGCTCTACTAGTACTCAAATTTGGAGTGCATGTACTCAATTTTGGTCGACTAGCGCACGAGTAGACTTTACTAGTGAAGCAAAAAGTGTCACATGTTCTACTAGTAATCCTCATATTCAGACTTCCTGTAGGCTTTTGAAAATATCACTACCAACCAGAGTGCTGGATTTGGTTATAATCCCTCCTCACCAAAAGACACTCTGCTAGTACTACTTGTGAGATTTTGAGTGTCCTAGGAGTACTTGTAAAGAAAAAAGGTTGACGAAAAAATAGTGTTCTTAGTAAAAACTAAAAGCTTTACCAGTACTACTAGTAACACAAAAAGTTGGTGTGCCGAAAACCTTTGCTAATTTTTTTTTCATTTGCCAGAACTACAAGAAAACTCAAAATATCTCACATGTAGTACTAGTAGACTGTTTAAGTCTAGTTATACTACAAGTAAATCCAAATTATTCCAGAAAAAAAGGTTGACGAAAACATAGTTACTAGTAAAAACTCAAAGCGTTACTAGAAATACTAGTAGCACAAAGTTTTCTATTAAAGGGACAAAAAATTTTACTCATAAAACTTTTTTTTTCATTTGCCAGACCTACAAGAAAACTCAAAGTAACTTACAAATTGTACTAGTAGACTGTTTTAATCTATTAGCACTACAAGTAAAGCCATTTTGCTTTACTAATAAGTTCTAGTAACGCACTAGTGTGCTGAAAACCTTTCCTAAAAAACTTTTTTTTTTGTTTACCAAAACGACTACAAACCTCAAAATATCTCATAAGTGGTATTAGTAGACTGTTTTAGTCTAGTAGTACTAAAGCCAAATGATTCAAGAAAAAAAAGCTCAACGAAAACATACGTAACATGTTACTAGCAAAACTTCACAGCTTTACCAGTACTAACTGTAACACAAAATTGTTTATTAGTGCGGAAAAAAACCTTTGCTAAAAAAGTTTTTTTTTTTCATCGGCCAGAACTACTAGTAAACTCAAAATATCTTACAAGTAGTACTAGTAGACTGTTTTAATCTACTAGTACTACAAGTAAAGCCATTTTGCTTTAATAGTAAGTTCTAGACATGCACTAGTGTGCCGAAAACCTTTTCTAAAAAAAATTTTTTTCATTTACCAGAACGACTACAAAACTCAAAAAATCTGACAAGTAGTACTAATAGACTGTTTTAGTCTACTAGCACTACCGGTAAAGTGAAATGATTCACTAGTTGTACAAGTAGACCTAATGCAAATGAAGGAGGAGGGATTATAACCAAATCCAGCACCCTGATTGGTTAGACTATCTTTGAAAGCCAATGGGAAAACCGGATATGCTTTTCCCCGCCTCTTATTAGCATGTAAGGTTTACGAGTGGTACCAGTGACACTTTTTGCTCCCTAGTAAAGTTGTCTTGTGCACTAGTTGACCAAAATTGAGTACATGTACTCCAAATTTGAGTACTAGTATAGCTGAACAATGGTTGATGTTATCTATATCATTTTTATGCCCAAATGGTTAAATACCCTGACACTAATCAGGATATTTAAGCCAGTTTCTGACACACTTGCTGCTGCTCGCTTTGCTTGAATCTGCCTGATCGCCTGCACCTTTTGTTTATTTCCACACTCACCCGTTTGCCTGATGAAGATCTGAACCAAAACGTGGCAAATAAATTAATTTCACACAAGTTAGAGAGTGTGCAGGACTTTATCTTTACAAAAACTTTTAGAGCATATACGCCGTATAGGCAAACATGATTGAGATTTCCTTCCATTTTGTTGATAATAACACAAATTACACCCTTAAAAAACTTATGTCTGAACTTATTGTCCTGTTGCAGTTGTCGTAAACTAGTATTTCTACAAGTTTCTTATCGAAGCTTTTAAATTTAGCGATTTTACAACCCTAGTCATAAGATTTGAGCTCAGTTCTAAAGTGGTTGAATCTGAATGGGACGTACCGATGTAGTCTTTCATAACTTGAGGGTAGTCTCCGCTGAAGATGGGCGTAGCAAACCATCCCAAGTAGAACTGGATGTACCTCTCTGCTGCCTCGATGTCCCTCTGGTTGGTAGCATCTACTGGCTCCCCCCAGTCGGCTGTTAGTGAGATCCCAACCAGGCCTGAAACACACACAAAAATAAAATTATAATGCAGCTTTTACAGGAATTAAATCATAAAGGACAGAAAACCAGAACAGCACTGTGAGCTCCTCTCTTTACCTTTCTGTTTGCTCCTCCACTGCATGTCGTAGGTGTGCCAAACTTTAGCGTGAGCCTGTTTCAGAGACAGAAAGCTAGCATTTTTTTTATCTGAAATAATTAAATATATAAACAGGAAATCAATATCAGCACAAGGTGGGGGTGCGAGGGCCTTATCTGCAGCAGGGATGTACAAAATTGGATTTTATGCAACACTGATAAAACTGCTGTTTTCTTCAAGCACACAAAAACTTAATTTTACAAAAGCAGACTTGTTCCTGTAAATATATAAATAGAAACCCAAAGATTCCCAGACCACGATTCTGTCCTTATCGTATTCGCCCTTGCTGAATATAAATGTATTAAAAGTTAGTCCCTTGAGATGTGGTATCTCATTTTCAAAAGGGACCTCATGTCTATATTGATGTAAAGTTATTTATTAAGGATGTATAATCAATAACCATGGATAAAGAGATCAAACTAACATCTTAACACATCTATAATGAAAATAAACTGAAGAGGAAGATGTTGGTTAATAGCAGCATCTAGAATTGGAGCATATTGATCTATGGGGTAAGTAAATAAACATAAATACGCACATGTGCACATTTAACAATGAAAACCACTAAAAAAAAACATTACAAGAAAAAAGTGAAAGAAATTAAATGAAGAAATAATCAGAAACAGATATTAACCAGCAGTTTTTTAGCTACTTTGATACAAAATATCTTGTATAAAACACCTGAATGTATTTATATAAAGACATGTAACAACAGTTATCACTGACAGTGCTTATGCTCAGTGAGTCAGACAGAATAATCATTCACTAAATAAAAAACTCTGTTGTAGAAATTATTATAAAGTTGATTTTCTAGTTGAAAAACACACTTCGACCCCAAACACTCATCTTTACCTTGATGATGTTGTGAGCAGCTCTGTACGCCCCGGTTCCCTTCATCTTCAGTCCAGGTGCATGTTCTCCTGTCTCATACCCCTCCACTGCAATGGACTGAAACACAACACAATGTCTCAACACATCTGTAACACAACACAAAGTCTCAACAAATGTTACACAGCATGACAGTGTGTAAACACGACTAAAACACAACACAACGATGTGTAAACACAACTAAAACACAACACAACGATGTGTAAACACGACTGAAACGCAACACGACAATGTCTCAACACAACTGAAACAACATCAAAGTGTCTCAACACAACTGAATCATAACATGGCAGTGTCTCAACACAACTGAAACCCTACATGACAGTGTCTCAACAAGACTGAAACACAAAAAGACAGTGTCTTAAATTGACGGAGAAACACACAACAGTGTCTCAACACAACTAAAACTCAACATGACTGTGTCTCAACACAACTGAAAAACAAAAAGACAGTGTCTTAAATTGATGGAGAAAAACATGACTGTCTCAACAAGATTGAAACACAAAAAGACAGTGTCTCAACACAACTGAAACACAACATGACAGCGTCTCAACACAACTGTAACAAAACAGGACAGTGTCCCAAAAAGACTGAAAAACAACACAACAGTGTCTCAACACAACTAAAACACAACATGACTGTGTCTCAACACAACTGAAACACAAAAAGACAGTGTCTTAAATTGACGGAGAAAAACAGGACATTGTCTCAACACGACTGAAACACAACATGATTTTGTCTCAACACAACTGAAACACAACATGATTGTGTCTCAACACAACTGAAACACAACATGACAGTGTCTCAACACAACTGTAACACAATAGGACAGTGTCCCAAAAAGACTGAAAAACAACACAACAGTGTCTCAACACAACTAAAACTCAACATGACTGTGTCTCAACACAACTGAAAAACAAAAAGACAGTGTCTTAAATTGACGGCAAAAAACATGACTGTCTCAACAAGATTGAAACACAAAAAGACAGTGTCTCAACACAACTGAAACACAACATGACAGCGTCTCAACACAACTGTAACACAATAGGACAGTGTCCCAAAAAGACTGACAAACAACACAACAGTGTCTCAACACAACTAAAACACAACATGATTCTGTCTCAACACAACTGAAACACAAAAAGACAGTGTCTTAAATTGACGGAGAAAAACATGACAGTGTCTCAACAAGATTGAAACACAAAAAGACAGTGTCTCAACACAACTGAAACACAACATGATTGTGTCTCAACACAACTGAAACACAACATGACAGTGTCTCAACACAACTGTAACACAATAGGACAGTGTCCCAAAAAGACTGACAAACAACACAACAGTGTCTCAACACAACTAAAACACAACATGATTCTGTCTCAACACAACTGAAACACAAAAAGACAGTGTCTTAAATTGACGGAGAAAAACAGGACATTGTCTCAACATGACTGAAACACAAAATGACAGCGTCCCAACACAACTGAAACACAACATGATTTTGTCTCAACACAACTGAAACACAAAATGACAGCCTCTTAAAACGTCTGAGAAAAACATGTCAGTGGCTCAACAAGACTGAAACACAAAATGACAGTGTCTCAACACAACTGAAACACAACATGATTGTGTCTCAACACAACTGAAACACAACATGACAGTGTCTTAAAAAGACTGAGAAAAACATGACAGTGTCTCAACAAAAATGAAAAACGACGCAACAGTGTCTAAGTACACTACAAAAACACAACAGGATATCTTTCAACATGACTGAAACACAACACAACAGTGTCTCATCACAACAGAAAAATAAACTTGGTTTCAGCACTCATATTTACTAGAATCATGGATCTTTATCAACTCCACTTTGGAAAAAAAACAGAACCAAATCAACAGAACATGAAGGACAGATTTCCTTGAATTGAAATGTCTTCTTTCTCTCTTTAATCATTTCTTTACATTTAAGCATTTAAGTCATTTGTTTTTTTAAATTCTGCCTTTACTGTCATGACTTTTCAGGTCAACTATTTCAGAAGGATTAAAAGACACAAGATGCTCACCAGGGAGATCTGACAGATGAGATTAGACCTTTAAGGACTGGCAGTACCCCTAATGGAGTAAACTTACCCAGGGATTGTTGAAGGTGATCCAGTATTTCACTCTGTTTCCAAAGCGCTCAAAGCAAAGGTTGGCAAAGTCGTTGAAGTAGTTGACCATGGTGACGTTCTGCCAGCCGCCGTACTTCTCCTGCAACACCTAGAAAGTAAAACCAGGTCACTACACACACACAATCTTTAAATAAATACATCAGGTGTGGTAATTTAATGGGTTAAGCTCTCGCCTGTGGTAAATCCCAGTGGTACAGAGTCACCACAGGAGTGATTTTATTGTCCAGCAGCATGTTGATCAGGTCGTCGTAATATTTCATTCCTTTCTCGTTGATTCGTTCGTCTGGAAATAATAAACAAAACTGTGATATGGGTCTCCTCAAAATCTAAAAACTATTTTATAGAAATCCTGGGAGGTGATTTGGTAGTATTGCCTTCACATTCATGTGAGGAAAATGACGGCACATAACCTTTGTTCAATGACCTTGAAAATCCAATTTAGTTCAATTTTATTTGTAAAGCACAAAACAAAGAAATTTAACTTCATGTGCTTCACAGAGAATAAAAACAAATTCCTCCATTTAAGATAAAAAGCAACACAAGAGTGACATCAGACAACAAAAACACAAATTGAATAGAAAGTTTTCATCAACCCGAAGATGTCCAGGGGCCCCAAACATCTCATAAAAATGTGTTAATAAAGTTTTTTTTCTTTCTCAAAGCACTTATTAATGTTTTAGTCTTAATTCAAATGCTGCAGTAAGAAGTAGAGGAGATCAATATCTACATTTTGTCAGCAGACCTCATACATTTGATTGCATTAGCTTTATTTTCAATCATAATATCCTTTAAAATACTTTAATTCATAACTTTTTAACCTATATGACACTTAGTATAAAAAGCACAAGGCCCCTGCAGAGGATAGTTTTACATGTGCACGATAAACTTCATACTTATTTTTGCCAGTGTCCCTTCAGAGGCTCCGTAATGATAAACATTAATATTCATAATCTTTTTAATCATAAATATTATTCCCTGGATTAGGGAGGACATATAGACTTGGTTATGTAACTGGTAACTTAAGCTGTCAGATAACTGTAACAGATTTTAAAAGCAGGACATGGGGCCTAATTAACATCCTCACCTTCTGTCAAAATTGAGCTAAATTATAGAATTTGAGGAAATGCATTTAGTTTTGTTATGTAACCTGGTACAAGATTAAAATAATAAAACTTTTTACAGTAAGACTAGAAATGGGTCTTAAGTTTAAAGCCTTGACTAAATTTGAAAACCTGGTCTAAAGTTTTAAACATTATAAAAAACCAAAAAACCTGGTCTAACGTCTACACTTTAATCAAAGTCTGAAATCTGGTCATAAGTTTGACAGATTTGAGATGAAGTCTAAAACACTTCAAAGTCAAAAACATGGTGTACCACATAAACTGGACTTAAGCCTAAAATCTGATCTGTAGTTTCAAACCTGGTCTTAAGTCTTTAAAGTGGACTAAAGTTTAAAATTTGGAACAAAGTACACTGCCTGTTTTAGAGTCTGAAACCTGGTCTAAAATGTAGAAATCAATCTGAACTAAAGTCTAAAACTTGGTTGTAAAGACTGGCTTAAAATCTTAAACCTGTTTTTTTATTTCAGGGATGTTCACAGATGGATGCCATATCATACCCCATATATGTCACCAGTACAGAAGCATTGATGGATAATTAAAATAATAGTAAAGTTTGATTTTTCACCACAGTATAAACTTGAAAACCACCAAAAAACGTTCTTACTTTTCACACCAGTTGGTAAAATCCTTGGCCAGGAGATGGAGAAACGGTAATGATTCAACTTCATGTCCTTCATCAGGTTTATATCATCCTACAGACAAGCAGAGGGAGAGACTTTAAGTAGCAGTCCAGAGAAATGTTGAAAATTAACTCCAGGAGTTTTTGCTCAGTTTGCTAAATCTGCAAGTCACAGTGGAGTTCCTGTTTGAACTGTTGCTGGTCCTCCTGGACTGAAGTATATAAGCTTTAAAATTCTTAAAAGCAGTCTAAAGCTAAAAACTTGTCTAAAGTCAAAAGATAATTGGTTAAAACCAGGACCGAAGTTAAAATTCTTTTTAACAAAGAACGTTGTCTAATGCCTACACCTGGATTAAAGTATATAACCTGGTCTGAAGTCTAAAACCTGGTCTAAAGTCAAACCTGGACTTAAGTCTTAAGCCTGATTCAGCATTAAAACCTGGATGAAAGTCTAAAACCAGGCCTACAGTTAATACCACATCTAAAGTATAAAACTAAAAACTAGTAATGGTCTAATGTATAAATGTATAAATTGGAGTGAAGCCTAAAATCTGATCTGTAGTTTCAAACCTGGTCTTAAGTCTTAAACCTGGACTATTATATATTAACAGTCTAAAGCCAAAAAACCTAGTCTAAAGTCTAAAACCTGGTCTAAACTAAAAAAAATCTAGTGTATAGATTCAAGTCTGGTCTTAGGTCTAAAATCTGGCCTGCAGCTAAATAAAACCTGATGTAGCGTCTAATTTAAAAAGCCAAAAATCTGGTCAAAAATAATAAATCTGGTCTAAAGTCAAACATTTGGTCAATAGCTTAAAATCAAGTCTGAGGTGTAAAGCCTGGCAACAAGCCAAAGCCTGGCATACTGTCTTAAGTAAGTAATAATCTAAATTTTAAAATGCAGTCATTTGTGTAACAAAAGTCTAACACATGTTAAAACCCTGGTTTAATGTACTAACCACGGACTGAAGTCTACACCTTGGCCAAAAGTTTGAAACCTGGCTAAACACGGTTTAAAGCCAAAATCGGCCAAAAACTGGTCTAAAGTCTTAAACTTGTATTAAGCTTGAAGTCTGGAATTCAGTCTTAAACCAGATTCAGCATTGATAACCTGGTTTTTTTTAACCCTCTATTATCCTCAAATTTTACTTACACCTTTTAGGGTGGTCAATTTGACCCCAGGGATATTTGCCTTCAGAAGAATGGTGTATATAAAATTGCTGACCAAGTTTTTTGTGTCAAGCAATTTATGTATTTGTTGAATACATAAACAATCCCTTGATAATGAAACCAGTGAGTTGACATGCCCTCTAGCATCACCATCAGGCCAAACTAAAATCTAAATTGGGATGAATATATCTGAACAGTTTTCATACAAATCTTCTCAAATTTACTGACAACATTAATGACCTCAAGAGTTTGAGCCCTATTGGTTTTGGTGAAGATATGACCTTTTCTGTAACACCATCATCAGGTCAACTTCTCAGTTTTAGAGTCAGTGTATCCTGAAAATCTTTCATCCAAATCTTTTCAAATTTTGTTCTGCACATTCATCTCTTTTGTTATTCCAAAACTTGAAACGTCTTTAGAGACATGGTGGCTCAAAATATTGCCCTATCAGACTCAAGTTTCCAAAGTCTTAGTGTTGCTTCACCTTTTGAGTCGTAAACTCCTGCCAACATGAGCAAGCCAATGGAGGCTTCCAAGTCAGCTACATCCAGGTCTTTCCTACTGTCTGCATACACACTTCCCTCTAAATATGTCATCCTAAGTACAATAAATCCGTGATGTTATCAAGAGCTCTAATGATGACTTGATAGTTGGAAAGACTTGGATATGAATAACTCACAAGCCTCCATTGGCTTCCTCATTTTGGCAGGAGTTCACAAATCAGGTTGTTTCTCACATCCCCACACAATGAGAAATATCAAAGTTCCTGTGGGAATAGCAGTTTTCCCCACCCCTCTGTTATGTATCAACTTTAAAGTATCAAATCTGCACTTGCTGATTTTAAGGATTTTAGGTCACACACATGACAGAGAAGTTTTACACAGCTGAAACAGCTTAGGGTCAAACTGACCCCAAAGGAACACCAATGTGCGCAAAATGTATTCAGCACATTGGAAAAATGTCATCATAGTGAATTTATTCTTAATCCACAGCAGATTAAGAAAGCCATGAAATATATAACAAAAACAATAATCTGATCTATTATTTTTTGAATGATAAACATTGAATTGGGTCAAACTGACCCCAAGGATAATAGAAAGGTTAAAACCTGGAATTCAGTCTTAAACCTGATTCAGCATTAAAAACCTGATCTTAAAGGTGCTATGAGGAGAATCTATTTCCGGCGACATAAAGACTCTGCTACCCATGAGCACGCGCGGCGACTGTCGTAATGCTGCCTTACAGTAACCTCGGAACTGGGAGTGAAATCATCTCCAACTTATCAGCGTTCCAGTTGAAGTCTGGAAAAAACATGCCGATCTACCAGGCTATTGTTAGCTGTTGTTAGCATGCCCTGCGTTGTTGTTCACAAATATCACATGAAGAATGTGATTATCACTATGGCAGCATTTTTGTAAATATAAGTCTAACAATACTATGTATACAGCTGATCTAGAGCGACACACCCCAGTCAGAAGTGCAAATAAATTGATTATTACAGGAGCTAAATAACTGTTCACACTGGGGGCATCCATCTTCGATTGTCAGCTTGGGGGTGACGAAGTTTCACCAAGTTCTCACTAGGAAATTCTGACTTTGGGGGATGTTCCAGTTGCAGTTTCCTACTCAGAACTCGGAAATTCCAACTTCTGACTACAACTGCACCAAAAGCCAAAACCCAAGCCAAAGTGTGTGTTTGTTGTGATGCTAATGAATGCAGCTTGGACCTTCCTCAGAACTCTGCATTGCTTTGCAACTTCTTTTTTCAACAACTTACAGGATGCATAGCGATGAGGTAATGTATCTCTTTCTAGTTACGTAGTGGTAGTTTTTGATGTGTGACAACAAGCAATTTTTGGAAAACTTAGTATCGTAGTTTTGTAGCCAGCTATACATCGCTACTTACAGCCCGGTGCTCTAAGACGTGTCCGAATAATATAAATTTCGAAGTTTCGAAGTTGAGTATCCAGGTCAGTCCAGCCCAGTCCGACCCGACCGCGAAGCTAAGAATAGCATTTATAGATAACCTATTTTGATACTATAAAACTCATCTTAAAGTGTGTATTTCAGTCTGGCATATATCTAAAAATGAGACTTTTTTGTAATTACTTAAACTCCTCACAGGATCTTTAAGTTAAAACTTGGTCTATAGGTTAATTTTTCCCTTAATGTTAATCTAACTTCACCTTGAATTTGTAGTAGCCTTCACACGAGGAGTCTCCCGTATCATTCAGGAATATTTTCCCTTTCTTGTGGGCGAATGCGTCCCAGATGCTCATCCCTTTTCCGTCTACGTTCCAGGCTCCTTCCGTCTGATAGGCTGAGCTGCCGGCGCCCCACGAGAAACCTGGAGAGGAGACGATGGACGTGAGGAAGTACCAGATAAAAAATGAACAGGCATAGTTATCCCATTCTCAAAACCCCCTCGCCTAACTATGTGGACCGATGGAGGGCAGGAAGCATCATCTGGGTGATCAAATGGGAATGGAGGAGGACCTAACCTGGCGGCCATTTTGTGTTCAGTTTTACCAGATGGGAAGGTGCCGTAGAAGAACGCCGTCTTCTCGTTTCTGGTCCAGTCAAAGTCTTCACTCGCTGCTAAACCCAGGAGCAGCATGCACAGGAAGCATCGCAGCAGCATCTTCATCTTCTGTTAGACCTACAAAGCAAAATAAATATAACAAATGTCAAACATTTGAACCACTATGCCAAAAGAAGTTGAATCTCCACTTTATTCATCCGTTGCTTTTCTCCTGGATGCTGAGGCAGCTCCACTCTTGAGCTTTGGCTTGAGCCTGGATTTTAATCACATCAGCAGAAGTGCTGAGAGACCTCAGACCTCCACCAAGGCACTTCTGACATTAGCTGAGTTACTATGGAACATATGAAAAACTTCACGACCTCACAATACTAACAAATCTTTAAACAGAAATCCTCGGCCTGCATCTGGAGTTGGATCACGGTCAAAATCTGATTCTCCGTCTCTAAGCATGCACTCATTTATGGTTGGGCGATGAATCTTTGTCTTTCTTCATAAGCAGAGAGGTATAATCCTGATTTAAACTTTGAGGGAGGGCGCCAAGAGCAAAAGCTTCATTAAACATCTCTTGTAATAAATATGAGGCTAAAATGTTTTATGAAAAAACAGAGACGGAAGCCATCTGAACTCTGGCTTTTGTCAGATTTCTAGTTTTTATCGGGGGAAAAAGGTTGTTGATGAAAGCTATCACGAAAATATTTAGTCAACAAAACTAACACATCACTCCACCTTTGCATACTCCCTGATGAGACAAGTGTGAACAGGGAATAATCATGAAGGATTATCGCAGGATAAATAACTTTTTTTCTAGAATATAGTTTTTCTTTTTAAATAGTTCATGCTGTATGAACCATGAATCAGCTGGTGCAGTGGTGCATCGGTGGGATTGGTGTATAAGTAAGTGTTTATAATCCTGATCTCAGTCATAACACCGATTTTTGTCTTAATTTCTCATTAATTAAAGTGATATCTCCACATGTGTATGACTCACCCTCACACTAGACCTGTAGAAGGCACAGATGTCACTCTTTGCTCATCCAACCTTTCACACAACCAGTATATTCCTAACTTGTCTCTACTTCCTACATGAACAAATTAGGTCTGATGGATAATTCAGGAATATTTAATGTGTTAAAGTGTCTGTCAGTGTTTTAAGATGCAGAAAAAACTGCAAACATACCAGAATAACTCACATTTTCTTGGTGTAGGATTTAAAAAGCGAAGTTATTCTTCCCATCATTATTATTTGTAAATACTTAACCATTTACTGAGATATAAAAATACATATGTATGTATTACATCTCTTTTTGTATGTTTGTCAAACTCAATATCATCTAGTTTAAGGTTTTTTTTGCCATTTTATAAATAAACATTTTTGCCTTTTGTGTCTGATTTTGTCCCAAATATTTTTGCATTTTTATGTCATTAAAAAAACAAGTTTAAAAAATGTACAAAATGATGTTTTTTGCAATATACCATAATGAAGACAATTAAGTAGTCTGATGATAATATTTTATGTTTTTTTTTTTTTTTAAATAATGATGGTATGAGAATTCTGTATATCTGTGTGAAATTAAAATGACTATTGTGACACGATACATTGGTTAAAATTCTTGGATATCCAATTCCTGTGTCTTGTAAAGTCCTGTATTTATGTGATCTAACTGAAGAAAATGTGAGAGCCAAAGGCATATACTTGGTAAAAGTGCTAGTGACAGCAGCCAAAAAAGCCTTTACGAAAAAATGGGGAAGACTCCCCTAAGAAGGACCAGTGGATCCACCTTATAGAGGAAATCTACAGAGTGGAAAAAATGATACATCGCCTACGGAAACAGGAGGCTCAATTCGATGAGAGATGGAAGAGATGGACATTATCCATGTTACATCAGCAACACCATAAAAAATGACTGAGTATCAGAGTATGGAATATGGACTAATAGCTTTGATAGCGGCTCCCATGTGTTGATTTATGTTTGTGGTTGTATGTTTTGAAGTGTATGTTACATCTTTGCAAAAGAAAATATTTCAATAAAAATTTAAGTATAAAAAAAATTACTATTGTGGACAGAATTTTTCTGTTGCAAAGTCCAAGCATGAAATAAGGGTGGAGGGACATAGTTACCTATGAGTATATGTACAGTACATAATTGTTCGGTAAAGGGGTGGGAATTAATAAGTTTTTACTTCATCGCACTCCTTTTCGAGTATGTCATTAGATAATGTCTGTTTGTTTTGTTTTGTATTTTTTCTGTCTTTGATAGTGATTTTACTTTAACCTCATGTTCAAAATAAATATCAATCAATGCTTAAAAACTATAAAACCCTTTAAATCCCACACCAAAAAAAGGCTTTTAGGTTTGTTTGTAGTTTTCTCTGTTCCCTTAAATGTTAACAGTATCAAACAATCCCTGTATTTGTTCTGTTTTTTTAAACATTTTCACTGAATTTATTGAAGACCTCTGTCAAACAGCTGAGTTGGTAGTAAGGATAAAGTCTTTGTCAAAAATTTTCATCTACTTTTTCTTTGTTGTTGAAAATGTTAGTTAACCCTTTCATGCATGAATTAATAAATCACAAAGGAATACTTTCTTAAAATGTTTGTTTTTACTTTCAGACAAGTTGAAAATCATGGTTATTTTTCAGTGTGATATCTTGAGGGAGTTATGAATCTGTCCACTTCAGTCGACTCCATGCTTCAGCAGTATAAATAGTAATTTGGATGGAACTTTATGGAGATCCACAAACTCGCTTTGACAAACATTTATTAAGAGTAAATAAAAGAAAAGTGAAGTCTAAAATATATGTATTATTGTTGTTTAGTTAAACTATTAACTTGTGAATTACACCAAAATTTAAAATAAAAAACACAAAGTTATGTGAAATCTGAATACAGGAACAATACCCAATTTGCCCTTTGTTGGATGGATTTATTGGATTTATGATGCAACGTCGGAATATGATAAAAATGTGCAAAGATACTATTTTTATGAAACTTGAGACAAGGCTATAGAAATCTGCCTCCTGGTACTTTGACCTGGTATAGTGACCTAAAGGTTATAAAATTGATTCCAAATATCTGTTTACTGTACTGGTCACCATGCATGAAAGGGTTAATTTAGTTTTTGTCCACGTGCTCTTGTTTTTATTAATAAGTTTCTAGTTTTTATCAGAGGGATAAAGGTTGTTGACGAAAACTATGACGAAAATTATTAGTCAACAAAATTAACTCCACACTGTAAAAAAGGCTAGTTGTTTTAACTTTAAAAAGTTAGTGTCAGGGTTGCCTTAAAATTTTAAGTTGTTTTACCTTTAAAACTGTAGTTTAAAGAAGTTTAATTACTGTGTTGGCATAAAAAACTACTACTGGAATTGGATTGATTTTAGAAGTTTGTTAAACTAAACAATTCAAGCAGAGCTGACTTAATAGCAAGTTTATTGAACTTAAGAAGTTCACTTGATCTGAATCGTTCTTAATTCAACTGAACTTAACTTTCTAAATTCAGAAAACTTAAAATTTTAAGGCAGCCCTGACACTAACTTTTTTAAGTTTAAACAACTAGCCTTTTTTACAGTGCGGAGGCGTGTAGCTGAATGTAAAGAAGCTCAGATAAAGTCAAACATGTCCATAAACTCACTCCTCAGTCCTCAGCAGTCCTCAGATTCAGGCTGAACCGTCCTACCTCAAACTGCAGGATCATTTGTTAAATATCCTCTCGTGGTCCAGAAAAAGAACACTCTGGTTTCATTTGAGCCAGCTGTAGGACACGCTGACACAAAACGCAACCAGAGACAGAAAATAGGCCAGTTTGTCCAGCACGGTCAGGATGAGAGACATTTCAGACAGATGTGAAAGCTCGATTACTAAGATGTAAAGTGAGCTCCTCCTGCCCCAACACTCACACTCACATCCACATATAGATGTCTGACCTGCGCCCCGTCCCGCATTTGTCCTCGCGCTGGAAACTGCTCCAAAGTGCAAGAAACGTCCCCGAGCTTCTGGGCCGAGTCCACGGCCCGTGTTCAGAGTCAGTGTCACAAAAACAAAGCCCCACAGAGTGAAGCATCCAGGACATTTTCTGCTATTCATCAGCCCCTCACACAGGGTCCACACCCCCGCTGAATGCGGTCCCATTCAGGGGCAGTGGAGTGTGAGCGCAAATCTGCTGCCGCCGACAGATCTTTTGGAGAAAGGAGAGCTTTTGACACTGTAAGCAAAGTTAATGTCAGTGAGCCTGATCCATGGGGGGGCACGGTACAGTCAAACATATGGGCTACATCAGTTTACAATGGCCTGGAGATACGGTCTATAAATAAAATCCCCAATTTCACCACAAAACTCGATTTACGATTTTAATCGATTTTTTCCTTTCAAACCAAAAAAGCTCCACGTGACACAAAAAATGACACTAATCAAGTTCTGCCTTTATGTTACCAAAATAAATTCCTAAATCAATCAGAATTTCCCTCTCAAAACTAGAGTGTGTGTCATAAAATATTGATTATGTAGTTCTAAAGCAGGCAGGTTTGCCTACATAAAGACTGCAGGATTTTTTTAACATGTTACTCTCTGATCAATATGGAATGTAATTATAGAAAAAAAAGACTGTACAATTGCTTGTCTAACACCTGACAGGGCCACCATCATGAAAACTGTAAAATTTCAGTATTTATATATTTTTTTAATCTTTGAAAAAAAAAACAGAATTTAAGTAAATGAATGAAAAAAATGTCGATTTTTAATTTTAAAATTTTCTGCAGAAAATAATTCAAATTAATTGATTTAATCGATATATTGCCCAGCTCTAATCTATATTAACACTTATTCTAGATTAGATCAGATTAGATAATTCTTTATCAGTCCCGCAGGTGGAAATTCCAAATTTTCAGCAGCTTCAGGAAACAAGAGAAATATAAAAAAGAAAATTAGAAATGAAAAATAAAGCCATTAAACCTTTCATGCAAGATGTCTGCTACAGTAGTCATATATTTGAAATAAATTTTATACCCTTTAGGTTGCAGTAAAATGCCCCCAACTACCAGGTGTGAACTCCCAAACACTTGTCAAGTTTCATAGAATTTTAACTTCTGCACTTTTTTCCCATATTGAGACGTTGCATCATAAATCCAAAACAGAAAAAAGGGGAAATTTGGCATAATACCTGTATTCAAATTTTACATGACTTTGTATTTTTTATTTTAAATTTTGGTGGCAATAATACATATACTTCAGGCTTTTCTTTTACTTTTATTTACTCTAAATAAATGTTTTTCAAAGACGTGCTTTTAGATCTATGTTCAGTTTTACTAAATTACTATTTATACTGTTAATGCACGGTGAAGTGGACAGATGCGTCAAAGTATAACACTGAAAAAAATGAACATGATTTCTTACTTGTTTGAAAGTAAAAACAAACACTGAAAAAAGTATTCCTTTGTGATTTAACAATTCATGCACGAAAGGTTTAAGAAAACTTAGTATATAGTAAGTAAGAGGTGTCCAAACTTTTTACATCAAGGGCCACATAAAGAGGAAAACATGGCCGACTGAGCCACCTGCTGCACCTCACTTTTAGTCTATTTAAGTAAAAGTTTTAGGGTTTAAGGATGTGCTATCACCTGTTAAGGGGGCCTTGTAAGTCCCGGCTATCAACGGATTCACACCTAGTCAGGGCAAAAATGATTTTCTTTGCAGCAGAGATGGGAGACACTGACAAATTATCTTCACTGTCAGACACAAAACAAGAGTAAACTGCAAGAATGTTGACGCTTAAAGATGAATATTGCAATATACTTGGTAAATGAGACCTTTTGACAAAGTAAATGTGGCAGACGATATGCATTATTGATGGTATTTACTGCTGTAATTTAAATGTCTTTTTCATTTAGCTGTTTTGGGGCCAATTCAAGACAGGAAGTGGGACGCATTTGGCCCCCAGGCCATAGTTTTGCCACCCCCGTAGCAAGTTTTACATTTACAGTGGTTATATATGCGTTTGGTATTTTACAGATGGAGATTATAAATATAACTATATTGGTTATGTATGTGTTTAATATTTTACAAGTGAAATACTTGAGGTATTACAAATATAAATATTCTCTTTTACACGTCACTGTACCATAGGGTAGGGATGTGCTATAGTACCAAAGTAGTATAGTACCTGTTTCTATCAATCAACCAAACTTTATTTGTATAGCACATTTCATCTTGTAGCAAACATAAAACAACCTTGGAAAAAAGTAGTTTATTCAAGTGTACTACAAGTATTTTTATTTTATGCTAAAATAGAGGCGATATACGTTAAGTATATACTTTATGTATACTTTTTATATACTATATTTTATATTCTTCTTTTTGTGTCTTGCCTCATTTCCGAGTCTGTGACAAGATGATAGACTCATTTCTTTCAACTGTGTGTGCAGTAACAAGGAAGAGACAGGCAGAGCTCACCCACCGCTAGATAGCTTAGCTCAAACAATGGGAGTGAATGGGTAGCGCACTAGCCTGCCTCTGCTCTCAGTTATCAGAGTAATTCTTCAGCAACTCTAAACAGTCTTATGTGCTTGTTGTGACACAATTTTTCCCCTGCAGTGTTACTTTATCCTCACATTATCTTCTTCTACTCCTACACAGAAGCATTGTTTAATTGAGCTACTTCTGCAATGTTTCTTGGGAGAGTGTGAAGTTCATGAACGAGTTGAGTCTTTTGAACAGCTCTTTTAACCCTTTAACTACCAACTCAACATTTTGTCAGAGGTCATCAATAAATTCAATGATATGGTATGTTTTAAAGAGCAGAACAAATCAAATAATTGTTTGATTCCATTAACATTTAAGGGAACAGAGAAAACTACAAACAAAACAAACCAGATTTATTCTTGGTGTGGGATTTAAAAGTTTTAAAAGCTAACAGACATAAAAATACACAAATGTTCAAAATCTATTGCAAAAGGCAGAAATGTTTGTAAATAAAAAAGCAGAAATATCTTAAAATAGATGAAATCGAAATACATTTTTTGATGAATATATCATATTAGTAGATGGGAAAGTATTTAAAATAATAATGATGGTAATAATAATATAGATATATTTTTTAATCCTACACAAAGAAAATATCCATTATTTTGGTTTGTTTGCAGTTTTTTCTGTGTCCTAAAACATTGGCAGGAAAAAACAATGATTTTTTTTAACACAATCAGTATTTCTGAATATAATAACCTCTGCCAAACAGTTGAGCTGGTGGTTAAAGGGTTAAGTAAACAATGAGAACTGATTGGCAGTTTTGAATGAGCTGTTTGTTTCTAAAATTTTCAGGCAGTTGCATTTAACAAAGGCTCCAACAGTGGATCACTCACAACTGCAAATCAGTTCTCATCATTCATTTAAAAGATCTGGTCAAAAGATTCAACTCATTCATGAACATCCCATCTCTGCAGAAGACCACCAAGGAAGCAGATCAGCAAAACAAAGCGTCTGTTTAGGAGTAGAAGAAGATAACACGATGATAGTAGAAGTTAATGTAAGTGACAAAAAATGAGTTACAACAAGCATGCAGGACTTGTTAAAGCTGTTGAAGAGCTTATTTGATGACTGTAGGCAGAGGCAGGCTAACCATACCCATTGACTCCTTCTTTTCCTTGTTTCTGCACACGTAGTTGAAAGAAAAGAGTCTTTCTGCTTGTCTCAGGAGCAAGACAAGAAAACAAAAGTTGGCATATCTCTTTACAGTGTCTCAACTTCATGTAAATTGAGGTGTGCAGCAGAAGACTATCAGATGTTGGTTGTTGTGGGTAACAGCCCCCCTCCTCGGGTTAATGACCTGTTCAGGGTCTACAGCACAATAACATACTGGAGCGATCTGCATCATCTATTATCATACAGAGCGTTGTTCTCTCATCATTGTTGTAAAGATGCTGAGCTGTTCACGGTCAAAACTGTTGGCACTGCACTCTCATCTACATGCTAGTGTGTGTTCTGTACACACACACCTCCGTTTCTAGTGCATGTATGTGCCATTGTCTCTGCAGAGTGTGTGTTCACGGTCAGACGTGTGTGTGTTTAGCATATGAATGAAATCCTGCTGCGGAACCTCTCGGAGCCTTCTGGTACCTGCGGCCTGGACTCACCTGTCTGTATTTAAGGGCCTTTCTTCTTCCCTCGCAGAGCTGACATGAACATCTTTACTAAGGTCCCAGGATTAGCCCAACAAACCAGGTATGTAGACAGAGGGCCCGCCGTGAACCTGGGGTCAAAGATGGCTCTCTGTGACGCCACCTGCTACAGTTTCCCAAAAATCACCTGCAGAGTGAGAGGAGACATGAAGACATTGAGTCAAAAGGTGGCTGCAAGTAGATGGATGACAGAAGTTTGAGTCATTGTTGGTTAAAATGTGCAACAAAATGTGCGAGAAAAAATGAAAAATACAGAATTTTCAGATCAAATAATGGAGTTAGTGTTGCTTTAATCTGTAAATAAGTCGCAGGACATCATCATCTGTCTTTAGTCTCTCTGCTTTTATTCCATTAATCATTTTGATCAAATATTTACCACAAATCTTCTGTGTTTGCAGCAAGCTGGGGTCTGTGCTCCAACGTGCCTTCTACGGGTCCAGTGGGAGGGTGAGTCAAACACGTGGAGATATTTCTTTAGTCAGTAAGAAATTAGGACAAAAATCAGTGTTATGACTGAGATCAGGATTATAAACACTTACTTATACACCAATCCCTCAGATACACCACTACGCCAACTGATTCATGGTTCACAGAGTATGTACTATTTAAAAAAATTGTATTTTAGAAAAAAAGCTGTTGTCCGATTGTCTGGTTGGCAAAAATAAGCAGCAGAAAAAAAAATCAAGTAGTGTTCATTTTGTTGACCAAATATTTTGGTTATAGATTTGGTCAACAATCTTTTCCCCCTGATGAATACTAGACAGTAACTAAACTCTCATTTTTGTCAAACAAAAACTAGACTAAAATGTTTGACAGAGACTTAATCCAATCAGAGCTAATTTGGTCATGTAGAAAGTAGAGACAAGTCAGGAATATATCCAATCACAGCTACTTCGGTTGTGTGGAGAGGTTGGATGAGTTCAGAGGGACATCCAATCACAGCTGCCTTAGCTTGGTGGTGGTGGGATAAGTTGTGGAGCAATCCAATCAGAGCTGCTCTCTTTGTGAATTGATATATTTATGTAGAGCAGGTTCACTGTTTGTTGTCAGTTCTGGTGTTGTAACTGAGATGCTCTGCCAGGTAGCCTAAATAAAGGTGACTGCATTTCACACAAAGGAACATTTGTTTCTGCTCATTTAGACATTCAGACTTTACTAACATTCAATAAAGGGTTATTAGATGTTTGATTTAATTTTTTTTATTTTACAGCAGATTTCATTGACTAAATTGTTGTGAAATTTCATCAACCAAACTAAAATTGAGACAATTTAGAGACTAAATTATGACCAACACCAAAAGATATTTTAGGCAAATGACAATAACTAAAACTAAAGTGCTGTGAAAATTAACATTTGGGCCAGGCTATTGACCAAAATTGCCAATTTTTGGGGCTTACCTGAACTGCACTTTCTTTCAACCGACCCTTGAATCACTGCTTTGCCATGGATGACACCTCCAGGGTGAAACCCTGGACAACACAGTGCTTGGGATCACAAGATTACACCAACCTGCCCACTCGTGCCTGCAACACAGTCCAAAACAGCTGGGACAAGGGCAACAAATGCTTGGGAAAGTTGAGGAATGCTCAAAAAAACCCTAAAGCTCAGCTGTTCACAAGCAGGGACGGACCGAGGTTCATTGTTTGTGAACAACAACTGCAAGGACTGCATGGATTTCATCATCTACAGTCCATAATATTATCAAAGATTCAGATAATCCAGAGAAATGGCAACAAGGCTCAAAACCAACAATGAATGCCTGTGACCTTCGATCCCTCAAGAAGCAGTGTATCATTTTGTAAAGGACATCGGCACGTGGGCTCAGGAACACTTCAGAAAACCATCGTCAGCTAACACAGTTCATCTCTACATCTACAAGGTCAAACTCTACCATGCAAAGACAAAGACAAATCAATCAACAACACCCAGAAACACCACCGGCTTCTCTGGGCCGAGCTCATCTGAGATGGACAGAGGCAAAGTGGAAAAGTCTGCTGTGGTCTGAGTCCACATTTCAACCATCCAGACTGTTATCAGAGTAAAGGTCAAAAGACAGCATCTGTGATGGTATGAGGGGTGTTGGTGCCCATGGCATGGGTAACCTGCACCGTTATGAAGGCTTGATTAATGCTGAAAGGTACATACAGGTTTTGGAGCTGCCTCTGCTTATTTAAGAGACATGATGACACATTCTGCTCGAGTTATAACAGCAAGGCTTCAGAGTGAAAGAGGTCAGGTACTTGACTGACCTGCTGTAGACCACACCTGCCTCCACTGAAAATTTATGGAGCATTATGAAGTGGAAAGGGAGACCCCCGGGCAACTGAAGTTGATCATCAAGCAAGAATATGAAAGAATTCCACCCACAAAGCTTTAACAATCAGTGTCCTCAGTGCTTATTGAGTGTTGTTTATAGGAAAGATGGTATTACACACTGGTGAACATCTCCCTGTCCCAGCGTTTTTAGCACATGTTGCAGGCATGAAATTTAAAATGAGTGACAATTTGCAAGAACACAATTAAGTTTCTCAAAAGGAAAAGCACCAAAATGTCCTTCAATCTTCTTAATAAACAGCTAATATACTTGATTTTCAAACTTAAAGTCATTGCTCATGTTTCTGCATGTCAGCAGTGAAGTCATTTGCTCCTCTGCTCTTCAGCTCTCCTTGTGTAATCCTTCTGGTTCCTCCCCCAGGTGACCCTTTTCGAGCAGAGGAACTTCGCCGGCCGGCGGCTCGATCTGTCGTCTGACTGTACCAGAATCAGTGACAAGAACTTCCCTGAGAGATGCAACTCAGTCCAAGTGGAGAGCGGAGCGTAAGTCTATAGCAGCACCTACCGGACAAAACACTGGAACTGCCACAGGGAGAAGGATTAAAAAGACCAAGAGAACTGCAGAAAGTCTGTTAGTGAGAAAAAAAGATATAAACGCACTAAAATAGAACTGATTATGGCAAAGAGACACGAATGGAAACTGAATTATAGAAGCAGATTTTAAAGGTCTGAGCAAAGTACCATGAGGTTTAATGGAATGACTGAACGAGGGATGCACGATGTTATCAGTTAGAAATCAGCCAAAAACATTAAGCATTGGTACTGGAGAATATTGAAGTTTTAGCAGATATTTACAGCCGATATATTGGCCACACATCTGCTGAACATTGGCAAATTATACGAATGTTCCTTTTCATCACTGCATTGGTACATTTAAAAATCAAGGATTTCATTTTTGCAAATGTTAAATCCTGTTTTTCTTGTTTTACATCTGTTCTTCAACAAAATATACTAAGCCCATTTTTGTTATCTACAGAGCTTGTGCTCTTGACCAGAAATACCACCATCGGTAATGAATAAAAAATACCAGCAGATCAAATAGCAGCAAAAATTCAATATGGTGCATCCCTAGAATGAACCTTAAATCTCCAAAGCTAGGGTGGTAAAAAGAAAAAACAACAGTGGTCCAAAGATCAACCTAAAACTTTGTTCTTTTAATAAACTTACTCATTGGTCCCTAGTGGCAAAAAATCAGTAATACTGTACCAATAACTGCTGTAAAAATAGATATATTTATATTTTTGTTCCACTTTAAACAAGTCAGTCAGTTTAAACTACTTCAGCCTGAGATATACTTTTCAAATATGGATTATATTTTAGGGATTTTGAACCTTTAAGGGCCGGTATGTCGATGTTTAAGCTTCATAAATTCATACCTTTAGACCAATTAAACCATTTTAATGGCATTTCAGCTCGTTGCTGTGATATTAATCATCATTCCTCTCCAGATTATATGAATTATGGATATTAATGTCAATATTACTGATCTCTCCATCCATGGTCGTATTGATTAAACATCCACAATAACTATTTTTACAACCATATAGACACGAGGACGCTCTTGAAAATGAGATGCCACATCTTAAAGAGCTAACCTTAATACAATGTTATATAAATACAGATTGATTGAATCTATATTCAGCAGAAAAAATGTGATGATGATGGATTTATGATCTGGGTGTCCATGGGATTCTCTCCATCATAAATCCTTTTTTTATACAATATTTTTTGTTGACTTTTCAATTTTATCAAACAACACATTACAATATATAAACAAGTAACCTTTGGCCATAACAAATAGCTCCCTCACACATAGCACACAGAAACGTTTTGCTATCCAAAATGTTATCTTGAATGTCTATAACAATTAGGGGTGGGGGAAAAAATCGATTCACATAAGTATCAGGAATTTTTGTTTGATGATTTTTGAATTGATTTTTTTTTGTTCAAAAATCGATTTTTTCCCCATATTTAAATCCTTCATTTTAATCTGTGTTAATAAGCCAATTGTAAATGCAGTCCAGGCTTTTGAAGAGAGAGTATAAGCAGCTGGTTAAAATATATTGCTGAATAGATCCTAAAAGATGTGTGTTTTTCCTAATATAGTCTGTAGGCATAGTCAATGTTCATCTTTTTCACTGGTGTTAAAAAAGCTATTTTAAGAGGAGTTTAGTTCCATCTGCTCTTGCTATACTGAACAATCTACCTCCTTGACTTAGCCTACTTGCCAGACAATGACAATGTTAAGTGCTGTCTTGCTCTGTATTTGTTTGTGATTGTCCATTGTTCTGTTTGTTCTGTGTGATGGTGTGCTTTGGCAACATGATATGGAAGGCTGTGGAAACTAATTTCCCTTCATCTGGGACAATAAAGGTTCATCTATCTATCTATCTATCTATCTATCTATCTATCTATCTATCTATCTATCTATCTATCTATCTATCTATCTATCTATCTATCTATCTATCTATCTATCTATCTATCTATCTATCGATTGCACAAATTGGCAATATCATAGAATTGCAATTTAAATTGAATTGGCACCTAAAAAATTGAATCAGGAGAAAAGGGTATTGTCTCAGCCCTAACAAATAGCTCCCTCATACTTGAATGTCCATAACAATGTTATAAATCTTAAATATGTGCATGGACTGTTTACACTCAGCTCAATACATCAAGCAGATGCCAGCAATAAGATTGTAATGAAAGGAAATCTACTTTGAAATAAAAAAAAAAGTATACAAGAACAAAAAAATCTTATTTTAAGTCCTTTTGTCTGTGCCTGGATGGATCCATCTCTGGATTTGTGTGTGTGTATATACAAATATATACAGTATATGCATGTATGAATATATGTATATATGTGTGTATCAATAGACATTTGTTATGAACTGGAGCTACACAAATAAAGATTGAGATGCTGATCAATCTGTTGCCTCTATTTTTGTCAAAGTAGTGAAAGTAAACAAACTGTTCACAATAATTGTTTAAAAATAAAGAATATGGGATTTGAAGGCAGGCATATTCCTAATGTAGCTAAAGTGTAAATAAAAACATCTCTCTTTGCTCCCTCGTACAGCTGGGTGGGTTACGAACATGAGAACTTCCGGGGCCGGCAGTACCTGTGGGACATGTCCGACCGCGGGGAGTACAACTGCTACGACAAGTGGTGCGCCCAGGCCGACCACATCTCCTCCGTCCGAGCCGTCAAACAGGTGAAGCTGGAAGACCTACAGTAGAAATATGAGATTACATTATATTAGATAGAGCACTATTAATCCAATGGGAAGAGTCCCTTAAGGAAATTAACCCTTTCATGCATGGTGTCCGCTACAGTGGACAATCATTCAGGTTGCAGCATCATTGTACAACTACCATGTGGTAAACTCCCAAACCATTGTCTCAAGTTTCATAAGAATACAGCATCATCTTTCTGTATTTTTGTCGTAAAGAGATATTACATCATAAATCCAAAACAGCAGTTGAAGGGGGAAATGCACCCACCCTTCAGTAAAGAGTGTTAAATCCTTCTATTTCCAAAGAATCAGGCAGGTACAAAAATATATTTCAAATAAATGTGATATTAAAGGGGACATATCATGCTTGTTTCTCCTTTTCACTATGCCAGACTAGGATGCCTGTAAAGCATTTCTGCCCTCAGTACAAGTCATTTAGTTCCTTCATTGCCCCACAATAGCGTTCTCAATATCCTCATTTTAAGCTACTATGAAGCTCTCGTTGAAACACGAGGATCTCAGGATGACCTTAAGTTACCTTGCAATGTCACAGCCCTTTGTGCTCTGATTGGTCAGTTCTATCAGGGGTAGAGCCAACTTGTCCTTCTTCTTCGACTGTATTTTCCGGCAGGCTCAAAGCAGCGACCGCGTATTGAGTCCCCCTACAGGCCAGAGCTGGTAATGAGTGAGTGTGAACTAGGGATCTATATACCCCTGCTGGTGGATGTGTTCCTCGGTGACGGTTTTGTGGCTAACGGACATCACAGAGGAGGAAGTGTTTTACCAGATTACTCCAATAAAAAGAAATGTACCTCGTGTCGTCACGACGATTTAAATCTCGCGGACATCTCACAATGACCTATTTTCAGAGGCATCAAATCTCGTTCTAGGATATCAGAAAAAATACAATATCTAATTTTTTGAAAATTAAGGGGGTGTAAGGTCTTGTTTTCAAATGTATTATATTATATGTAAGTATTAAATCATGCATCAGCATGATATGTCTCCTTTAAAGACAGTTTTTATGTAGATTCTAAAAATACATCTTTGTAAATTATTTTCTGTGAGCAAAGACTCATCTGTCAACTCCAGTGGACGTTATGTACTAATTCTGCTTATTATGCCTGTATCCAGATTTCACCTAATTTTGTAACTGTTCTATATTGAGTTCCATTATATTACTACTAATACTGTTGATGAGTGGTGTCCACTTAAGTGGAAAATGTAACATGGAATATGTAACATGATTTGGACTTGTTTTTATGTAAAAACTAACATTTAAAGTAATTATTCCTTTATGATTTAATAATCCATGCATGAAAGGGTTAAGATTCCAGCAACATAGCAAGCACAGGTATCAGAAAAGTAAAAGCATTTACTCATATAAATGTAGATAACGTAAAAATATGGCTACTGCTCCTTCCCCTCCTCTGTCTTCCTGTTACTCCTCCTTCCCCTGGGTGAGAAGTTGTACAGTCTGATGGCCTGAGGGACAAAGGGGTGGAGTTAAAATGACTTTTTGCCCTAAAAGATAGTCACTTTTCATACCTTGATCACTTGATCACCTTATGTTCAAACAGACTCACTCACAGTCACTCGTTTGTTTCTTAGGACAACAACCCGGCCAGGGCTCAGCTGTACGAGCGAGCCGGATTCTCTGGAAAGAAGATGGAGATCCAGGACGACATCCCAAACCTGATGAGCCGCTACAGTCTGAACAGAGTCGCCTCGATCCGCGTGCTGGGCGGAGCGTAAGTATTAAGAGAATTATGAGTTGCCAGGTTTGCTTATTATAAGCGACTTTGGGCTCTTTCTTTGAAAAGGTGCTTGTAAACATTGGCAGTTGCAGGTTGCCTTCTTTTGGGCAGTTGCTCATTTGGGCTGCCCTCAAACCCAGGAGGGATCTGATAGTAAACTCAATTCATTAGTTACAAGAGGTGTGAAAAAATATCGATCCAGAATTAGAATCAGCTTTTTTGGCCAAGTACGTTCACAACATACATGGGATAACAGCAGAAAGAATAAACATAATAGAAAAATATCTACGTAAAAAATATGCCTAATAAGAGAAGAAATTAAATATGTATGCACCAGTGGTGGCTGCTGGTCAGTCAAGGAGGGGAAGCTCATTTTTTTCCGGCCTACATCATAAATTTGTTTATTTATTTAAATGTAAATTCTGCCCTCTGTTCCTTTTCAAGAAAATGTTAAAGGGTTAACTATCCTTTTTCATTTATCCACAGAGAGGCATGTGTAAATTTAATCTAGTTATTATTTTAGAATAGGGGTGGGCGACATGGCAAAAATATCATGTCACAATTTTAAAAAAAATCACGATCACGATTTTATCACGATTCCTTTTTACGTTGATTTTTCTAGACTAATTTACATGTTTGACCATTTTTTCCTCCATGTTTAACATATAAAACATGTGAAACCCTAAAAGAAAAAAAAAAATGACAATTTAAGCCAAAAAAACTTTCTGAACAGGTTTTAATTTAAATTGTGCAGTTTTTATTAAAATGTGCAATAAATGTAAACAGAAAAGGAAATGAACAACAACAAAGTGCACTTTTGTAAAATAAAACTAAACACACCAAATAGCTTATTGAAAAGGGTCAAATATAAATGCAAACTTAAGTAACTGCTTTTCTCTTAAAGTGCAACAATTTAGAACAAATGTTATCTAACTGCATTGTCTATAACCTGAGTGAATAATACAGCTGCTTTAGAAAAGATTTTTGTTTAGACATCTTCAAGCTTTTATCACCTTTTCTCTTTCCGCCATGGCTTCACGCTACATAACCAAACAGGAGATCCCACCATGCACTGCACGTAGTGTGCTATGATTGGTTAGTCGAGTGAGCGTCAAAGTCTCTGCGCCCACACAGACGATCTGACGATTTTTCTGCTTTATGAGATCATCCCCACGTTATAATCCTTAATGATTTAATATCGTCATATCGCACACCACTACTTTAGATATTATTAGACTATTATATTTATTTTTATACTGTAGTTTAGATTCTTTACTCTTGTTTATAATATTGCCTGTTTGCACCGTGGGTCCGAGAGGACTGAAATTTCATCTGTGCTGTATGTCAAGCATGTATAACATATTTGACAATAAAGCTGACTTTGACTTTTTGATGAGTGAAGAACAGAGGGTCTTTTCTATGAACTAGGGCTGGGCGATATGGCCTAAAAATAAAATCCCAGATTTTTTCCCCACAAAACTTGATTTATGATTCTTATCGATTTTATTTTCCTCTCACAGCAAAAAAAACAAGTGACACAGAAATGACATGAATCAAGTTCTGCCTTTATGTTGTCAAAATATATTCCTAAATCGATCAGAATTTCCCTCTTAAAATTAAAGTGTGTGTCAAAATGTTGATTATGTAGTTCTAACGCAGGCAGGTTTGCCTACATAAACACTGAAAGCTGAGGGATTTTCACAGCTTGTTAACATGTTTCTCTCTGGTCAATATTTAATCTAATTAAAAAAATAAATACAAGCCTATAAAAGTGCTTGTGCAAAACCTGACAGGGCCTCCATCATGAAAACTGTAGTTTCAGAATTTATATTTTTTCAAACTTTGCAACTCCTTACAATTTAAGTGAATGAAAAATATATCAATTTCTAATTTTTGAATCTTCTGCAGAAAAAAATGTTTCAAATTAATCAATTTAATCAATAAATTTCCCAGCCCTACTATGAACTGATGCATCTTCTCCCCAAGTTCAGAGCTGTGAACTGTCAGGCTTTAAGAACACTGAAGAACATCAGTGAAAGTTTTACCCAAATGATTTCTCTTAAAGCTGTGGTCTACGATTTGAAACCGCAGCCTGCCCCCCCTTCCCTCACCTCTCCCCCCGTGTTCCAAGATCCCGCCCCCAGCTCGTGGCGCCTCATATAAGCCCCCTCGGACTGAGCTACGAGCGACTAGCATAATATATCAGCAGCAAACTCAATCAAAAACAGCTCAGCTCAACTGAAAGTATCAAACACGACAGACACCCCCCTTGTAACACACAGCAGTAGCCCTTTCAATTGGACCGGCGGCAATGTGGGTCTGGCGCCGCCAGAGCGGAGCCGATTGTGAGGGAGGATTTATCTTTCTCACCCTGTCCTCCACAGCTCAGCTTACAGTGCTAACGATTAGCGCCTAACAGGCTAACCCGCTCCGCTACAAGTCATTAGCCAGGCCAGGCACAGACTAACCAGAGTTATTCAGCAGACATCTCCCACTGTAGTAAACAAAGCCATTACCTGATCAACCAGGGGCGAAACGGCCGATGCTGAAGGTCTGACGGCCGGCTGAGGCCATTCGTTAGCCGTTAGCCCGCTAACAGGCCTCGACCCGCGGGCAGAGCTCCGTTGGGCCCCGCGGGAGAGGGAAGCGGCTTCCCGGTTTTGGCGCTAGGCTTTTCCGGCTCCATGATAGTTCAGTAGCTAACGCTGCTAGCTGCTCACCGGAGGTAGAGGGGAGGAGACGGGACCATGACACACTACGCATGACGCTGCGTAGTGAGAGAGACAGGGGATTGGATGGACTCACGGACCAACTCACGGACCAATTGAACCTTACAGGCTTCTAGGCTTGATTGGTCAGCTAGTATGCAGCTTTTCAGCGGATATACTGAATGGATTTTTTTCGTTCTTTTTGGTCTTTATACTGTGTAGATAGGACCATAACAGCCTTATATTGTGTTATTAAAATGTACAAAGCTTCCAAATCGTAGAACATAGCTTTAACTGAGCTTTAAACCAAGTGGAGCTGAATCCTCCTTCTGTATTAATCCAACACTCTCATAACCGTGTCTGCAGGTGGGTGGTGTACCAGGAGCCGAACTACCGAGGGCCTCACTACATCCTAGAGAAGAAAGATTACAACAACTTCTCAGACTGGGGCAGCCAGAACAACACAGTGGGATCAATGAGACGAGTACGCTTCGGCTAAAACTCACAGAACATCTGAAATTATCCAAGTCCGCCCCTCCGCTCCAGATGATCCGCATCAGACGAAAGCTCGATGACTGTGAGGATCCAGGTCTGCTTTTAAAACGCCACAGCTCCAAGTCTGCTTCAGCAACAACCTGGACAGCACCTGGGATGATCAGAGTGTTCTTCAGCTTCAGCCCTGATAACTGTGATGGTCAGAGTCCTCCTTCAAGAAGCCTTCCAGCTGTACACATCTATTTTAGTAATAAACTCAAAAAAGACAAAATCTGTGTTCTTTTTCTTTGCCATCACCTCATCAGTGAAAAGTCTACAGAGTCCCCCAAGCAGTTTTAATACTGCTGACTAATTACTTTCACCATAGTGTTTGTCAACCTATTTTTCCCTGACAAAAACTACACAGTAACTAATAAAAACAAGACAAATCAGAGCTAATTTAGTCACGTAGAAAGTAGAGACAAGTTAGGAATATATCCAATCACAGCTGCCTTAGCTTGGTGGTGGTGGGATAAGTTGTGGAGCGATCCAATCAGAGCTGTTCTCTTTATGAATTGATATATTCATGTAGAGTAGGTTCACTGTTTGTTGTCAGTTCTGGTATTGTAACTGAGATGCTCTGCCAGGTAGCCTAAATAAAGGTGACTGCATTCCAATTAAAGGTGTATTCAGCGATCTTCTAATCTAATGTACTATTTGTCAAAATCTCTGTATTTCTCCTCTCCATCCACAAGATGTCCCCACTGACAGCATGTTGAAAAAAAAGTCTGGTTTCAATACACAGCCTTGGCTCTGCAGGTATTTCAGCAGGTAAATACTGTGGCTCGGGCCGAGTCACCAAAACAGGGTACCCCAGGGTAGATCAGACGGGGGGTGGGGGGTGGGGTAGTAGGTTGCGTAGCGTGTGCAGTTAGCGTAAGAGAGAGATACAATATGTGCAGTAGCAATGGCTGAAAAACTGCCCAAAAGAAAAAGGTCAGAGGAGTGAAAAGTAAAAAAGAAGGGCTATGACCATGAAAGAGCGAAGATCCGGGTCAACATTGGTGTTGCGTTCTGACGGTGGAGGGAACTCCGCCAATTGAAAGACCTGAAAACGGACGCGGATGTAGCCGTCTTCGTGCTGGACTGGCAAGCAACATTAGTTTTGTGGTGCTTCACATAACAGTAACAGCTGTCAGGCATTCATCTTATTGTCTAATCTGCCAAAATGTACTGTTGTTGTGATGTTATCAATAATGTCAGTCGAGTTGTGGCTACCATTGTCTGACGAGACAGGGTTAGCTTAGCTACGTTGGTCAGCTACACAGTTTCTACGGCCGTTTCATGACGATGCACGTCCATCAGCTTTTGGGGGTGGAGCCAGGGGTGAGGTATGAAGGGAGAGGCGGGTCTAAATTCGTTTATCAACAACCTCTCCGCTTGTTTTCTCCCACATCTCTGACTACACCTTCAATTAAATTATAACATGTTGAAGGCAAAAGACTAAAACTAAAAGTAAATTAAAAAGTGCTGTCAAATGTGGAAATGACCCCAAAATTAGGGAATTTTGGTTACAGGTTTGTCAGGAAATACAGCAGTTTTTATCTTTTCATGCAGTACCGGTTCTAAGTTCTATAAGGCATCTACCCCAAAGACCAAAATATAGAAAGAAAGGAAAGAATATTATAGAGATGTCTTTTTCAAGTAAAAAGAACAGTGAGAGGCCCAGTATTAAACGTTGGTTTCATGAAATGTCTATGGTTTTCCCCTTGGAAAAATGACTTGTACTCTTAAAATAAACAAGTTCTTTTCCTCAGTATTTGGAAGTCTTTTATTTGATTTCTCAGGGATAGTGACTTGTTTGTTGGAGGAGGATGGAGGAAAATAATATATATATAGTTGCATTATGAGAATTCTCTGCAGAAGGAAATATTCAACATGTACTCTTAAAGTGTAAATATCTACAATATAGTATTCATTACTCCTGTTTTTAGGTTATGTATGTGTCTCAATTAATCTTATTTGAATTTTACTCTGTCATCACAGGGTATCCTTTGGAATAAAATGATAAAAGCTGAACATTTATTTTGTCTTTTTTAATGTAACTGAATGTTATTTAAACTTGAAGCCGTGCAAAGGATCAAATTTCTAAGGGTGCTCTAAAACACTTATAAAAATATATATTTTTTTATAAAAATTATTTTATAAATCACTTTATTTTTGTTTCTCTTATGCAATGAATATTTTAATTTATAAAAATTACAAAACTAAATAAACATTGTTTCAAAAAAAGTGCTGTCAAAATGACGCTGTCCTTGAGTGACATTGCCAGAGGAAAGGAGAAAGGTTTTTCCTTTGCATATTCAAAACTACTCCAGGTTCACAAGGAGACAGTGTGATGTTTGTTCACATAAATCCATGAGCAAGACTGTAGTGTGCATGCCAGGTCATTAGTTGGCAATGTAAGTTTGTACTGCCCATGTGCCACACGTCCTCATTTTCTCGAAAAATAGTTCCCGTTTTAGATCCTGAAGACACAAAAATGTTTCCAAACTTTTCAATCTGGACCCTGGTTTAACAAGTATGCAGATTCAGACAGTCCGTGCACAGTCCTCGTGTAAAGAGAAGTCACAAATGTAATGAAAACTCTGCTTTTGTTATGTGAACGGGCCCCAGGTTTCTTGTGTTTCCAGGGTCAGTAAATCAATGAACAAACCTGAGCTCTCTTTTAAATTACAGTCATAAAGACTGAGCTAAAACCTCCCTTTCCTAAAAGGAGCTGTCCTCCGAGCCAGACAACTTTAACTGGTCTTAATATGCTGCCAGTGAGGGTTGAACAGCTTAGGGACCGTCTGTAAATGACCATAGTGAAGGATTGATGTAAAAGAAAATTTAATTACCTCACCATAAGAGATGCAACATCTGAACATAAATGAACATGCGCTATTAATACATCTCAGTTTGAAAGGTTACAAATTAAAATTTTACAGGATTTTTTGATTGACAATAAAGCCAATAATAAAAATTATATAATATAATAATAAAAGCCAAAAATATGAATGTTGTCAATGTCCATTTCAGGGCTCCAGAGAAGACTAGTCTGATATTAGTTTCAGTAGTTTGTTTAAACTGTCACCAACTTTAAAAACTGCCCAGTTACAACATTAAGATCTGATCAGAAGTTTTAATAGGAAGGATCACCCCTGACTGATGTCTCTTGTGACACCTCAACCATATGAATGATCAACAAAAGTGTTCGATTCCAGGTCTACACCCCTTAAGAACTAAAACAGCCTTTCAGAAAAGACAAGTCTTCACAACCAGATGGTCAATCACAAGAAAACCCTTGAATTATCCTGATTTCACTGAGCCACCCTAGTATCTTTCCAACTAAGTCCAAATGAGTCCGATAATCAGGGTATTTCAAAGACTTATGGAATATGACCACCATAGTTTGATTAAATTGGTTCGTGTGAGACAAACATCTGTCAAAAGAAGAATTTACTGGACTACGAGTTAAGCTAGCTAAAATGTTTTATTGAGCATTAAGAACAAGTATATCCCAAAAGCTGAAATCCATTCCAGGTAAAGTCACAATAAAATCAATGATCAAAGATTACATATAACATTTAGAGATAAACAGTAAAATGAGGCCCCTGATCTGGGAGGTAGACTACAAAGCTCAAGAGAAACGGTTCAGTCTACAAAACAGGAACAAAAACTACAAGCTGAAGTTGGTACATACAACTTCTTGATTGGAAACTGCGCAGTACCACTTGGTTTGAAGAACAATTAAGGTGCATTTGAGGAAATATCAAATCCCAACATTAAGACAAAACGTGACCATAAAGGGTCGTAATTCTGAAGAAACCAGGAAGCTCTGATCAAAAATAAAAACATTTTATTAAAAACGAGTGAAAGTCCTCCACAGGTGGTTCCATCTAAAATAAAGTGCACGTGTTAAGTCCTCCGGTGACTGACATCAGATCAGGGTTTGAGCAGAGCGGCAGCCAAGTTGGTGACGATGGACGACTTCAGCTGAGGGAGGAGGCTGATCTTCAACAGCTTGCTGCTCGAGTATTTGTTCTTCACCGCCTGCGAGAGAACAATGTCATCGGTCAAATACATGAATATTACTTTAAGTTTTTAAAAAATGAACTTTAAATTGATAACCGTTCAAGAGGCATATGAGACATGATTGACATCTGAGCCAATGCAGTGTTGCTATTGGTCATATAGCTGTGAGCCCCACCTCTGCCTTCCTAAGCTTTAAAAACCTCAGGGACATTTTGTGGTACCACCTTAAAACCTTTTTGGCTCTTCTGAATGAACACTCAAATTTGCAGAGGATACTTTTTTCCTTTAAGGACTGTGGTCTCAGTTTAGTAAATTATCCTAAAATGGTGAAACTATGCAAGTTTGTTCTGAACAATAAAAAAAAAAAACTCCCACTGAAAACCATTAAAAATGCCTTTAAAAATCCCACATTTATCTTCAACTAATGTATTCTTTAATGTTAACATTCACTTTGGACTGAGGGCTTTCAATCATAAACATTGTTCCAGACAGATTTTCTGTAAGAGTGCCTACAAATAATGCATCTAAAATCAGCGTTAGAGCCAATCATTGACAATCCAAGACCTAAAACTATTTAAAAAGGTGCTTTGAGGAGAATCTATTTTCAGCGACATCAAGACTCTGCTACCCATGAGCACGTACGGCGACTGTCGTAATGCTGCGTTCTAGTAACCTCGGAACTGAGAGTGACATCTCCGGCTTATCAGCGTTCCAGTTGAAGTCGGAAAAAAACATCCCGATCTACCAGGCTATTGTTAGCTGTTGTTAGCACGCCCTGCGAAATTGTTCACAAATATCACATGAAGAATGTGATTATCACTATGGCAGCATTTTTGTTAATATAAGTTTAACAGAACTATGTATACAGCTGATCTAGAGCGACACACCCCAGTCAGAAGTGCAAATAAATTGATTATTACAGGAGCTAAATAACTGCTCACACTGGGGGCATCCATCTTCGCTTGTCAACTCGGGGGTGGCGAAGTTTCACCGAGTTCCCAGTAGGAAATTCTGACTTCGGGGGTTGTTCCAGTTGCAGTTTCCTACTCAGAACCCAGAAATTCCTACTTCTGACTACAACTGGAATGCACCAAAAGACGGGACCCAAGCCAAAGCGTGTATTTGTTGTGATGCTAATGAATGCAGCTCGGACCTTCCTCAGAGCTCTGCATTGCTTTACAACTTCTTTTTTCAACAGCTTACAGGATGCAAAGTGACGAGGTAATGTATCTCTTTCTAGTTACATAGTGGTAGTTTCTGATGTGTGACAACAAGCAATTTTTGGAAACCTTAGTATCGTAGTTTTGAGGCCAGCTATATATCGCTACTTACAGCCCGGTGCTCTAAGACCTGTCCGAATATTAGTAAATTGGTCTAGTTTTAATTGTCTTGTTCCTGAAGTTGAGTATCCAGGCCAGTCCAGCCCTGTCCAACCCGACCGTGAAGCTAAGGAATAGCATTTATAGATAACCTATTTTGATGCTATAAAACTCATCTTAAAGTGTGTATTTCGATCAGGCATATATCTAAAAGTGAGACTTTTTTGTAATTACTTAGAAACTCCTCACAGTCTCTTTAACCAAAAAAAAAAACAGTATTATCCCCCAAATCAAAATAATTTATGGTATGATCATTTCAGGCTGAAGTAGTTTTAAAAGGCTGAATTTGATTAAAGTGGAAAAAAAAAAAAAATCACAGGGGACTTTAAGCGACTGACTGGGACCATGAGTGAGTTATTTCTAAATATACACTTTAAAAAAAAAAAAAAAAAAAAGTTGCTGCAAATCACTAACCCACTTCAGGTAGATTACTGAATTGTTTTTTCAATGGAAATCCTTCCCAGAACCAGCTGTGATAATGATGTGAGACCTTTTACAAAATATTTGAAGAGCACTCTTCATAGGAGTTAAACATAAAACATTTTCACATTAGAAAAACAACCTCAAACTAGAGCTAAGCAATATGCAAAACTCGATTTATGATTTTCATAAAGAAAATTTTCTCTTAAGAAGAAAACCTTGAAGTGACACAAAAACATGAGCTATAAGTTTTGCTTTTATGCTATAAAAATATATTCTGAAACTACACAGAATTTTGCACGAATAGTCCAGTTGCATGCTTTTTATTTTTCATAAAAATTTGACATTGTTTAAATGTAGGTAGGTTTCTACATGACGATAAATCTGGACTCTTTCCCCCCACAGTTTAACATGAAACTGATTTAATCTAGACAAAAAAAAAAATCCTAAAAAGGCTCATCATGAAAACTAAATTTTCAGTATTTGTATTTTCAAACATTGCAGCAACTTAAAATGTTAAGTGAATGAAAAAAAAAAGAAAAATTTAAATAGTCTGCAAAAAATACATTTTAATTAATCTGTTTAATCAATGCATCGGACAGCTGTACCTCAAACAGGGAGATTGGCTACTTTATGATGACGAGGGAAGTTCAGGCGTCAGATTTGATGACTGACCTGAATTATGAATTTATCTGTATATTTTTCAGTCTTTGACAACCGCACCTGAAACTTCGTCTTCCCGCCGTTCACCATCACGACGTTCTTGGCAATGTGCTGCATGATGGGCTTCAGGTGAGCCTCGTCGTAGGTGGAGTAATGCTGCTGAGTGGGAGACTGAACACAGAAATTTTAAAAACAGATGTTCAGATTTTAAATCAGAGTTGAATTTTGATTACGGTGTGTGGTTCTGCCAAACTGACCCAGGGCAGACCGTCGAGCAGCAGCTGGGAGAGGCAGAGCGAGGCAGCGGCGATCTCCGACGGTCTGAAGTGAACCATGTCGTAGTCGATGAGGGTCAGCTCCATCAGGTATTTGGCCAACGTGTGGCGCTCCACGTCAGACTGACAGACAAGTTCATTCAAGTTAATAAGTAAAAAGAACACTAAAATTAGGGATGCATGATATTATTGGTAAAGGACGATAGCGTAAAAAAATACCAGTTTTGGTTGGTATTGAAATTACTGCAGATCTTTACAGCCGATATATAAGACACATATCGGCCGTATTTCAGGTCAAATACTTGTTAATTACATAACTGTACAATATTTATGCACCCCCTCATCACTGCACGAGTATATTTAAAAGTACAAAGTTTAATTTTTGTAAAAGTGCAGTTCTTATCTTATAGCTTTTCCTTGCAAAAATTTACTGTAACACTGAAACAGACAAGTCAATTTTTCAAGTACAGAGCTATTCACACATCAGATACCGGCAAAAATCCAATATTGTGGATTCCTGATTTAAACAGAAGAATTGATGACAAATTATTTCCTTGGGAACATTTTTGAGGCAGAAATATTTTGACATTTCATGGTTAAAAACTTCACTTTGAGTTATGTCGCCTTAATTTGTACAACCAAAAGATCTTCCATCATAAAAATAAATCTTACTTCCCATGCACGCTGTCTCACTACGTTAGTTTTAGCACATGGCTGTAAAGTCTACCGTTTGATGATCTATATAAAACCTAAAGTCACTTTTGGCTATGCTTTGAAACAACTGAAATCCTCAATTGCAGATTTTTACTTTGAGTTTCCAGACCATAAAAACCACAGCGTCTGAAGTCCTTTGGATGCTAATGTAGGGATTCTTATACATTACCAAATGCTTCTGTATTACAACATGTAATACTTGGCTAGAAACATATTACACTTAAGAGCATCTTCAACACTTTCATTACAATGTTTGAAGACAAAAAAAAATAGACAAAAATATTGATAGACATAAAATCCCATTTTGTTAAATCATTAAAATTCAAAATATTAAAAGCCTTGTTAAATGGGTCTTACAATGCTGAACAATCTTGTCAAGAGAACAGTATTTGTACAGCCCACTTCAACCCCATTAGCTTTAACTCAGGAGTGAGCAACAAACTTTTTTTCAGTACCTGAAGGCCACACTGTTACATATTGTCAGGCACTTACAACTAGGGAAAGAGATGTAATCAAAAAACGTAGCATATATAAATACTTAAAACAATATATTTTATCTCAAACAAAATTAAAAATTCTATTGAAAGAGCATGAAACAAATAAATTTAATTTAAGATTATTTCTAAAGCAATAAAAGGACGAATGTTTAACATTTATTGAAGTACAAATATATTACCTTTATCATTGCTTCCAATTTTAGCTTTTACACTATATACAAGGGGTGGGAGAAAAAATTGATTCACAGAAGTATCAGCATTTTCTTTTTTGTTTGATGATTTATAATAGATTTGTTTAAAAATCGATTTACCAAATTTAAATGCTTCACTTTAGTCTGTGTTAATAAGCCACTTTTAAATGCAGTTCAGGGTTTTGAAGACAGAGTATAAACAGCTGGTTAAAATATATTGCTGAATTAATCTTAAAAACTGACTCGCATGTGATGTGTATTTTTCCTGATGAAGTCTGTAGGCATCATCATTGTTCATCTTTTTCACTTGTGTTAAACTAAAGATCGCAAAAATCGGCATTATTGTAGAATCGCTATTTAAAATCAAAACGGCACCTAAACAACAACAAAAAAAAAGTTAAAAAATCAAATTGGGAGAAAAGCGTATTGTCCCAGCCCTACTAAAAATCATATTTAATTCCCTTAAAAAACAAACAAAAAAAACAAAAATCAAACTGCACTCAAGATCATCAAAGCAGCTTTTTACAGGCTTCTCCTAATCAAGCTAGGGCTCCAACTCAAAAATAAATTGATTCACAAATGGAGAAAAAGTTGTTCCTAAGATCAATAAGCTCAGGCCTGGATAGCCACCACGACTCCGGTATCCTGGTGGGAGACGGACGACAAACTCACGCTGGCCACTTTGGACGCCCGCCTGAGGAAGTGCAGAGGAAGAGGACGTCCCAGCTGAAACTTGAGGCTCCTCAGGACGAGCTGCTCCATCTCCAGGATCTGAGACTTCGTGAAGGCGTTGTCTGTGATGTACGCGAAGTCTCCCACCTCGGGGGCGTACATCTCCTCGTATTTACATGCCACCAGCATGGCGGTCACTCCAGCCAGCTGCAGCTTCCTGCGAGAGACTGGCTGGACCTGCAGGGGGATAGAGGGGGAGTTAAACACAGATATCACCAATTTAAACCATCAGATTATAATCTGAAATAAAACACCTTCAAATAAAATGCTAATTTTGTTAGCATGCATATAAGGTTTTCCATTATGTTAGCGTCAAGCTAACATTCATTTTGAACACATTGATACAGCTTGTGAGCAGCTTAATAGAGCTTTGATGAAGAGTATATCACACCATCAAGTCATGCTTTAACTGATGTTATAACCCTATAAAGTGACAAGTTTAAATCTTTATCTATTTTTAGAGAGAAACAGAGACTTCATGTGCACGTTCTCAATAAGCGGCCAAAGCCAAGACGAAGCCGTTCTCATGTGACATGGAACAAATATTGGAGTTGGACCTGGACTACCAACAAAAGACAGGAGCCTCAAAACATGACGTGCACCAGTTTATACTTGGCCACAGGCATCTGCTTAGACTTTTAGGTAAAACACCTTCAAAAGCCATGCTAACTTCTGTTGGCATATGGGATTTTCCATTATGGGTTAGCATCAAGCTAACAAACCTGTTGCTCATCCTGAACACGCTGATGCAGGCCGTCATTGGGCTTCTTAGAGCTACGTTTGAGAATATATCTTTTACTCTGAAAACAAGCCGGCTGCCATCTTTGTACCAAAATGTTATTATGTCCGCTTGGGTTGCTAGTAGGGATGGGAAATCGAAAACCAATTCCAGTTGAGAATTGTTTACAGCTTGCCAACCAGTTCCCTTATCAATTCCTTCCACTGACAGGGTTCAGTAGCATCAGAATTGTGGTTTATTTTATTTTTTTAACAAAAAGGCACCTACTGCACAACCCTAAGTGAGTGGAAACACCAGCAACATGCAGAAGCAGTTATCTATGCTGTGGTGTGTGTTTGACATTGTTGACACTGAAAATCTACAGACCAACATTTGCCCACATAAAAAAGAAAAAAACAGCAGGAATAAATAAGGAAATCGTTAATTGGATCGTAGCGGGATCATTCATAGAACTGGTAAAGATCAAATCTTATCAATGCCCATCCCTAACTTCTAGTCTTAAGACAAGTCACTAAGCTGTAATTTGAAACCAATCATGAGGTTTGCTGAAAGAAAAACTATTTCATAGTTCCCTTTAAATGAATGTTAATAGAAAAGGGAGAACAGCTGGTAAAGATTGCTAGCTTTTGACAAATCCATGGACAGGGGTGGGGAATGCATTGAGTTTTATACAAACAGCTATAAACTTTAAAGCCTGTTTAGACATAGTTTCAATAGTTTTGCTGAACTGAGGATGGATGGTCAAATTACTGTAAAGGTTGCAAAATCATAAGGGTTCCCACTTTCCTTGAAATCATTTCCAGGACATTTTCACCCCCTCTTAAAATGTATTGATTTCAAACTCTCTGGCACGAACATGGTCTGCCAACTATCTTTTTTGTCTGGCTTTCATAGATTGTCTCACCATCATAAATTTATGGTTTGTTAATTTTGTCTTTATTTTACACTACATTTTTTCTAAATATATTTTTCCGATTTACTGTTTAAGTAGCCTAAATCTTATTTTCCCAGTTTTCATTATTTCTTGTTGTCACAATTGTTTTAAGTTTTTATATTTTAGTCCTTAACTTGCATTGTTTTATCTAGTCATTTTATTTCTAAGTGTGAATAGCTCCTCAAATTATTTTTTTACTTCATTTCCTAAGTTTGCTTTGTGTTGACTAACAAGGTAGAAGATAAACAATTTTCCAGGACATTTTACTTGTCCCTTTCATGATTATGACTGAAAAATTGGTTTTCCAGGTTTTCCAGGATATGTGGAGCCCTGATGGTGAGAGCATTGACATTCTTGGTTTGAGCTTGATTATCACTTATCCTGAAATCAAGGAATCAATATCCTGATGAAAAACATAGCTTGTACTCGTAGTGTCTGAGGTTGTTACCTGCAGAAAGCGGTCCAGGATGGCCACGGTGAGGTACAGAGTTTCCTGCAGCAGCTGGAACCTGGAGTGGACCTGCACCAGCCAATCGACGAGCAGCGCCCGCATCCGCTCTGTGATCTCGTAACCCTGCATGTAGTTCGCTCTGATGGCCTGCTCCTCCTAAAGACACAAGGATAGGAGCTCAGTTTAATTAAAAACAGTTCTGAAGATATAAAATGTATCGTGCACTCACAGGACAGCCTGACGGCATGTTCACAAACTCCTGCACAGCAGAGTTTGAATATTGCCAAATCTTCTTGTGCAAGATTTTATCCCAAATTCATGTTCTCAAACATCACATCTGTTTTTATGAAATGATGGATAACTTCTGCCAAGTCAAACAACAGTTTGCACCATTAGAAAATAAAGAATATTAAAGAAAAGGATGAGAATATTGGCTCTATATGCGTGTTCAAGCTTCACTAGTTAACTGAAGTATCAAACTCCAGTTCTATGCCAACCCCAGAGTGAACTTTTTATTGCTCTTCAATCCAATCTATAATTTCCTTTTCCATCATTTGCTGGTACGGTAACACAAGAGCTCTCTCAGAAAGATAGTTAAAGTGGCCTCTAGAAATGTATCAGTGTGGAGGACATTTTTAACAAACCAGTACCAAAGAAAGCTCGGTTTATTCTTCTGAACAACAGTCCTCATCTTAATCAGAAGTATAAAGCTGTTACCCTACGGCCTTTGCCTTGCTGCACAGCAGGCCACAAAAGGAAAAAAAAGGAACAAATTCATTTCTGTGCTGACCATCCAAGCTGTAAAGTCGGAGGGAAGGAGGAAACTCAAGGCAATGCACCGCTTTTGATCAATTCGTTTTTTGTTGGCCACTGACAAAGCACTGCATCCCGTCTGTCAGCTTCTCGTGGTGCATCATTTATTGTTATGGTATAAACTGTATAGGGGGTGTGTAGAGGATATAGGCTGTAACAAGTGCAATGTCTACAGTACATAATGATGTTGCGCTCTTTTTGAAGCGGTGCTCTGTGGCTGTTAGGAACAGACCATCAGACCTCATGCTCTATTTGAATTGGATATGTTGTGTGTCTAATGTTTTGCCATTGTGAGTGTTTTGTCATTAACTGCTGCACCCCAAATCGCCCTTTCAGGGACAAGGTTTCATAGGAGAGAGGAGCCACTCACCTCGAGGGCGTGCAGATACTTGTAGATATCCTTAACATATTCGGAGCACAGCTGCGGCTGGTCTGCATCCTCCTCATCCACGTCCTGCACGTCGAGCAGTGCCTCAGAAAACGCCTTGCACAGCTGCTGCTCCTCCTCCTCCTGCATGGACACGTCGGCAGACTCCTCTGGGACAGAGGGGACCGAGGGGGCAGGAGGAAGGACCTGGACGACTGGAGGAGCCGTTTTCTGGAGTGATGAGGGTTTGGCTTTCTGAGAATTCGATGGTTTGGATGACACTTTTGATCGCACTGTTACCTGAGGAAACAAAGTATTTCTTAAGTACATAACACCACCTGGTGAACCTAAAACTCAAAACAAGCCTGTTGATATTTATCACAAAATCTGCCAGTATATGCCGTTTGGAAGTTTGTTAATTTCTGCAGTTTAACAGTGTGTTCCCATGTAGAGGCTAAATGCCCCACAAAAGTCTAATCTGAATGAGATTTTAAAAGCGATTGCAGTATTTGGTTTTAAGCCGAGCCACACGGATGGTTAATTATGGACTTGTTAATGACTTGTCTGAAGTCACTAAAAATGCAGACAAACTTCAACAATGCCTCAGTTCATTCTTCAAATTGATCTTAAAAAACCGATAAAGGGCTGAGCAATACATCAGCCTAAATCAGTTAATTCAGAACATTTTAGAAATAAAACATGCTCCTTGTCCCTTGAACTTTTTGACACTCACTTCGCACAACTCATGTTCTGCAACCAGAGAACAATTTTGTAGTAGCGTCATTGTTTTAAGATTGCAATACTACAATTTTTCTTTGGCATTACTGTAGTCACTGCCTAATTTTGCATAGGCCCATTTAAAGGCTTGTATTTATTACATCTGCCAAGAATGTTTTTGGTTTGGCCTGCATTTGTTAATTCGTTGCTAGATAACAAATTAAGTTTTTAGGGAAGGTTGGTCATGACACAAGGGAGAACTGACTAGATTTTTGATCAAAATTTGGATCTGGATGCAAGTATTTGTTAACAGCACAGGATAGAACAATACCACATGTGTCAATAACTTGCTTGGCAATGTTTAAAATCCTTTGAAGTTTGTGCTCTCTGGGCATTTCTAGTTTTCTAAAAGAAGAGTTTCAGGTTAAAATTCTTGTGATAATTGAGCAGCTTTAAGCACCAACGTGGCCAAGACTGCTTAAATCTACACTACATAGTGTTACCTTGATAACAAAATAACAGCCTACACTTTTACTTTGGGAAAACTGAGATTATTTTTCTATAAATAGAGGCAAGACTACTTTCTCCCCTTTGAGAAGGGCCAGTGAAATCAAGTAAAATTGGAGATTGATATTATTGGACCATCATCAGTATTGAAAGATGATCTTATTGGAATACACATAATTTTGCCAATTACAGGTTATATTAGAACAGGCAAAATAGCCATGACTATCTAATATATATTGGCAGAATATACAAATGTACCATAATTGTTGACCTCAATACTACAAGTCATTTTTTCAAAACTGTCATTTGTGTGAGAATACATTTTTTCTCCTGTGACATATCTGTGCTTAACACTAATGTACTATAAATATTTAAAGGAACATGTCACTTTCAGTAAAGTGGAGGTTTTGTATTCTTGACAAATATGTCAGTGTTGTGCATACATAGGGAAAAATTATTTAATCTTTAGGCCATATTTACAAGGCTTTAAAAGTGCATATTCTGCATATAAAACATATAAACATGCTGTTTTTAAGTGGTGCAGAGAATCACGGGGTAGTTTAAGTATGATATGAAAACACCCCCCATGACATAGTCTGTGATATTGATAATTATATATGACAAATACAGATATCAAATGAACAGAAGAATCTGAAATAGGCCAAATGAAGCAAATTGGCCAGTTCAAGTACTCACTCAGCCTGTCAAAGTCATATAGTCATTTAAAAATATGACAAATCTTGAAATTTAAATACATTTATATGACTGGAAAACAAAATGGTGCCCAACACACTTCTTACGAATGCTGGAATTAATAAAAGGCTGTGCAGACACAATCATCCCCTGTATGTAGGCCTGTAAGCACAGCACATATTTATATTTAATATCAATATTTGGATACATCAATAAGTGGACTGCAAAACCAGGACAACACATTCAGATAAATGTGTATTTAATGAACAACTGGAGCTGGTTTAAAGAGGCAAAACAGAGCAGAAAGGCGCCACTTGGTGATCTCTTCCTCCATGTTGTTACCTTCGTGTTTACACGTGGTTTTAAGAGGTACAACAGCAGAAAGACGCCATTTGGTAAAATCTCCCTCCATGTTGTTACCTTAGTGTTCACAGCTGCTGCAGGAACATTGGTAATCTCTCCCAGAGCTGCTCTCCTCTGACCTCCTGTCGGGTTTTTGCCCATTTTAACCGGGTGATCTGCTGCCGGGAGCTGCTGTGGGAGTACAAAACATCCATATAAATACCACACATTAAGTACAACATCGGTTAAGTGAGAATATTGAAGATAAATCAGCATAAACTAGCATAGGTTAGCCCCCCATGCTAGCTGTCGAAGCTAACACAAGGTACGTCGTTAAAACAATTAAAAGCTGATAATAATCGAGAAAAACAGCTTTACTCACAGCGGCACGGACTTCCACAGACGACATGATTCTTGTCGAGCCCAATAGATAATTTTTTTTCACAAAACTGAGCAGGTAAAGGTCTCCAAAATGTCCGAATATGTCGAGAGGCTGAAGGAAAACATTCAATAACATGGAGATAACAGCAGCTTTCAAATAGCGCTCCGGAAACTCTGATTGGCTGACGGCTCAAGGGGTCCGCTCTCTGATTGGCTGGGAATGATGTAGGCCTTATGGTTCCGTTTTTTCAAAGTAAAACAGGAAGTCGTCATATAATGATCATGATAATATTTATTATCATTATTAAACACAATTTGCATAAATGTTTATTTTAAGAGAGTTTCTAAATTCCTTTTATGTTAAATCCCCAAGTTAAAATTTTATCGTACTTTATCTTTTATTTTAATTCTTTGTATGTATTTCTTTTGTAATTTTGTATATCTTTTAGATTTTTTTTTTTACTCTGAGATGGTGTCTTAGTTATAACATGCTGGTTTGTGAATTTAATATCTTGGTAAATAGTTATATCACAACTCTCATTTTTTCCATGTTTTGTCATTTTAATTTTTTTCCATTATTATTCTAATTCTCCCGAGAATAATTCTTTGCTAATCCAATTTGACTTTACTTTAGTAAAAAAAGTCAGTCCAGCTTCTTCTTTTACAGGCATGTTCTGTAACTGTTTAGTGGTTATTTTTATTTTTGTCTAAATGCATGTGATCATTTCTTCACCTCTTTTAGAGGAGAGCATAAATAATACAATGAAAGTATTCACACTTCTATCCACATTTGAGTAAAAAAGATATTTTTAGAATGATTTCAGTACAGCAGATAAAAACTTTTTCCCCCTTTACCTCCAGTATGGCTCTTTGGTTGTTGTGTAACTTTGAAAATGAGCTACAGGGTTGTCTTTAAGAATGCACACACACACATAAAAATGTGTATGTGTGCATACATTTCATATGTCGTAAAGCTGATAAAACTTAATATTTTAGAAATCCTATCTATTCTAAAACTTGTTTAAAGCTAATGTCTGGTCACTTGACATACATTTTGGACAGGAATGAGGAATTTCAAACTGAATTCAACTTTTTATACTCAGATGCAAGCTTCTCTGAGAATCAGAAATTAATCAAGCAAAACATTAACCCCTAAAACTACAAAACCCAAAACCAGTGAAGTTGGCACATTGCGTAAATCGTAAATAAAACCAGAATACAATGATTCCGAATCCTTTTCAACTTATATTCAATTGAATACACTGCAAAGACAAGATATTTAATGTACGAACTGAGAAACTTTATTTTCTTTTGCAAATAATCATCAACTTAGAATTTAATGGCAGCAACACATTGCAAAAAAGTTGGCACAGGAGAATTTTTACCACTGTGTTACATCGCCTTTCCTTTTAACAACACTCAGTAAATGTTTGGGAACTGAGGAGACCAATTTTTGAAGCTTTTGGGGTGGAATTCTTTCCCATTCTTGCTTGATGTACAGCTTAAGTTGTTCAACAGTCCGGGGTCTCCGTTGTTGTATTTTACGCTTCATAACGCGCCACACATTTTCAATGGGGGACAGGTCTGGACTACAGGCAGGCCAGTCTAGTACCCGCGCTCTTTTACTACGAAGCCACGCTGTTTTAACACGTGCAGAATGTGGCTTGGCATTGTCTTGCTGAAATAAGCAGGGGCGTCCATGAAAAAGACGTTGCTTGGATGGCAACATATGTTGCTCCAAAACCTGTATGTACCTTTCAGCATTAATGGTGCCTTCACAGATGTGTAAGTTACCCATGCCTTGGGCACTAATACACCCCCATACCATCACAGATGCTGGCTTTTGAACTTTGTGCCTATAACAGTCTGGATGGTTCTTTTCCTCTTTGGTCCGGAGGACACGACGACCACAGTTTCCAAAAACAATTTGAAATGTGGACTGGTCAGACCACAGAACACTTTTCCACTTTGCATCAGTCCATCTTAGATGAGCTCAGGCCCAGCGAAGCCGGCGGCGTTTCTGGGTGTTGTTGATAAATGGCTTTGAATTTGCATAGTAGAGTTTTAACTTGCACTTACAGATGTAGACTAACTGTAGTTACTGACAGTGGTTTTCTGAAGTGTTCCTGAGCCCATGTGGTGATATCCTTTACACAGTGATGCCGGTTTTTGATGCAGTACCGCCTGAGGGATCAAAGGTCACGGGCATTCAATGTTGGTTTTGGGCCTTGCCGCTTACGTGCAGTAATTTCTCCAGATTCTCTGAACCTTTTGATGATATTACGGACCGTAGATGATGAAATCCCTAAATTTCTTGCAATAGCTCGTTGAGAAATGTTGTTCTTAAATGGTTGGACAATTTGTTCACGCATTTGTTCACAAAGTGGTGACCCTCGCCCCATCCTTGTTTGTGAATAACTGAGCATTTCAGGGAAACTGCTTTTATACCCAATCATGGCACCCACCTGTTCCCAATTAGCCTGTTCACCTGTGGGATGTTCCAAATAAGTGTTTGATGAGCATTCCTCAACTTTGCAAATCATTGTATTCTGTTTTTATTTACGATTTAGACAACGTGCCAACTTCACTAGTTTTGGCTTTTGCATTTTCTTTATATTTACTATAATTTGATGTTCTAATCAATACATAATAGTTTCTTTTTTTTCTATTTGTATAAAATTAACGTTTAAAATTAATGGGTCAACAATAAGTATTTTAAATCACACAATGTCTCCAAAATCTGATTTTTTAAACATACTGAGGTTTAGATCTGAACAGAGGAAGAAATTTTAGCATTGCTGCATCAATTATGTAAAATAATTTCCAAATATAAATGCTGAACTGCCCTCGCATGTTTTGATAGCTATTGTCAGAAATACTCAAGGAGAGGAACTGCTTTTTTAATATTTTAAACACTTTGAGGGATCATGAACTTATTATGAGAACACAACCCCTCATCGAGGCAACTCGGTCAGGATTTTAAAATCTGTTGTGAAATTTGAGTTATTTGTGAAAATGTGGATAACTGCCCTATCTCACAATTTTACCAAACCTTTGAAAAAGAGTCCTGGATCCACATCCGGGCTCAGATCACCACTAATGTCTGATCAGTTCGTCCTCGTGCTGTGACAAACACTCCCTGAAAATTTCATCAAAATCAGTTCATGACTTTCTGAGTTATTTTTCTAACAAACAAACAAACAAATGCCAGCAAAAACATAAAAGTTCCTTTGTGGAGGTAAAAAGAGGAGTAATTTAACTTAATCCTCTTGTGATGTGGAGCATTTGCATGTGTATCTTTTATTTCATTTTTGGTATAAAGACAATTAATTGGCAGAAATCTTAATTTACAGCGCTTGTTTTTGTTGCTAGTAATACCTTAAAAATAAACACTCTCATGCGACAACCTCAGCAAGCGACTAACAAATGTAAAATGGAGATGATCATGAACTGAGGATGAGGGCAAAGAAAGTGTTCATTATACAGGCCTACTCATCATTATTGGCACCCATGAAGTTTAAGTACACAATGTGACAGTACAGTTTCTTTACAAACCTCTCTAACTTTGCTCTGCATCACTTTATCAGACTTAAACTTGGCAGAAGTAATGTTCACATATTAAGGTTTTTAAATTATACTTCATTAGCTACTATGATCATGCAGTCATTTTAGAATAGGCAGCCTTAATTCGCTGCCCTTTGAAAGCCTACAAGGAAAAGAACACCCTACCAACAATTAAGCATGGTGGAGGTTTCATAATGGTTTGGGGCTGCTTTGCTGCATCGGGTACTGAAGGCCTTGACCGTATCGCAGGAATCATGAAATCAGAGAATTATCAAGAAATTTTAGAGCAAAATGTCCTACCCAGTGTAAGAACACTTGGTTTGAGTCAAAGATCGTGGGCCCTCCCAAAGCACACACCCAAAAGCACACAGGAATGATTGCAAAGGGAAAATGGCCTGTTTTAAAATGGCCAGTAATGAGTCCTGATCTCAATCCAATTGAAAATCTTTGGTATGGCTGAAATCTGCCATTGGGGAAAAGAAAAGAAAATGTTCAAGAGCTTGAACAATTTGCAAAAGAAGAGTGGAAGAAAATACCAACTGAGAAGTGCAAGAAGCTTATAGATGGCTACAAGACACATTTGGAGGCTGTCATCAGTGCCAAAGGGTGTGCAACAAAATACTGAAGAGGGGTGCCATTATTGCTGCACATGCTTTTTTTTCAGTTCCCTCCTTGAAATTACAACATGTTACTTGTACAAATGATTTTTTTTTTTGTTAAAGTATTTTGGACCTTCAATTCAAAGATCCCGATGACATAAATTTGGTACATTTCAATTTATTTCTGAAGATATTGTTAAAGTAATGAAAATAATGACGGGGTGCCAATAATACTGAGCAGGACTGTATATTAGATAAATGACACTAATGAACGTCTGCGGCAGACTTTTATAAAAACACTGAATTTCCGTCAAAAGACAGAGTGAAGAGAAAGAAGTATTCTCTTAGGCTGATTGGTTTTACAAAAGCATTTATTTCTGTTTTTCTTCACACATCAGTCATTTGAGGTGTATTTCAGTTTCCTATGTGCTGACAGTGTTGTGTGGTTGAAGTCCAGAAAATGATGAATCCTTCAGAGCTTCATGATGATCACTCTTTACTTTCCCTTCACGCTTTACTTCCACAGAGAGGAACACAAATACAGAAGCAGAAAGTCTTCTTCATGGAGCTCCACTTTAACTTTATTTTAAAAACGAAGCACAGACTGTTGAGTGGTTTGATCTAAACCGTCATTTTTATAAAACAATCGCTACCTGAACTTGTTTTTTTGATCCCGGACACACAAACAGGAGACAGACGAGGAGCCAGCACCTATGGCCTTGAACATTTATTATTCTGCAGCTTTTCTGAGGAGCGGGTGGCTGGATGGAGGGTTTGATACACAATCAGTTTCCATTCTGGTTCATCTGAAGATACTCGTTATGCAGCTTTTCCTGAGCCTCGTAGAGCTTACGCAGCTTCTTGGCTTGTCCTTTGCTCAGCTCCTTTCCTTCGTGGTCATGAGTCGGGAAGCCCTGCAAACAAAAGCAAGGATGGAGGGAGAAGAGTTAGAAATCAGTCAATCAGTCTTTACTTGTTTAGCTTCAGTTCATAACAAGTGAACTTTACAATACAGCAGGCTGTAGCCAAACTTATGGAGCAGTGAGTGTGCCAAATTACAAAAATAAATGTTTAAAAGAAAAAGCAAAAGAAAGTTGCAATATAAAGATGAATATATAAAATAAAACTTAATTTATTAAAAAACCTAATCTATTTCCATTTTTTTGCTGCCATCATACTCTCTGCTGCACTCTTGCACACTCTTACATTCTTACTGCTCCCTTGTAAATATTTTATTTAACTTACTTTTATTCTTATTTTTATACCTTATTTCTGTTGCACCATCAGAGTTGTCTTTTCTGCTTTTGTCTTGTCTGTTAAAGCATGTTGTAAACATCTCTTTAATGGTGATATATATATATATGTATATATATATACATATATATATATATATATATATATATATATATATATATATATATATATATATATATATATATATATATATATATATATATATATAATAAAATAGTTTAAAAAAA